>JASANG010003185.1:0-187080 GCA_030248215.1 Enoplolaimus lenunculus | reverse complement strand
GCCTCCTAAACTGATAAGTGCTGTAATTGATAATGTTCCAGCTTCTTTAATCTATGCATTTAGTGAAATTGCTTTCAATGTTGATAAAAACACAAAAGAGCTTAAAAGAATAGCAAGCAAAACCGTTAGTTTGTCGCAGAAACGAAAACTACTGAAGCCCGTTCTTGATAAATACTTGATTAAATTTTATGACAAAAATTATGGCACGTAAGATGGCTGTAGTACCAGCTGATTGGTTGGAGAAAGCGAAATTCCAGCCAACAATTACACCCAATAAAAGTCCAATACATGTGCAGCTTCATAACGAATCCTCAGATATTGTAGACGTGAATATGTTTCCAAAAACAATGAGAACAAAAGCAAAGCTTATGATTGACCACTTAAAACATGTAAAATTAGATGAAAACAATAGAGTAGTATATGGTGATAAACGGGTTGGGTCAAATATATTTGATTTAGTAAAATATTTTGTTTCTGATGCAAATTTTTCACCACCCATACCACTTGATTCTGAAGAGTTTAAAACACTGCTACGTCATGTTCCAGAAGCTGCCTTTGGTAGAGGAAGAATAATTAATGAAACAAAGCTAAATTGGAAAAAATTATAGAAATAGCACTTGTGTGGTTTATATTGCAATAGTTTAATATAAAAGCAGAAATGAAAACTTGTCATTTCAAAATGGAGCATACAAAATTTTGTACCAGTACTACTGGAGAAGATTTGGTTTTATTCAGATCAGGGTGGAGCGTATTTAGCAACTTTAATATTTGTGGTGCGCAGATTAATGGAACAAGATACAACTGTGTGGAACAGTGGTATCAAAGTGAAAAGGCATTATTTTTCAATGACGTTGAAACATGGAATAAAATTATGAACACCTATAAACCTTCATTGCAAAAGCAATACGCTAAAGAGATCAAAGGATTTCATAAAGAAACATGGAGAACAGTAGCCGTGGATGTAATGGAAATGGGCCTACGCGCCAAAATACAGCAACATGCTCATGTGAGACGAGCTGTTGCTAGCACAGGGCAAGCAATTATTGCTGAAGCAAGTGAATTTGACAAATACTGGGGAATAGGCAAAAGTATTTATGATAGTGAAGCATTAGATTTATATAAACGGACTGGTGAAAACAAATTGGGTGGACTGTGAATGAAACTAAGAGAAGAAATTACAGAATAATAACAACAAGTAATACATATCCCAACGGTCCTTTCAAGGACCACCACCTGAGGCTGCTTGCACAGCTACCAGGTGCGGCCCCTACGGCGATGGGGTAGTCTGGCATAATGCTGGGCTGGGGATTATCCCCCGTGGACAATTGCAAGATGCTTAAAAGCGTTTAGACATATACAGCTGAAATCATGGCGTGTAGAATTACTAACATGACTTTCACGAGTAAACTTGAATGTGAAGTAGATCTGTTTCACTTAAGCGTTGAAATTGGTGATTTTGAGTATGCCTTGGGAGCGAAAGGATACTGGAGATTTTTACCAAGAGGTACATTAATGATGTTTGTCAGTGGAAAAATTATTTTAGTTGGTGTTAACAGTTTGTATGATGCTGATAGAATCCTTAGCATTGCTGTACACACATTATTAAACCTTGGATACTGTTGCAATAAATCCCCCACATTACATATGCAGAATGTAGTTGGGTTGGTGGATGTGAACCGAAAGTTGAATTTGAGCAAAATATATGACTCACTAAGAAATCATTGTGATGTGCAGTATGAAGCTGAGATGCATAATAGTTTGATTTTAAAAATTGCAAATTGCACCGCATTAGTTTATGTTAGTGGTAAAATTGTAATAACGGGATGTAGAAATATAAATTTACTGAATGAATTTGCATGTTTAATACAAAAAATTCTTAAAAGCGTGTCACCCCTTTAGTTAATAAATATGGAGGTTACAATTGTATGCAGTTTAAATGATTTGGCCGTTGAGCTGCCAACACCACTGGCCGCAACAAAAGTCAGAGTTCTGGGTATACACATGCCAACTGAGTACATTAATGTGAAAGTAGATCTGTTGCAATACCGCAATGGTAAAAAATGGTATACTTTTTCCTTCAGCGAAGGTTATTATACTGAGGAACGCATACTGTCAGTTTTGAATAGGGTACATCAGAAAATCAATTTCAAACTTGAAGCCGAAAACATGATGATTACGTGTGAAAATAACGCTGAGCTGAAACTTTCAGATTACATGTCAAATTTACTGGGTTTCCAAAAGAAACACTTGAAAAAAGGAATTCATGTTTCAAGCGGTAACCTGAATCTGTCTCAACATGCTCCAACATTTGGTATGTGCAATTTTATTTCAGAAATATTAGTAAACGGAAAACTCAAACCGTTGCTGCATGTTATCCCTATTGAAAATAATACATTAGACCACAAACTAAACAATATTTTGTTCAAAACACTAAGTTTTGAAATTGTTGATATTAACTTCAATGTAGTAAGGTTCCCAAGCGGTGCAAAATTTATATTAAGACTACTTTTTTCATAAAAAGGCTTAAAAGCAGCGCCAATTAGTAATACTTTATTTTAACATGGCTATCCCGCTGTGCTACACTATTTCAAAGCTAACAACAGCAGTGCAACCACAAACCTCAACGAAGAAAGTAACTTGTAAAAGTAAAACAGTTTGTAAAACCACAAAAAAACGACCCATGGTTAAAAAGCCAAAAACTCTTAAAAGAAACACCACGATAAAAAGAAGAAAAAGTAAAATGGCTAATTGCGGACTGCAAAAATTAAAATGGTATGAAGAACCATACCCTACTCAACAAGCAATTCAGTCAACACAATTAATTGAAGTTGCTTGTGAGACAACATTGCCTACTAGCGATGTAGAAGATGCTCTTAGGTTCAAAATTAGTGAAAGTACATTTGATTGTGTTGATTTTTCAAATATGTATGCCTACATTGAATTACAACTATTTAAAAAAGATGGAACCGCAATTACTATTGATGACAGGATAATACCTTGTAACATGTTTGGGTATGGACTGTTTTCTTCTGTACAACTAAAAGTAAATGATGAACCAATAACTTTTAATCAGAAGCATTACGCTTGGATGTGTTATGTGTTGAATATGATGCAGTTGAGTTCGCAGCAGCGAAACCAATATTTAGCAGGTGGGTTGTACTCATTAGATACACCGTATGCGTTTGATGCATTAGATGGATCAAATGTCGGTGCTGAAAACAGAGCAGCTTACGTAGGAGTTTCAGAAAGATTAGAATTATACTTTCCGTTGATGCTTGACGTATACTTTCCACCCAAATGTTTGCCTCCTAAAACTAAACTGGAGTTTGAATTTTATAGAAACCCTGCTTCACTTCCATTACTGCATGCTAAAGATAAAGCATACGTCATACGAATAAACGAGTTTAAGTTATAGGTTGCAAAGTCAAGGTTGACAAAACAGGCTATTGAGTTGCAAGACAAAATATTACACAGCACTGGTATGAGTGTACACGCACTAAGATATAGATGTCATACATTGGCCGTAAACAAAGGACTCCAAAACGTTGATTGGATTGCGTTTGAAGGAAGGCTTCCCCGCCGTGTATATATTTGGTCAATATCACAGGAAGCATATTCAGGGGTTGCAAGCAAAAATTTGTTTAACTTCACATTTCCAGATGTTTCAAACTTTACACTTTTCATGAATGACGACCGGTTACCTTGCAATGTTGGTTTACCATGCAAGCAATTTAATAATTTGCGCTTGTTTTACAACTCAATATATGCTTTGAACTTTAAAAACGATAACATTGAATTTAGAAGGGATATGTTTGATGGAGGATACAAAATTTTTTTTATTGATTTGAGTAAAGACCATAGTAGTGACTGTAATTATTTATCAAACCCAGATGATGGTCAGGTGCGAGTGGTGGTTGATTTTGCAAAAGAGTTAGAAAGTGCTATTATTATGTTTGCAATGGGAGAATATGCCGCACAATTTAGTTTAACTGGTAACAAAGAAGTAAGATGGAAAAGCTCTTAAAATGCTAAAATTCTACTACAAGTGAACTATGGATAAAAGAATAATTATATTACTAACACTTTCATTTGTTACTGCTGCTACAATTTTAGGTACTGTAATGAGTATATTCCATTGTAATGCTTACACACTTTCCAAGCGTTGTTACATTAGTTGCTGCTATCAAAGCAGTTATATTCAATGTTATAAAACAAACACAGAAATTAGTAATGATGTTTTGAATTATACGATACATGAGGCATGCCGTTCCGTTGGAACATATATATTACAGAGCTTTAATACGTACATTTACTTTACAACAGCTGAGGCACAAACACTTTGTCAGGTGCCATTGATGAAATGAGGCTATTTAAAAACTATATAAAGGTAGTAAACCTTTAAAATAAATCAGTTTTCACTTTCTTTGTTATAAAGTTCAGACGTCAAATGGGGCAACAGTTAATTGTTTATGTGTTGAATGACTTTATGTATTCCGAAATAAAAAGGGCGGAAGCTGAAGTTAAAATTTATAGACGACACTGTAGAATTGCTGATGAATTCATAGATGGGCCATCAGAACAAGAACATAACCTAATGCAACTTTTAAAGGAAAGACAGAAAATGACTTTTACAGTTAAATGCATTTGTAGGGAACTAGAGAAGGGAAACTCCTTCAGTGAGGCGTTTTTTAAAGTGTTTGAAAAATTTCCAACTTTTTGTCTGAAGCACAAAGCATACATTTTTTATCTGTTTGAGTAAATACACATTTTATCCCAACGGTCCTTTCAAGGACCATCACCTGCGGCTGCTTGCACAGCTACCAGGCGCGGCCCCTACGGCGATGGGGTGGTCTGGCTACATGCTGGGCGGGGGATTATCCCCCGTGGACCAGTGCAAGATGAACCATTTGTGACCTCCTCCTCCACCTCCACATGTGGAGGAGGGTGGTGCACTACTCCCTCCACCTCCACATGTGGAGGTGGAGGGCGTCAAACCCCCATTTTCTCACTACTTACGTATATTTCTATTCAGGAATATATCCCGGAAAAGTGACAATTACACGAAAATGTAACCGTTGCTGTAAATTGTTTAAAAATAGAGACGTGAATTATAAGAAACATTTAGATCCTGGACCTGTTCCGCCCTGCTTAAGTACTCTTACTATTCTTGAAAAGCGACTAATATCTCTATGTCATCCATTTTTTACAATTTTCGTTTTACCTGGTGGTCAGTATGGTGAACGAGGTCACATAATTAATTTTCCTGTAGATGTTGGCCAGCTGAACCAAACTGTATTTATGAATCCTATGCAAATGTTTTCTAATACTGTGATTTTAAAATCCGAGAAAGATAAAGTTTTTCATTTGTGTGCAGACCATGTCGTAAAAGCAGAAAAAGTTCTTGCAGCGTTGAATTGGTTGTATAGGAATAATAAGTTGTACAGCACGAAATCTGTTTTGGAAACAATAAATTGGTTAAAATTTAAAATCTGTGAAGAATTTTACTATAATATAGATCATTTGGAAGAGATGGATGAGCATATTTGGATGGAATCGGATGTTGTATTTCCGGAAGTTGACCTGAAAACGTTAATCTCAGAAGGAAAACTAGTGACATTTCCGCGTAATCATAGACATCCTTCATCAATGTTTATAAATCATCCGTATGAAACAAAAAGTTTTCCATGGTTATTTCCCTATGGTATAGGGGGGCTATACGAAAATCGTAACTTGAGTTCGTGCCAGTATTTTAAAACGAGGTTAGAAAGTTTCGACAATCGATTTCAGAATGATATTAGCTATTTATTTTACGCTTTGTGCGTATCAGAATTTGAGAAGTTGAAGCAGTGTGTTAACATAGCGCTCCGAATTAAACAAGGTGTTGTTACAGTGGCTGATTTGAAGCCGGAAAACATCAAGACTGATGTTTATGAAGATGGTTTGGCTTTTTTGAGCAGTATGCGCGGATACTCCGCATACTTGAGAAAAATGTTAAGGGTACTAATTTCAAAAGTTAATTTGCTTGGACCACCAATGTGGTTTATAAGTTTATCTGCTGCTGATTCACATGAATTTTGGGCGCAAATGTATGCAAGTTGGGAGACAAAAGCGGCAGAGTGTGATAGAGCTACCTTTTTGAAGAAACATCCTGTTATCGCTGTAAAATTATTTTATAGACGATGGCGAGGGTTTTTAAAGTTTATCTTAAAAGGCAAGAAAAAACCTGTTGGAACAATTATTGATTATTTCGCGAGAGTTGAATTTCAAAATAGAGGGTCTCCGCATATTCACTTGTTTTTATGGGTTCAAAATGCACCTAAAATCGAGGATGAAAAGAAATTTTGCGAATGGGTGGATAAATTTGTTTTTACAACTATGCCGGATAAAGATAAAAATCCTGAATTATACAAGATTGTTTCCGAGGTGCAAGTGCATAAGCACTGTAAAACGTGTTTTGAAGGAAAATTTCCGAATCAATGTAGATTTGATATGCCAAAACCATTGTGTTCTGCTACTCGGCTTAGAACTAAATTCGATGAAGGTAATCCAGCGAGAAAAATAATTACTAAGCGGATCACTGAAGCTGATCGTTGGCTTAATAACTATAACCCATACATTGCTTTGTCATGGAAGGCTAATCATGATATTCAAGTTATTAGCAGCTTTTATGGTCTTGTGAGAAGTTCGTGATTTAGACTTAAGCCTGTATCCTGTATCGCCTGTATAGTTCTTTCCTCGATGTATGCTATTCGCTCTGATTTAGTAAAACGCGGCCGGTAAATGTTTATAAACCCAACCCGCAACCCTAGACACACAAAATACCCAAAAGGCAGCAAACACAGGTAGCAATAACGGACCCGCGACCGGGGACACAAAAACCCAAAATTAAGGCAGCAAAACAGGTATCAATTTAACTGGTACCCGCGACCGGGGACACAAAATACCCAAAAAAGGCCAGCAAACACAGTAGCAAAACGTAACCCGAGCCGTAAGACACAAAATACCCAAAAAAGGCCAGCAAACACAGGTAGCAAAACGGAACCCGAGCCGGAATCCTAAAGCCGACGTCTGAATCTGATTTAATCCAGCCACTGGCTTTACCGTACCCAATACTTTTGCCGTTTTTCCAGAATCCGTGCAACCTAACCCCTTAGAATTACACCCCGTTAAACCGTGTACTCTAACCCCGTTAAGTACACCAAATTTCCGACCAATCTAACCCCTTAGATTTGGCCCAACCGTTGTAGAATAATAAACTAACCCCGTTAGATTTACTAGACTACTTTTCCCAGGTCTCCGGTAATACCCCAAGTTCCCTTCTAGCACATAACACCAGTATCAATACTGGTAGATCCTGCGCCCTGCGCAACACCAATAAAACCGTAATGCCGTATTCCTCCACCTAAGCCACCGGACTATTCTAATTGAAACAACTCACCTTCTTATACCCCCTTACTCCAACACCAACGCAAAACTCAAAACTGAAAAGCACACTTACGACAAAAACGATGGCCACCAAACCAAGACCCGTCGCTACCAAGATACACACATGGTTTTATGCTGTATGTTTGCGCTTACTTATGTAAATCAGAACCAAGTGGTTTAAAACCAGCAATTAAGGATGCATTGAATAGTTTGCCACCTCAAAGTTCTCAAAGAAGGAAACTTTTCAAAATTGGATCAGTAATGCTCTCTAAAAGACAAGTTAGCAGTCAAGAAGCTGCATGGCGCTTGCTTAGTTTGCCTTATGTGGAATCATCGCGCGATAGCATATTCGTTAATGCACTACCGCAAAATAGTAGGCGGAGATTATTGAAGCCATTTAAAGAGAGACAACAGCTTCAAGATCATAGTTGCGATGTTTTTGTTCCTAACATTGCAGACTATTACCAGCACAGACCATATTGCGTTGAGTTCGAGCAAATGTGCTTAGCAGAATTTGCTACTAAGTACAAAATTGTTCCAAAAAGAGATAACCATTGTTTTGAAATGGGAAGATTGTCCAAATTTGTGAAACCACTTCGGAAACAAAAGAGTTTAGTTACGCCAAAACTTTCATATGATAAAGAAAGTTTTTTCTTTTCCAAGCTGTTTTTATATTTGCCTTGGCGAAAAGAAAACGAATTAATTGGTTCGTTTCGTTCGTATGAAGAAGCTTTCTTTCATAATTTTAAAAATTTGAGCGAAATTTATAATGTTTTTGAAAAAGGCGATTGTGATTTTCAATATGCTTTACAAGTAGTGCGCGATATTGAGGAAAAAAACATTTCTAAAATCCATGATTTATTATCTCATTTACCAGATGACTACGGTGACCAGAACAAAAAGAGTTATGAAAAATTTGAATATGGTGTTTTTGAACTGAGTCCAAATGAGCAAGCACGTTTTGATTCCGATGACGGTTGTGATGAGGCAAATGTAATAACAGATGAAAATGAATTTATACATGGTGAAAATATTTGTTTATACGAAATGTCAGATTGTGAATATTTTGATGGAATGTCAAAGCTTGATCCCAAGCAGAGAAATGTTATAAATTTATTCACGGAGTACTATAAAAATAAAACTAACAATGTTAACATTTTTGTCACGGGAGGGGCTGGTGTCGGAAAGACATATTTGATACGTATCTTGAAAGAATACTTAATGCGTCTTACAAATAAAAACAGTGTTTTTGTTACCGCTACCACAGGTGTTGCGAGTGACGGAGTAAGGGGTGTTACTATACACAGCTTACTCAACTTGCCAATCAAACATTCAGGAATAAACGATGGAAAGTACGTACCATTAACTTCTGTCAGACTGAAAATTAAACGAGAACAGTTAGCGTGCATGGAGACGCTGATTATAGATGAATGCAGTATGCTATCATTGTTTTTGTTGGAATGCATTCACTTGCGACTGCAAGAAATATTTGCTTGCCCCGCAAAATTTGGGGGAGTTAACACAGTTTTTGTTGGAGATTTTTTTCAATTAAGACCTGTGTCTGGATCTTGGTTGTTTACTAGAAACGAAAGGCCAGTGCACTTGTGGAGAGATACGGTTATACCAGTGTTTTTGGATGTGAACCATAGACAGGCCGAAAATGTAAATTTCTATAGTTTGCTTAATCGTGTGCGATTGGGCTGTCTAACACTTGATGACATAACTGTACTTGAAAATAGAATTGGTGTTCACGATTTAGATGATAGTTTCAACGACGCTATCAGGCTTTTTCCAACTAATGCTCAATGTGCAGAATTTAATACTAAGCAACAAAAACGTTTATCAGATGATTGTATAATTTGTAAAGCGGTAGACAAAATAATAAATTACAGAGAAAGAATAACTTGTCCAATAATATCTGAAGATGAAAGAAAATGCGGTGGATTAAGTCAAAAAATTTGTCTATCGGTGGGTAGTAGGGTAATACTGACCAGGAACCTCAATGTCGCGTTAGGTTTGGTGAACGGGCAATTTGGTGTTGTTTCAGAAATTAAGTTCAATCCAGAAACAGACACGCCTGATATAATAATGGTCAGGTTTGATAACAAACACGTGGGAAATATTTTGCCTGGTTATGAAAGTAGCGGTAGCGTTCCTATACCAAGAGTGAACTCCAAGTTTTATGGCAAATTTAATGTTGAAGTAAATAGAACTCAGTTTCCATTATCACTTGCATGGGCGATCACCATACATAAGTCACAGGGTCAAACATTAAGTAAAGCGGTAATTGATCTTGGTAGCAAAATTTTTGCTCCTGGGCAAATGTACGTAGCGCTGTCTAGGTTGAAATCGCTTGAGGGATTATCGTTATTTGTATTCGATCTATCAAAGTTAAAAACAGATGCAAAAGTACATGAAGAAATTGCTCGGTTAGTTGCGAAGCGTTATGTTAGTAGCTAAACAGTTATTGTTGAGTTGTTATTTGTTGAACGATTTTCAGATCGCGTGTATTTGCATCAGTTATCGTGGACAACACCTAGAGTTGGTAATACAATTCTGCTGGGTGTGCAATTTCACGTCGTTGCCAAATCACCAGTGAGAGATACGTCAAAAGGTGGTCATATATTTACTGTGTTAACTGCGAGCCATGCTGTTGCCGTCAGAATGGTTTGTTACGAACCAGATATGTATCCAGTCTTGAATGTTGGCGGTGATTTTGAGATTTACGGTCTTGTAATGCGGGAACCATTTTTAACCAGCGGTTTGCCAGCCGAACAGGATTTTGAGATGGTGATAAACAGCGACGTAAGTGCAGTTTCCTGTGTAAATTTTATCGTATGTAAGTAGATTAAGGGCTTTAACTGTGTTTGATTTAAATCGATACATTTTGTATTGTGGCTTTCTACAAAGATTGAAATTGCGTATTTTTCATTGTAAATCGTCCTGTATTCGTCTCTCATAAATTTGATTAGTGTCCGTTAATGCACCCTCGAAGTACATGTTTATACAGTCAAAAATGAAGTTTAAAGGGCCATAATTTTTGAACCGCGGCCCGTGCTGCATTAAAATGGTACCGCTGAATTTAGCGCACCGAAATCAAGTTTTTTCATAAAAAGTTTAAAAATTCGTATAAAAATAGACTTTTCCTTATGTTCCCAGCGTCTGCGAAATGAGAGTCAGGTTTGTTTACCGTTGAAATGTTCTCAGTGCTACCTTTGGTTTGACTAAGAAATGAAATATAGTTTTGTAAAAACTACAGGAGCATTCAAACGTTACGGGATTCCATGTCAGATGTATAGTACTTGCCCCTGATATATAGTTACAATTTATAATGTTGTAAATAAAAATTCAGGCAACCGTCACACCCTGTCATGAAGGTATAGCGTGGCAAATATCGTTCGCATCGTTGGGCGAATTAGATGGTGCTTTCAAACCAAATGAAACAATGACTTTCAAAGCAAAAATCATGGCTAAAGGCAAACCCGAGATAATACTGGTTCGTGGAAACGAGCGTCAGATGCTACCCGTAAGTATGCATTGCAACGAATGAAGTTTAGAAATTAATTAGGAAAAGATTAAAAGGGTGCACCTGCACCGCGGTTCGAATTTCGAAGCTCCGTTGGTTTTACTGGTCTTAGGCCGGCCGGCCTATGCTTCCTAACTACCTAGACACGGGAATCAGCAACCACAGGTGCGGTTACGGAGGATTACGGTCAGCAGACCGGGCAGCCCTATTCCCAATTCACATTTGCAAAATATAATGTTTACAAGTGTTGATATGTTACTGTACAACGCTAAGGTATATACTGAAAAATGTTGATTATAATAAACGACAGTAATGTAGGTAAACGGCAAAATAAGTGATTTAAAAGACTGTGCTAGTGTTTTGTTTGGTAGAAATACGAGATACCGAGCTGCGAGCCTTACGCTAGCGGAAGGAATATCCTGGTTTGATAGTATTGTTTCTAGGGCGGAGGTACGGAATCTGGACCCCCTAGGAATTTAACAAAAAATAGCCTATTCTATAGATCTCGACGAGCTGAGTTCAACGGTACCTCTTTTATGGCTGTATTACCAACGGGATCAAAAATTATAGCCCTTGAAGTTATAGTGCAAATACGCACAAGAAGGTAACAGGAATTATCTATCACTGACATGTTCATAAGGGGTTCAAAATCCGTACCTCTGCCGAAATGCGTACATGTATGGCTATACGCTTAAAATGAAAGTTTTCAAGAAAGTCAAAAAAATTTAATTCCTAAAAAGAACTTTGAAGACTGAATATCGGCTTAGGTTTTTAACTGTGAAAAACAAGCAAGACCCAACCAGGTCCGAACACGTAACCCAAGAGCAATTGCACCGTACAGTAGCGCTTTGGACCACTCGGCTATTCCGTGCCATTTCTGCTTTAATGTTCTGAGTATGTGTAACAATATACATTGTGATATACATGCGTAACAATAACAATATACATTGTGATATACGATCGTAACAGCTCCGAACAGTGTGTTTAAGTAATGTTCGTCGCCTGCAATACATAGTAAGACAAGTGGAACGGCAGACTGTAAATAAACAGTAATAAACATATACCTCTAAGTAGGATGTGTATCAACCCTAAAAAGGTCAAAATCCAATGCAGTGGTGTACACAAAGGGAAATAACCACAGATATCTTTCCTCGAAACTCACGGGAAGACTCCTAAAAGACCCTTAATTAAGCGTAGGAATGAGCTTATACCTAAGCCTAACCAAAGCAAAACAATTAGTCTAAAGCTCAAGCTTGGTCTTTTGCATACCCGCAGAAAAATGATCCGCCTCTAACTAATCTTTACATGGGCCTTGAACCGCGCTTGTAACATCTTAAATTATTGCACACTCTTCGTAGCTATATATACTGTTATTGTTACGTATGTATATCAAAATGTATATTGTTACAAATACTCCGAACATTAGAGCACAAGCAGCACCGAATAGCCGAGTGGTCCGGAGCGCTACTGTACGGTGCAATTGCTGTTGGGACACGTGTACGGACCTGGTTGGGGCTTGCTCGTTTTTTACAGTTAAAAACCTAAGTCGGTATTCAGTCTTCAAAGTTCTTCTTAGGAATTAAAAATTGAAAATTTTTTGACAAAGCACTCAGTCGGAATCGGAATCGGAACCCAAATTTCATCAGAATTTTAGCCGGAATCGTAATTCCGTTGGAACCCTACTACATACATCCTCAAACTTCTGGAAAGACTACGGAAACGCATGTTTACAGGTTCTAAATTCAACTGTACTTTACTACAGTAACGGTGGTTCCTCAAGGGTGGGCACTGGTTCAGGAGAGTTGTGTCTCCTGTCACGCCAGTAATCCTACGGTGCTGAAAGGTATGCTATACAAGCATGCTTATCATCACGTGTTATCAAATTTTGATACTTCATAAAATAGTGGTTTGATTGATTTTATTAGCTTCTGTGCCTGTTGCCCAATGAGTCGCAATTGCCATTTTTATTGTTAAATTCGCACGTTCTAATAATGTACATAATTGAACTTCAAGATTATGTATTATTTGTTTAGCCTAGGTTAAAATACAGTTATATAACGGTAGCTCTATGTCGATATATTGATTGCATTTAGGTGAAATTGCGGGAAACTCCCAACGGGACAACATACACGTTCAAAGTGTGGTCAGAACTAATACAATTAGTCCCAGATGTTGGGGAATGGATTGGAGGTAAATACGAGCCATAATGTTAAGTTACAAACGTAAATAACATCTGAATGTTTTAAATATATTGCACTTGAGGTATCTTGGGACAGGGGTAGCAGGACATCTGATATGTGTAAAATAGTGTACTGATCTCAAATATAAATGTCTATATGGAATTCAATCTTTATCGGACAGCGGAATAACGTAATTGTAAAATCGTACGTTATAAAATTTCTAAGGTTATTAGGTTTAGCTTTGTTGAAATATATTTCCATGGGCAGCTCTTGATCTAAGTGAAGTGGGCGAAAGGTTTGCTGAAGAAACCATTTTTAATGAATAAATTTCATATGTATTGAACTATTTAGGTTTAATTATATACCTAGTACAGTACAACCACTAAAAGCTAGTAGATGTATAAAAGTTATTTTGGGTTTGGCATTGTTTTTCAGTTTACAATGCGACAAAAAAACTGTTCCTAAAGGATCGTTTTGTTTCGTCGAATTACAACAGCTTTATTTTTATAACGGAGTGTCCAAAACGACTACTGAAAGTGGAATTTCCTGATGGCGAATCGCTTAATGATGTGGTTGCAATTCCTAGAGGCGATAATATGGTCCGGTGTGTTATAACAAGTTGCTCAGATATTGAGCTTTTCAGGTATTTATCCGTATCCTACAGAGAATTAACACGACTTCGGTTTCAACCGCAGTTGTCTTTTATGTTTGTTTAACCAATATCGACTACCTTTGTCTACAGCCGCACGCAGGTGTACGAGTGTTTTAAAGTTTGTTCGGTTGAAACTTTTGCTAATTTCGTAAGTCGAATGTGTCAATAATTATAGGCAATGCGCCGAATGTAAGAAACATATCGCTCAAAACGAATGGGTTGGAGTAAAACGAACAACTCCAATCAAACACATCAGTAATCCAAAATGCCAGCGGTGGATTCGAATATTTGGTTTGAAGTTGGGAATGAGGTGCAACATTGGTTTGCTGGAACTGCCAAGAAACAAAACCGAACGACATCTGGGAAATTTCATTGGTAGGTTAAACAAGCGTATTTAAACAGTATTTTTGCTTACTAAACGACAATGTTTAATTGAAAAAATTAATAAAACTTTCTACTTAAAAAGCAGCATTTTATTGCATGTCAGAATTCCTTCGTATCAATTCCTTAATGGCGTCATAAAATAACTAAGGCGTTGTGCAGCTTGAATAGTATATTGATTTAGATAATACATAACCGTGATTTTGTGGCGTATCTGTATTATTTTAGCGTTTGACGAAACGTGTAAAGTAATATTCGGCGTACAGTCAGCAACGGAGGTTGGAAACGTGGGGATGCGTGAACTTATCGAACATGCTATGGGACGAACGTATTTGATGCGCATTGACAAGGCCGCCCGAAAAATTTCCTATGCTGCTGTCGAAATTGATGACGCTTCGGATGAAAACTGAATTGATCTAGCGACATACAAAATTGTTCACTGAACACAAGACTTATTAACTTCTTAGTTTTCGTTATTGTTGTTGATATTGCTAAGCATAAAACTGTTTAAAAATTACAGAAAGCTTGTTTATAAAAAGTAGTGAATTATGTGGTTTTCGTTGTGTTATGATTAGTTTCAATTTCAGCTTTACCAATCAAGCTTTGGCAAACGCATTCCTAACATTAAGGCTAAGCCTCAACCTCGGCGTAAGGACGTGTCTGTAACTAATCCTAAGCTTAAGCCTCCGCAAATAATTTTCTAGTTTAAGTTTACTCTATTGCAGTTCTGGGAAAAACGGTCGGACGATTGGCCACTTTTTATAAAAATAACTAATTCAACTTTGAATTTTGAAGAAGATTTAAGTAAAGGTTGCTTCTTAATTTTTGTTTATATAATTGTTCAATTAAAATGTAGAAAATTGACCTGCTGTCTGTGACGACCGGATGTCTGCCTGCGTCCTTTGATGGTGCAAAAAGTTAGCCTCACACCCCGATAGAATTTCTGTCAGAGGTGCAGGCAATTTTGGTGCTAAAATTCTTCAAAGCTTTACAAACATTTCATCGCCCGGTGCTTTTGGCTGCAGCTACTTTAACAACCGTAAAGAAATATTTGACAGCACTTCTTTAACAATAAGCCTGAAATAAACTTTTTTGGGAACACCTGACAGTTGTTCGCCAAATTAGGAAGTTATACATTGTTTTAACTACGTTGTTGGGATTTTTACGGTTGCATGGTTGGATGAACAATATTTTTCCACTAAATATATTTTCATGCAAGTCTCTTAAAAGTTCGGAATAACAAAATCGCATATCTAATATATAACTAGGCAGTCCATGCTGTTTGATATTTAGTTTTCTAGAACTATGCATACTGGACATGCGTACCCCGTCTCCCTGACCCTTTCAGGGGCTGCTTGTTATGTACTTGCTTTAAATCAGACGGAGACATACCAAATCAACTCAATTTCAGATGACACTAGCCCTTGTTACTTTTAGTGGTGTACCAGAAATTTCTGACGGTGGGCGGGCTAGCAAATGTAATGAAACGCAATAGGGACTTTAAGTGTTGTTTTAAACAAGTGTTTTTTTACGCTATTAGGCTTCCACTTAAGAACATGTTTTGGTTAAATTCCTAAAAGTAATATTGGTCCGAATTTTCAGGACCCACTCTAGTCTTGGTATACTATCGAAACGTAATGCCCATTTGGCTCCTCATAACCTCCCTTGATGATTTTAGTAAATTTTATTTTTTTAAGATTTGAATATATACTTTCTCTTTTTGTGATCTTAATTATGGGCTACTGGTTAAACAAGAATGTATTTTCAACAGTTATAAAATCTGTGTAAATCAATAGGATTCCGTATCCGTAATAAGAGTCCGTAAGCGGATAGAGTCCCTAAACCCTAATTAGAGTCCATAAATGTCAATTATCCCTAATTGTAGCGTATAAATGACTCCACGACCAAATAAACTTGAGTTCGAAACTATAAAGTGCACTTAAGTTTTGAAAGTACATTCCTATTAGTATAACAACGCATTATCGCTCATGCAGTGGCACAAGACAAATTAAAGTTTAATTCAACGGATAGTTGCAATATCGGATATATATCAGTAACGAAGGGTGGCACAGGGCTGGTTGAAAATAAATAATAGTCCGTAACCGAACAAGGGGGATAACCTATGGAGAGGCCAGATAAATATCAGTCCCTCCTCTTATTCGGTTCACTGCAGCATCTTGCAAAACAGTTTAGGAATTTAGAAAATGTATTGAATAGCAAAGAATTTAGCTCAATATTCTAACTCAGGTTCGGATACCGAATTTGTTTCCGTCATCTCCAGCTACTTCAGTGGTTAAATAAGGCAAATTATTCCAAAAAAGTTTTTGCACAATAACATTTCAGATATCAGGCGCGTATCCAGAATCACATTTCTTTTCGGATACATATCTGGAGATTTTTCGAATCCGGATATTCGGAGACCATCTAATCGATCTCCTGTTCAAATAGAATTTCTGCCGGAGGCTAAAAAATAGTGATGAAGGACGTCGGATATTTTTTCGTATCCGTATATTTCAGATATCCGAAACTCGATATTGCGTTTTTTTGGCTTCCTGAACCTCAATTTTTTACGTTAGCTCTTGTTTGAACTTGTTGCTCTAAGGGAAGTTTCCTGACCTGCCAGGTGATTGTTTCGAGCCAGCGTGCGACCGGATATTAATTTACGGATACCGAAACTGAAGCCGGATACTGAATTAAAATTAAATCATGTCAGTATCTTTAATCCTTTTGCCCCCAGAAAAGTTTCAGCTACGCTGGCAAGTTACGTGAAATCTCATGCTCATCCAAACTTTATCCGGTTACGTTTCATTACGGATACATATCCCGGTATTTTTCATATCCGGAGTTGTATCGTTTGGTGCTTTTTGTTTTAATTTTTTTAGCCATGATTGCAAAAAACTATGCCTAAATCCAAAGTTTTTAATAACTACAGATATTTGCTAAAATAAGCAAAATAAACGTAATCTTAATTGCCTAATTGGGTTTCCGGCATATATTCTTCAGCTTAACTCCCGTTGCACGCTAGTGCTTATCTCGCTCGCTTTATATTACGTCGCACAAAATCTACAAAACATGTGAGCCACGAAACTGGAGGAGATAAAAACTCGAGCTGGAGGTCAACAATTTTGGCCGGAGCCGTATATGGAACAAAGTTGATAAGAGATGATATTGAATTGATTAATTTTAACAATCTGAATGCCCAAAAATTAGAAAAAACTCACTGCATACCGTAACTTTTATAAAATAAAAATATCATTCTTAAAATTGCAGGAACCTTTGGCAAAAATCATAATAATAACTTTTTTGAAGCTCAAGCGTCAAGTTTCTATAGCTGTATGATAATAAAACGGCTTCCACTTAAAAATTTTACGATCGAATTAAGTTTAAACCTTTTGCTCATAGAGTATACTATGAGCAACTAAATACAATAATGTACGAGCAATACACACACTGTGAGCAGTGTTTAACATTTATAACATATATGCGCAGTGTAAAATCTCCACAAGACGTGAGATTCTACTCGGGCTCGAGCGTCAAGTTCCTATAGCTAAGTGATCATCGTAAACGCCTACCAAACGTGAGACTGGGGTTCGAATCTCACCTTGAAATTACATTCATGTGAAATTGCAAATATTCATGTGAGAAAAGGTTAAAAACGCACTCAGATGGCATAGAATATATTCAAGTGAGGGAGAGTTTGAAACAAAATTTTTCATTTCTCTAAACGCAATTTTAGTAAAATCTATTCCAAACAATTATTGATCAAGCGTTCTGTCATTCATAATCAGACTGCAGTCGGAATTCCGGTTCCGGTAGCCAAATCCGGTATGTTTCACTGGATTGTATCGGTAACCATAATATGTATTTTTTGTTCTTTGCTGTTCCTGTTTTGCATGTGAAGGTTATTGAATTTTGTTATTGTTATTATTATTTGGAGTTTGACTAATAAGGTTGATTAGTGCGAGAAGTTTGCGGGACGGCAAATCCCCCCATTCTTATTATAGGGAGCTTTTAATTGCGGAGGGTGCTGGGGTGCGGTAGCCCCCGTGACAAAATGAATTCCAATAAAAATCATTGCTATACCATTTCCCGTTACTCTGCCAAAATATGCTGATGTCCCGGTTTTCTTAATTATAACTTTTTCATTTCCTCGTTTTCAAGAAAATTTTTTTCTCGTTTTCTGAAGAAAAATTATTTCCATTTTCCTGCGAAAAAACAAAGTTGACCCGTTTCTCAGTTTTCCAAACGAAAATATGAAGCTGTCCCATTTTCCCGTTTGTTCAAAACAAGGCTGCCCATTACTCCGGATTTCCTTCGATGCGGTTTCATTGCACAGTAGTCCCAGTGAAAATTTGAAGTTGTCCCGGTTTCCCGTTTGCCCGAACCACAGCCGCCTCAGATTCCTGCTGCCAAGCAAAAATAGTCAGAACAACGTAAATGATTGCACTCTTGCACCTTTATTGTCCTGCGACAAAAACGGTACGAAACGCTGTTTTAAGACTAATATTAGCCGTCGGTTTGTATATTTTGCGATGTTTTAGCAAGTTTGTTTGACACTCGTTATCAATTTTGTAAGCTGTTGGGATTTCTTGAAAAAATAGAACAAAAATTCTGGATAACATTTCACAGATTACTGTTAAACTTAGCAAATTCAACTTCATATAAACTACGTAATTGGCCCATGTATAGAACAGGGCCGGAACAGTAGTATAAGCATATTCCTAAGCATAAGCCTGAACCTAAGCCTAAGCCTAAGCGTATAGATGAGCATATTCCTAAGCCTAAGCCTAAGGGTATGGATGAGCCTAAGCCTAAGCCTAAGCAACAAAATAGTCTAAAGCTTAAACTGACTCTACTATAGCCCTCCGTAAAACGATCCGGCCCTGTTCTTTACATGGACCACTTAATTTTGCTTCGCCTCCGGCTCTGGTAACCGTTGTCAACCATTCAGCTCCGACTCGTGGTACCTTTCACCTACAAGATTCCACCCTGATAATGTATATCGCCAAATTTTTCCCTGTGTAGCACAGCAAGCATGATTGTATTAATAAATTGAACTTCGAATACTTTACGCGACATGGAAACATCTCTTAAAATTTTTTATTCTCTTATTACACTTGCTATTATTGTCTACCGTTCATTATTTCGTAAAATATGAATGGAAAAAGTTGTTGCTAATTATATGAAGATTTTCAACAAGTGTCTTATGTTACATTTTAACTCGCTCGTATCATTTGAGTGACAAAAAAATCCACAATAAGCATATGTGTGGTGTTTTTAAACAGTTTTCGAAGAACGAAACAAATAAAAATTGTATGAAATATAAGACAAAAATTCGACTGCAAGCACAGCTTCAGGTATACGCATTGCATACTACAGACTGCTATACACAGAGTATTTCAAACTTTAACAATGATATTTTAGAAAATAAAATCAAATTTACATTTTATGAGGTTGCAGTTTAGTGTGCGATGCGTTGCAATATCACATTTTTTTGGTAACATTTAAAAATGAATATTGTTCAGCTTAGATAAATTTTAATTTCGTGTAAAAAAATTAATAATTTTTGCACTAAAAGCGTTCGTCGAGTGATAATTATTTGGCCACATTTTCGGCGATGAATTATGCAGTTTATGTACGTACATGTGTGTGTGTGAAAATAAAGAACAATGACTATATGATTAGTGAAATAAGATTTTGAAAACTTTAATTTACAGTTTCTGTAAGAAAAGCGTTGGATTAATAATTTCGCTTCATTTTTTACACGCTGACTGCAATTATCACCGTTTGAAATTAGCAAATTTTTCAAGTCTCTAGTACCAATGAAGGCTTAAGTATTTCGTCTGAATTTTTTGCGTTTCGAGCAAACAAATTAACGTTTTTTTGGTGCTTCAGAATATTTAAGAACGATTTGCGGTTTATATCCTGGCGAAAAATGTTGAAATTCAGTTTATACAGCGGTTCAATTGTTTTAAACTCTGTCAGCAACGGGAACGCAGTGAAATTTTTAGCGAAACATTAAACAAAATTGAGGTTCGAACAACGGTTGTAATTGTGCTTGAAGGCCGTTGTAGGTTGTGTTTTACTGTATAGATATTGCCATTGGTAATACTAAAAATGTATTGTATAGAATTTGTGAGATATTTCGCAGTTTAATAAGAATAAGAAGGTGGTTGGTTGATTGAAAACTTGTGATCCGTAACTACTTCCTACAGGAATAATTTATCATTTTGTAGTGGGTAAATTTTGCGTTTGCATCAACATTTATTTGAGTACTTTTATACAAGCTTTGTTATAAGAAATGCTGTAGAGTTCTTACAGAAAAAGTAGGATATGTTTTACTATGTTAAGGACATCAATTTGGTAACTGGCCTGTAGCCGACCATTCTTAGAGGTTGGAGTCTGAAATTGGGCAATTTTGTGGAGTCGGAAAATAGGCAATTTTATGGAGTCTGAAAGTGGGCAATTTTGTGGAGTCTGAAATTGGGCACCTTTGTGGAGTCTGAAAATGGATAATTTTGTGGAGTCTGAAAATGGATAATTTTGTGGAGTCTGAAATTGGGCACCTTTGTGGAGTCTGAAAATGGATAATTTTGTGGAGTCTGAAAATGGGCAATTTTGTGGAGTCTGAAAATGGATAATTTTGTGGAGTCTGATAATGGCCAATTTTGTGGAGTCTGAAAGTGGGCAAGTTTGTGGAGTCTGAAATTGGGCACGTTTGTGGAGTCTGAAATTGGACAATTTTGTGGAGTCTGAAAATGGGCAATTTTGTTTCAAATGCTTACTTTTGCTTCACCGTTCGAGGCCTTCTTGAGATCCCAGTCGGTTGCGTACTATGAAAGTGAATTGCGCTTAACAGTTTCAAAATTTGTCCTTTGCGGCTTGCATCGGTCAGTGTTATAATCTGTTATTTACTTTGGAATATTAGAAGAACTGGAAAGTAACAAAATGTTTCTTACAATTTCATTATTTCATTTGACTTGGCGCAATTTCAGTATATGCAAGGTTTCGGCCCATGTATAGAACAGCGCCGGAACAGTAGCATAAGCATATTCCTAAGCCTAAACCTAAGCCTAAGCGTAAGGATGAACCTATTGCTAAGCGTACGGCTAAGGGTAAGCAAAAAAATTTAGCCTAAAGCTTAAACCGACACTATTACTCCCCCGCAGGAAAACGATCCGGCCCTGTTTTATACATGGGCCAACGTTTCTACAACTCAACCCAGCGTAGCTAGATTTTATTTTCTTCCAAAATCGAAAGTTACGCCGCTTATAAGCAAAGATTCGCTGATTGCCGTCATGATTAGAATGCAAACAGAGCCGAAGGCAAAGCTATTAAACTAAAAGCTGTAACTATTGTCAAGCAGATTGTGCTGAATTTTAGAAAATTTACTTCAATGCTCTGCGTATAGAAACTTTCGTAAAAACAACGAATTGTATGCAAGCGAAATTTTAAGGGTTAAAATAAATAACGAAACGTTTTCAAGGTTTAAAAACAGTATTATTTCAATTTGTGATACGCTTTGTCATAGTCGTAGTTAACCATTGCCTTTTTAACATATTTCTATAGTTAATTATCTCTTCAAGGAATGCAGTTGCTGAAATTAGCAATAATTGAGTAATAAGATTTAACGTAACACACAATGTTCTGTAGGAGGTAGTGTTTTGACCAGTTGTGCTAGTTGATTTGCATATGGCTGGCTTAAGCCAGTCCTTATTCGCGAACTCGCCTCAGCGACGTCGTGATTAGATGGTTGTTTGCCCAATTTTTGATTTGCATATGCATTATGCACGCAAATTGTATGTTGGTTATAATGCACCAATGTGTTTACCGCAATATATTATCAAAACAGAGTTTCTTATAATGTAAACAAGTAATATTTCTTGCAAAACTATTGTTAAAACTCGTTACTTATTTGTACAGACTCTGTGAGCCGCTCCGTCACGTTTGCGGCCAGTGGTAACTGGTCATCGGGTATAACTGGCTGGAATTGGGGCCACCCAACGTAATTGAAAACGCATTCTAGAAGATAGCTCGTCCAATTACAATATATATATTTAATTATCCACAGACCTTGTGTAGCTTCAACAAATATATAATCTCTGTCCTGGCCAAAAGTAACCAATATATATGATGATATTTTACAATTATAATAGACATACTGTGCGTATGCAAGTTATGCGCGAACAACCATAAAACACGTAGGAAAGTAAGCAAAAAACACTAAACATGGTTAATGAAGGAATAGCTTAGGAATGTACGGATAAATGTTAGTTTCAAAGTGTTGTTAGAATAAACAGAAATCGTGGACGTAGATGTTGAATAGTAGTGATATATTGAACAATCTGTTTCGAATCGGATTGGCGAAGCGTTTTACAGAATGCGTACAAATAGCCTGAGTTTAATGGCAAATTTTTGGACATAAAAGCACATAAATGTGTTTTGCGAGAAATTTCACTTGTTTTCACATAAAATTGTAAATTTCACTTGTTTTCACATAAAATTGTCAAAGTTATAGTGAGTAGTACCTAGCCAGTTTGGCGGATGTTTCATGGTTATTGGGTTTTGTGTATTTTGCCTGGTTATGTAATGTTATTGGGTCCGTCGTTTATAATCAATAATTAGACTGTTATGTTAAAGACCGCTGTTTAGTTAACTGCTGTTATTTTAGGTTTTTAGTTGGTTAATAAAATAAACTATGTTGTAATGTTGTGGCCTACGAAAATAAGTGGCAACGTAATAGTAAATTTAGTAATGCTAATCACACACAGTTCGAAGTTGCTATATAGCAATGGCACTGTAAATTCCAGTGAGTAGATTTTAACTCAGAATGAGTTAAATCGCCCAGTCTGAGTTAGGACTGTCAAAATTCATATTTCTGAGTTGATTCAACTCATTCTTGTTGAATTAGTCAACTCTTCCGGGATAAACTCAACTGAGAGTGCGAATCAATTCAACTCAGAGTGAGTTAAAGTATATTGTTATTAACTCAGGAATAAATTAACTTTAAGTCTGAGTTGGTTTATTATAACTCATTGGAATTTACAGTGTATTTGTTTTTGCACATATTATATCGGTAAAGCTATGCAACCAGAAGCCGTTTTCTCGGTATTCAAAGTATAAACAATAACCATGCCTTTTAGCGATTCTGTTTCTATTAAAAATAGCGTTTTCAAGTCATGGCATATACAGGAAACGGGGGAATAAATTGTTGAAATGCTAAAATTGGTTGGCACCCGTAAGTTTTATTTAATTTCAACGAATAACTGGGTTCCAAGCCGAGTTGGACACCGGAACAAACGAACGGAAACCCGGTTTGTTTTCCAGTTTCTTTTCGTTTTTTTCCAAAGACGTGGAAAAACCGAAAGAAACCGGAATAAAAAATTTTTGGAACAGCAAATAGCTTGCATAACAAGCGAAAAAACGTAGCGGGCAACTGTAAATTTCTGCACGGTTTCCGTCGAAAATGAGTTACGCTTTCAAGTGTCAGGTGCGCTGATTTACTAGATTTTGTAACACATGTTCGATTGGATATATCGGACGTTTTTTATTGCTTGTGTTCACCAGAGTTGGAAGTGGGTAAGGATTTTTTTTACCCGACCCGCGCTTTACACACACAAATGTGAATTTACCCGCGGGTATACCCGCGTTAAAAAGATCTGCTCGCGAGCCACATTTTACCCGCGACTGAAGTTAAACCAGAATTGTAAAGATTGCTGGTGATTCGCAGTTTAATGAAGTTTTACGTTTATAGCTCCAATGAATTTTTCACATGAAAGTTTACTAGAAACAACAAAATTTGAAACCCAACTAATTGAAGCACCGGTATAACATTGTACAGCATCTGACCAGAAGTTAAACATACCATATCACGTTGCGTAACATCTGGAAGCTTTACTCGAATCAGTTCACGTCCCCTCATTAGCTGAATGATGGCATCACATCCCCGCTTTATATATTGCACCGACATGCGTGGTTCTTAGTAATATATGGCTAGTATAATTATCAGATGATTATTTGCCAGGGTGTAACCGGATATCCGTTTTCGTTTCTGGTGAAAATCTGTGTCCATCCCTGTTTCCGTTATAGAAATAACGGAAATTCTGTTATCTTTGCGTTCAAAATTAGTTATAAATCAGGTATATATATATCTCAATTTCTCGTTACCGATAGACTGCAATTGTTCGAAATGATATATTAATCACAAAATTCATCCAGAATCGTGAAAAATTCGAAGCATCCGCCATTTGTTCGTTAAAATTTTTGAAAAACCGGTGGATATATGCACGCCTCAATTATGTCGGCAGAAAAATGAAACATTTTGGCCATTTTTATACTTCAATTTCTTGTGCCGAACCAGACCAAAGTTGTTCCAGACGGCTGATAGTGTTTGAGAGTTTTTAAATAACTCATCTTCAGGATCACTAATTTTAGTAAGCTTTTTTCAATTTTATTAGTATCTAATGACGAAGACATTAAACCAATGCTTGTTTAATAATCGCTGAAACTAAATTTACTCGACCCGCGATTACCCGCGGGTAACTCTGGTGATCACTGTAGCCGTGATTGAGCTGAATTAGAAGCAGACGTAAATTTCTGTTGTCGTAATTGCGGACTTATTCTACTTACCATGATTTTCGTGTTGAATCCTATCTGTTTGATGTTTTAAAACGATTGCTGTAGATATTTTTTATTTTGCTTTTTTTGCTTGATCCAACATTCCCAGCTGTGTAAAATGCGTTAACTTTGAACTAAACTCCTGATTGAGTTCATGTAGCAATGACGCTACAAATCCTGTTAACAGATTGTTTGCCAAACATAAATACCTATAGAAGTTTGTGACTGGCAAGCTGACAGACAGGGCCGGAGCAGACACACCCATATTCCCATTTGGGGGAGTCTCCCACCCCTAAAGGGGCCCCCACCCTCACCGGTTGAAACAATAACCGCTTAAGTTTTTAAATGCATCTGGCTTCGCGCTCGCTTCGCTCGCGAGTTTGGGGACCCCCTCCCTGGAATTTGGTGGGAGTCACCACACCAGCCTGCTCCGGCACTGCTGACAGATGCTATTTGTATACATCTGACTCTTTTGTAGAAGTACTCTATGCTTGTCATGTGTTGTCAAATTTTGATATATGCAAAGTAAAAATCATGGGATTTTCTTAGCTTCATTTGACCACCAAATTTTATTAATCCATTAACGTCTTTGTATTTCTTGAAGCATGAGCGTGCGTTTTCACAATTTTGCCGTTTGTTCCGGTCGTTTCACTTTTTCAAAAAATACCCAACCCTGGTTTCAGGCATTCCTTGATACACAATGCTTGCCATTCTGTTGTTATCTAACACAGAACTGTATCTATGTCATGGTCACGACACCAATTCAATCTTATCAGCTGTCTAAGGGTGTTCTGGGATACCATTTTGGTGCAAATGGGATTTGAATCTAATTTGCTTGTGAAATTTACCAGAGTACGTTGAGTGACCGCTTGAAAGACTATCGGTTTCAGGAATGGGAACATTAGAGCAACGGTCATCCCTTCTTTGATGTTATGGGTGAATTGAAGCTGGTCTCAAATATGTAACCGAATGTTTACCCAGTTTGTGTAGTCCCGAAAAGCATATTTCGGAAAGAGTCAATTTGACTCACCATTTTGTGCAGTGTACATCTATATATTAAAGCTGGAACGCACCACATACGTATTTTGGGCAAGTTTCCAGAATATTTGTTGACAATAGTTTCATAGCACATACGTAGACGCGATTGTTGTATAATTAGAAGATTTGCATACACTTTTATGTATTATTCGCTAACGATTTTGCGCATTGCGCAAAGTTGGGCGACTAGTAAACTTTATATATAATGGTGTGGTGTTGCATATACTTTATCAAAAATGACTTTCAGATTATAATATAAAAATAATTACATAAAAGCAATGAGTAGTGGCAAAGGTGGCGGGCCAAATTATGAAAATATGTCTGATTGCAAAACAATAATCAGTGACCGCAGTACTCGTCTACGACGAACAGCATTTGTGTCAGTTGCATTGAGTACAGTCGCTATTGGTGCTTGTCTTGTCACATTTCCATTCATATTTAATTTTATTCAAATTTTGGATGCTGAACTGAATGAAGATTTGTCGTATTGCAAGGTATGTACAATTGTTTACTGTCAAATTTTAATTCTGGTACAGGCGGTATCAGGCCCGTAGCCAGAGGAGAGTCAGAGTGATCTTTAGCCCTTATAAAACCTTTGGGTCTCACTAGAAAATTTTCGACCTTAAATTGTGTAAGTCATTGAAAACACTTATATGACCGTTCTGAACAATTTCAGCGTCTGACTTGGCTACGAGCCTGGACGGTATACTCAATTATAGGGACATGCAAAATCAACATTCTAAATAAGTTTTGGGTGGCTGAGCGTGTATGATTGCGAGCATGCGTGCAAGCGAGAAAACTGCGATATTTGCAATTCATTTTACAGCTTGTGAAAGTTCAAGCCTTTTTTTGAGTTTCCACAAATTTCGGAGGAAGATATCCTTCTGTTCCTCTATGAATACGACGTCGCTGCAAAATATGCAAGTTGCTTACTCGTAAGAACGTTCTTATTGTGTGTAGGAATCATAAGACTGTTTAGCTATTGGAGCGCATAGGATGGCTATGTTGCATGAATGCTGCTATTTTGCATATAATGAAGGTATTAGCATGGGAATAGAGAAATGGCCCATGTGTAGAACAGGGCCGGATCGATTTTCAGGGTGGCTATAGTGGAGTCAGTTTAAGTTTTAGACTAATTTTTTTTTGCTTAGGCTTAGGCTTAGGCTTACACTGTAAAAAATGGGGAGTCAAATTGACTCTCTCGGAAATAAGCTTTTCCTGACTTCACAAACTGAGTCAAATTTGACTCCACCAGAGTCAAATTCGATTTACTGAATCGCTCAGTGATTCCAATTTGACTCTGGCGGAGTCAAATTTGACTCAGTTTGTGTAGTCAGGAAAAGTCTGTTTCCGAGAGAGTCAATTTGACTCCCCATTTTTTACAGTGTAGGTTTAGGAATAAGCTCATGTATACGCTTAGGTTTAGGCTTAGCCTTAGGAATATGCTTATACTACTGTTCCGGTCCTGTTCTACACATGGGCCAGAGAAATAATGGTTAGAGTAATGTTTTGGTGTTTACGTTTTGGTTATCTTGATACGATTGTTTAATTATTATTTTACTTGGTTGAATAAATGTGTCAACGAATTCAAAGTGGGATTGCAGCAGACAGTCTGTGTATTAACGGATGTGTTTGCGCAAGGTGCTTTGAAATTAATCATGTGTCCCTTTGTTCTATGAATGTTATTTATGTCCGAACAGTTTAAATTTTGAACCAAATCAATTTTCTAGCAACTTTATTCCGCGCTGTACGATAACATTTATTTATTAAAAAATTGCCGTCCGCAAGCCACCAAATAGATTTCACCTATATTTTTGTTACCAATGCGTAGTGGTGTCCGGCGAGGCACACGGCCGCGTCTGGCAGAGTAAAGTATAGCGCAACCCTAAGTTTTAGCTGGACAAAAGTGTTTTGTTTCAGATTTATTACCATTATATTTTGTTGAAAAACAAATACGCGTGCCAGAATTACGTTTTTTTAACAATTTCTTAAATCCTGATAGCAAAAATCTAAAGTATCCACTTAGGGAGATACCAATTGTTTCATATGTCCTATAAGTTACCACTCGATGGATTACATTTATTTTTGCTACGCTTTTAGCTGCGTTCGCGTGACTTGTGGAAAGAAATGACCGTTGTAGAAACCAGTACAGCTGGACGTGATCCTGAAAAAGTTGCTTGGTCCCTGAGCACACTACGTAGCTTGGATCCAAGTGCCGAAGAGGGTAAAGCGCAAAATGTATTTCGCCGAAGACGGCAAGCAAACTACGGTGGACTTGCGTTTACGTGTGAGTTGAAATCAAAGCTTATTAATATCTAAAAGTACGCAGTTATTTAGAAACAATGCATTCAGCATATAAGTTATGCTTGTAAAATAATGGACTCTTTTTTTTACTTTTGTACACTGTATCTTGTTTTTGAAATTTCATGATTTTGGCAAAACTTAGAAGCTTGGAATTCGGCTTAGGCGTCCGGTTTTTCGTTGTGGGGAATGTGTAAATAAAGCCTTGTAAGCGCCGTTGAAAATAAAAGCACACAGTAAAAAAATGGTGAGTCAAATTGACTCTCTCCGAAATAGACTCTACGGGACTACACAGACTGAGTCAAAATCCCGCTCCACCAGAGTCAAATTCGACTCAATGAATCGCTCCAGTGAGTAGAATTTGACTCTGGCGGAGTTGAATTTGACGCAGTTTGTGTAATCAGGAACCATTTTATACAGTGTACCATCTGTTAAGTTACGGTCTGGTGAATTTTCTCTACAAAGAGTCGAATAATTGGCTAATGCTTAGGTTAACTCTGAAAAATCATTTTCGGTGCATCTTAGAGAAATAATCAAATTTTTACGCCGTAACCCCGCTTATATTCTTTACGAAATCTCGGTATGTTTTTGCCTCAAAATGGAACCAAAAGTTAAAACGAAACGCACAAAACAAATAAATTTTGTTGAAATATGCAAAAATTTCTCTAGGGAAATTGTGGAAACTTTGGTGGAAATTCTACCGGAGTCGGAGACGGAGGTCGATATTCTACTGAAGCCGGGGGCAGACCTCCTGTTGTACCCTGCTCGATAGGATCAGCCGCAGCTGCAAACATAAAGTTTCTAAAACTCAATATTACTACTCTGTGCTTAGCGCAGCCAGTAAACTAAACAAAATACTAAAATCGCAATTAATAATGGTATCATTTTCTTATAGGCTGCACTTGTCACAGGGGCCCCCCAGGCGGACCTGGTGCGCCAGGTCGTGACGGAAGAGAAGGTTATCCTGGCAATATGGGTCCTCCAGGCAACAATGGTCGGCCGGCTGCTAATCCGCCAGAGCCTGAATTTCCGCCGCAATGTCCTTGCGAAGCGCCGCAGGGGCCGAAAGGTCCTCCTGGACCAAAAGGAACGATTGGTAAAACAGGCAGCACTGGCCAACCTGGTAATGACGGCCGACCAGGCGAAGAAGGTAACCCAGGTCCTAAGGGGCCACCGGGAGATCGTGGACGTAACGGTCTTGAAGGACCTCGTGGCAATCCCGGAAAACTTATTCCTGAACAAGGCCGGCCTGGACGAGATGGTCAACCAGGAAGACCAGGCACACCAGGTGATAATGGAAAACCAGGCCGACCCGGACAACCTGGCAAAGAAGGCAGACCAGGCCTACCTGGAAACGCTGGTAATCGCGGCAATAACGGCCGGCCAGGCAGTCCTGGTCCTGCGGGTGATCAAGGACCTGACGGACAGCCTGGTTCATGCGAGCATTGTCCAGCTGCGCGTTTGGCACCCGGGTACTAAACTCTGTTTTAAATTATGAATAACAATTTCCTGCATTTTGAAAACGTCTGGCATAAAATTGCGCGACCAAAAAAATTACATGAAGCAGTGCAGGTTTTAGCGAAAACTGTTCCAACTGCTATTTTTGTCGCAATAAATTTAGATTTCGGCTTAAGGTTAAATTGTGTAGATCCGGAACCAAAAAGCAGAAGTGATATTAATTCGCTAAAATGTGCATCATTTAAAGAAAGTTTGGTACCATATAATTGCATTTTTTGGTGGTTTTAGAAGATCAGATATTATGATAGGAAATTAAATTTTATTATAACCTTAAATCTGCAGCTGCCTTTACACTTCAAAATTTTAACTGTCTCACACGGATGCGAAGCGTTTCGTTCTCCCATCATCACTCCGCTCACGGAGCTGGACGCAGGTACTTACCCACGAGGACTCTTAAATCCTGTGGCACATTTAACACTGCATAAACCGTGAGAATTTTTAAGCGGTGCGCATTGTCTAAGTATCTTGGGCGCTAGAATCAAAAATCAGTCTTGATATCAAAAAATAGTACTTGTACTTCTGGCTTGCATGTTACGATTTGACAGGGTTCAACAAACGTCTTTCATCATCAAACGTATAGCATTTATGTGTATATTTTATACACAGCAAAAAATGGTGAGTCAAATTAAATCTCTCCGAAATAAACTCTACGGGACTACACAACCTGAGTCAAATTTGACTCCGCCACTCAAATTCGACTCACCGAGTCGCATGTTTGACTCTGGCGGAATTGAATTTGACTCAGTTTATGTAGTCCCGTAAAGCGTATTTCGTAGAGAGTCAATTTGACTCACCGTTTTTTGCAGTGTCACGTATTTGCAGGTAATTTATATATGTATGGTCATGTGGTCATGTAATTTGTACTCTGCCAGAAATGGTGAGTCAAATTGACTCTCTCCGAAATAGGTTTTTTCTGACTATACAAACTGAGTCAAAATTCGACTCCGCCAGAGACAAATTGACTTGAACTTGACTCAGTTTGCGTAATCAGGAAAAGCCTATTTCGGAGAGAATCAATTTGACTCACTATTTTTTGCAGTGTAAGAATATTTTGCATTAATATATTAAAATATTAATTTGGATATATTAAAATAAAAGCATTAATTTTTTAAATAATCGGCGCAAACAATTCTTTCGAACCAGAGAAATAACGCCGAACTGTACAAGATTGAACTCCAAAAATAGCAAAAATTACGACTATCAAATTCAATTGCATTAAAACTGGCAAATTATAATATTTTCACCTTTGTACGTTTGGTTCAAAATTATACTTTTGATGACGCAAATGTGCTCAACATTTCGTGATCGGCAATAACAAACTGTTGCCTGAAGTTTAATTTTAAGTTATTCATTCCGCTTAAAATTCGACTCTTGTCACATGAATATTTTTTGATAAGTTTTACCTCACGCAGGTATTGAGTTCTGTAAATTTCATAAACAATTACTGTTATTTTAGACAAACCTAAACTAAATTTGGTTAGCAGTTGAGTAGTTACGTAAAAAAGTGACCTAAACATGCCCGTAGCCAAGGAGTGGCCGTCGGGGCTTTAACTCCTCTTGGAAATATTTTGGTTCCCTAGAAACTTTTCAATATTGCTTGTCAGTCACAAAAATCCTTGTATGACCATCCTGAACATTTTTATTCCCCCTTTGCAAGCTGTCTGCGGGCAACGATCTCTGGACGTCAAACATCAGTAAAATATACTGTTTGTTAAAAACAAGGTTCCCAATCGCAAGTGAAAAATACCAAAAGAACCATAAACGAATTTTGAACAAACTGGAGCCGGAGGGCAAGCAAAATTAAAGCTGTTGAAAATGTTGGCCCATGTATAGAACAGGGCCGGAACAGTAGTATAAGCCTATTCCTAGGCGTAGGCCTAAGCCTAAGCGTATCGATGAGCCTATTTCTAAGCCTAAGCCTAAGCCTAAGCAAAAATTAGTCTAAAGCTTAAACTGACTCTATTAAAGCCCCTCCGGAAAACGACCCGGCCCTGTTCTATACATGGGCGAAGATGTTAATTGATCAATGATCAGTGTTGCCTAACAAAATTTTTAAGCTTCTTTTTTAAAAGAAAGCTCGGCAATTAAAGCTTCCCAATTGACACAAAATTATATGCAACGTCATTGAAGTGTACTTACACAGTTTTTAAAAAAACAAAAATGTCACTTCACTACTCAATTGCCGAAAAGTCCAGCAAAATTTCTGCTAAAGATTGTTGATTGTATGCCGCAGCCATACGAAGGCGTTTGGTAGAACCTTGGTTTAATTGAAATTTTACGTTTTACTCATGCGTGCAACCTTGCACGTACTGTCCGTTTTCGTTATGGAAATAATACGGAAATGCGTTCGAAGCCAGTAAAGAATCAGGGGAAATTGTTCAGTTTTTTAAATCCACATATGCTGCAAGCGTTCAATTTGACTTAAAGGTAACAAAAGTAGTCCAAATTCTTCAAAAAATTCCGACCCATGTAAACATCAGGGGCGGAACGTTTTTCTGTGGGACTAGAAAAGAGTAAGGTTAAGCTTTAGACTATTTTTTGCTTGGCTTTCACTTCGGCTTAGGCTTACGCTTAGGCTCAGGTTTACGAATATGCTTATAATATTGTTTCGCCCCTACCTTAACCAAAATTCCGAAGACAGAAGCCATCTTTCATTCAAATTTTGGAAAGCCCAGTAAATCAGGACACAACGGGAGCTCCGGCTCCGGCTGAAAATCGACTTACGGCTCCGGTCAAATATGGACGGAGATATCGGTATTTTCTGTAGCGAAATTTCTTATATTTTTATAAAATTTGTGCCCGTTTTTGATTTTGCCAACCAAAATTGAGGCATGCAAATATTCAACGTGCAGGCATTCTAAATTTCTTAAGATTTTGGATGAATTTCCTACGTAATTTTTGTTTTGAATCGATATTAAATTGCAGCATATCTGTACTAAAAATTGTCAGAATAACTAATTTTGAGTTTGAAAATAACGCAATTTCTAGAATTTGAAGATCGGAGAAATTGGAGACGTTAAAACGGTTTGATTTGTTTAACAGAATGAAATTATATATTATAATCACATAGCAGGACTGTAAAAAATTGTGAGTCAAATTGACTCTCTGGGAAATAGGCTTTTCCTGACTACACAGACCGAGTCAAATTTCGACCCGCCAGAGTCAAATTCGATCCATTGAATCGCTCAGGGTGTCGAATTTGGCTCTGGCGGAGTCAAATTTGACTCAGTTTGTGTAGTCAGGAAAAGCCTCGCGAGAGTCAATTTGACTCCCCATTTTTTACAGTGGGGTCAAACACGGTATATATCAAAGTAGTTTGACCTCCACAGTGACTTTCATATTGACTTTGTTGGACTAAACGATGTTTTGCAGTGTACAGGGTGTTGAGGGTTATTTAGCTATAACTTTTAGTTATTTATTACATAAATATACATTACGAGCATTTGCCAATTCTCCATCTGAGGATCATGGGTCAAAGTTCAAGGTGAGTATTTGTGTTGAAAAAGTATTTAATGCAACAAAAACTCTTTAAAAATCACGCTGCAGCTTTCCAAAATTCCTCGGAACCAAAATTGGCTGTCGCCAAAATTCACCGGAGCCGGAGGCGAACAAAATCACGAAGTCAAAACCAAACTTAAAGTCACTGATTGCTGGAAATAAAATAAAAAGTAAAACTGTCAAAGGGTTTTTGATGCGTCTTTAATGTTTAGAAAATTTTCTAAATTAGACGGCAAAAATTGCTAAAATTTCACGAACAAAGTTGCTTCACAACACAACGTTTTCAAAAAATTTCACTTAAATTGCCGGAACCTCCGGAAAAGACTTTACCGTGCCTCGTGTTTTCTCTGGCGTATAGGCCTCTATTACGCCACAATTCTAAATTGCAAACCGCATTCGCATAAGCAGTAAAATTGGCCCATGTACAGAGCTGGGCCGGATCGTTTTCCGGAGGGGCTATAATACAGTCAGTTTAAGCTTTAGACTAATTTTTTGCTTAGGCTTAGGCTTTGGCTTAGGCTTAGGAATAGGCTCATCCATACGCTTACGCTTGTGGCTTAGGCTTAGGAATATACTTAGACTACTATTCCTGCTCTGTTTTATACATGGGCCGTAAATTATGTTTCCGTCCTTCAATCACATGCATGTTTGCAAGTTCTTCGCATCGATTTTAAAGAAATCTTTTCAACACATGCATTGGTGTGATTAATAGAGCGTATAACTTAAATTTGAAAATTTTTGAATTTTAATTTTTTAAAAACATATTTGATTGCAGCATGTTTCCTGTGTCTGACAACGAATTGAACGAATCGGAGTCATCACTCGACGAAAACACATGGTATGTCGGTGAATCGGCGTCGATGTCTGACTAAATTAATATTAACATTACCTGCTGAACAACTACGAATCATTCTAGAATCATCTTGAAAGGATTAATAGTAATCCAACCATAAAACTGTTTCGCAAAAGAACTTTTTAATTTATAGTCCTTTCCAAAAACTTTGGGTAAAGGTTTTCGCCGCTCAAAATCCGCTTTCATTTATCAACCATTGCTTGTAAACTTGCACTACAGATGTTTACATTTGGACGTAAATTTTAGTCATTGAGAGTAAACATTACAGCTTAGGCTTCGCTGTTTGCAATACCAAAATCAAACAACCTGTAATTTCAACAGAAGCGTTACGAAAAATCGCAAAAGCTGTTTAAACTGCATAAAAATTAATGCTATCAAAGTCACTAAATGTTGAAACCGCACGACCGATTCGCAAAACCGGCTCATGTAAAAATCAGGGGCGGAACGTTTTTCTGTGGGACTAGAAAATAGTAAGCTTAAAAAGCTTTAGACGAATTTTTTGCTTAGCTTACGCTTAGGCTTAGGTTTAGGCTTACGAATATGCTTATTCTTATGTTTAGGCTTACGAATACGCTCATTCTTAAGGCTTATGTTTAGGCTAATAGGCTTTAAGCTTACGAATATGCTCATTCGTACGCTTATGCTTAGGCTTAGAGATATCCTTATAAGACTGCTCTGCCCCTATTCTTTGGCCGCAAAACCCAGCTCTCGAATTGATAAGCGAATACAGGAAATTGTTTCGAAATGTTTTTAATTTCAGCCTTACCTACAAAGATTTACTGCAATGGAATTCATCATTTGAAGTTTTAATCCAGAACGATTGTAAGTAAATGTCCACATAAATTTTATACTTTTGCACTGAATAAAAAGTCGAACATACAACGACCATCCTTCAAGTAAACTCTGCTACGTTTTTAAGCAAACAAGAAACAAAAAAAGTGTGGCAGTTTTGGCGGCCCATATATAGAACAGGCCGGATCGTTTTCCCAAGGGGCTATAAAAAGTCAGTTTAAGCTTTAGACTAAATTTTTACTTAGGCTAAGGCTTATGCTTAGGCTTAGAAATAGGCTCTTCCATACGCTTAGACTTAGGCTTAGGCGTAGGAATATGCTTATACTACTGTTCCGGCCCTGTTCTATGCATGGGCCAATTTAACCATATATATGCATTTAAGCAATAAATGTGGGGAAGGAATTAATCTGGGATCCTATTTTAAGCCTGAATCAAAATCAGCCTATTTTTCATTAATTATAGAATCTTTAAGTGGATTGGGTTCAAAATTACAAATTACATCATAAATATCAATAGTACTTCCAATGAGATTTCGTAAATGCTTTCTCTATCTATAGTTATAAATTTTACCGAATGTTAATATTCATTACTCGAAGCAACGGTGTTTTTACCTAAATTGGTAGCAGCACGCTCATGTCTTAAAACTTAAAAGTAATTATCCCTAAAAGTATTGAACTTTAAACTTGCAGAAAATGGCTGTCATAAGCTAAATGTGCACTGTAAAAAAATGGGGAGTCAAATTGACTCTCTCGGAAATAGGCTTTCACTAATTGCACAAACTGAGTCAAATTTGACTCCGCCAGAGTCAAATTCGACTCACTGAGCGATTCAATGAATCCAATTTGACTCTGGCGGAGTCGAATTTTGACTCAGTTTGTGTAGTCAGGAAAAGCCTATTTCCGAGAGAATCAATTTGACTCCCCATTTTTACAGTGTGAGTGGTCCAAATTTTACTGAAGCAAGATTGAAACATAAATAAAACTCCATATACAAATAGCGAAGAGGCTTCCTTCTGGAGAGGCGAAATAAATATAAGAATTCCGCACTTATTCGGGTCACAATAGACTGCGGTTTGGTTGACTGTAATTAGAGTTGAGTCCGAAAACATGAACTATGTGCCTAAACTGAACATCCTACCATTTGCTTGTAAAGCATAAATTATAGAACACTAAGCAAAGTTGACTCGTTCGCAGTGGCGGATCCAGGATCTCAAAATTGGGGGGGCCACAATTTCACAAGTAATAAGCTTATTTTTGACCCATACTGTAGTGACCCAAATAAGAGGTGGGGGTTCCCATTTTGAGTCCCAATTAACAGGAGTCCGTATCCCTAATAAGAGTCCTTAAGCGGGTAGAGTCCTTAAACCCTTGCTAGAGTCCATAAATGTCTATTATCCCGAATTGTAGCGCATGACTCTTGCTAGAGTCCATAAATGTCTATTATCCCGAATTGTAGCGCATAAATGACTCCAGGGCCAAACAAAGGTGAGTTCGAAACTTTAAAGCGTGCTTATACTATTGTGTATAAAACAGAGAAATAAACAGCGCAGAACAGCAATTGACACTAGATAATTTTTGTCGAAATGCTGTTGGGGGAGGGAGCCACAGCCGGGGTGGGCCCCCCATGGATCCGCCATTGCTCGTTCGTCTTTTGAAAGCAGGAAGAGGTCTATTTTAATTAAAATATACTGCTTTTCAAGTATATACTGTAGTGACCTGAATCAGCTAAGCATTCATATTTATTTCGCCTCTCCAGAAAGTACCCCGCTATTTGGTTACGGACTGTTACCTATTTATTTTTCCTCCCAATGTTAGTTGGACCCAACAACCTTCTATTTATATTCTTTCTTTTGGGCAGAACTGACTTGATCCGAATCATTTTTGTTGATTGCAATTGACCACGAATATTCTTTCTGGATTTCATAAAATTTATAAGGGTTGTCTGAGTGTCTGTTACATAATTTGAGCAGTCTACGTAGGCCTTCGACTGCTTAGGTCCCTTTTTTGGACTGTAATTAGGACTTTCTAGGTTGGGATACAGACTCGAGTTGATTGGGACACAAAACGGAGACCCCCCCACTTGTTCGGGTCATTACATTAAAGTCGTTGCAACGAAAAATGAACGGCCATCTTTTCGGGTTTTACTACTTGCCGGAGGTCTGACTGCCACTGTGACTCCATGAGAAAATCGACATCCGGCTTCGATAAGGTTTTTGCCGAAGGTTCCGGTAATTTTGGTAGTAAAATTTTTAATATACAAAAATTGTATCGTTTCATGCATTTGGCTATATTTTTTGGTGCAATTTTGAGAACTGATTGTCGGGTTGGGATTTCTAAAAAACCGAAAATTTTGACAACGGGTTACAGATATTTGGTAAAATTAATAAATTAAACATTGTTTAAACTGCCTTAATTTCCCGTGACTTTCAGCCCCGTCAAGTTTTGTTGATCTCCTGCTGAGGTATTTTGCACCTCCGGTTGCACCCTGCTAAATGCAACTGTAGGCCAATGTTACTTTAAGAGGCGTAACAGTAGATTAAGCGTATTCCTAAACCTAAGCCTAAGCGTTGCAAAAATAAATTCCTAAGCCTAAGCCTAAGCAAAAAAATGTTATCTAGAATCAAAACCTACTCTTCTATGGACCCACTAGAAACCTGGACGCCTTTTACAGTAACACGGGCCCAACTGTCAGTAGCATTTTAAATAAATATATTCCTGTTTGTAAACCAAAAGAATTGCGTTTCTAGTACTTTGGAAACTAAGACTACGGCAAGAAATAGATTTTGGAATTATAATTTCACCATTTGTTGAGAGGTATATATTGCAGATAATTAAACAGCTCCAAAAAAGTCATTCTCTCACAGGTTATATATGAGGTAGGACAATCTGCTATTCCGGCTTATTACCTATTGGCCTACGCCAATCCCCTATTTTGGGAAAATCGCAGTTTGACCAAGACTAAATAGCGATTGTGAGATGTAGCAAAACAGCAAAGATGTATATAAAACCCATGCTGATTCGTTAACGGTATTGCTTCAATCCAAATAATCAAATCTGAATAATCTTTAAGTTCAATAAGCAGTCTAGCCTAGACGAAACTGCTATTACGCAAAATAGCAGGTTGACCTGGGTCAATTATAGTAATTATCCTGAATAGCAGATTGCCTCCGACATTTACACAAACATAATTTATTGCAACCTAATGAAAAGTGCTATTTTTATAGTCGGCCGAAAATTATTCACTGAATTCTTACAATCTGAATTCGCAGAAGAAAATATGTTATTTTGGATGGCATGCGAGCGACTCAAAGGCATTCAAAACATGAGCGTATTCACTCAACGGGCAAATGATATCTTTAACAGATTTATTTCGAGTCGTGCAGTAAAAGAGGCAAGCACATGTTTTTAGGTTTCAACTATACTTATATATAGGCCCATGTATAGAAGAGGGCCGGAACAGTAGTATATATAAGCATATTCCTAAGTCTAAGCCTAAGCCTAAGCGTATGGATGCGCCTATTGCTAAGCCTACGCCCAAGCAAAAAATTAGTCTAAAGCTTAAACTGACTCTATTACAGCACGTCCGGAAAACGATCCGGCCCTGTTTTATACCTGGGCCCATATATCAATGTCAACCGCTGACTTTGAATTTACGTGTGATAAATGATCTGCCCAATACACTTATAAACGACAAACATACCGCACCGGATTCGAAATTCGAACAATTTAGAAACACCATGGATTCCGCTGATCTATTTCTTATCGCTAGTTGCTCTCCCAACGCTGAGAGAATAACCAGTTTATCCAAAAAACTGAGTTATCCAACTATCTAAAGGTTTTCCTTACCTGACGCCACCGTACAGGTATACGGATAAGTGAAGGGTTACATATGCTATAGAGTACTTTTGACAACGTTCGGTTCCGTGTCACGATTGGCGACGCCGAGAGTATAACGAAACCCATACTCTGATAATGCATTTTATCCGCCATTTCGTACCATCTAACAGGGCCAGATCAGCCACCCATCACACCCCCATTTTTAGGCTCACCGCTAAAGTGGCACCAACGCCAACCGGTTGAACCAAAAGACAAAGTTTTAAAATGCGTTTGCCTTCTCGATCAATTCGCTCGCGAGTTTATAGAAAACTTCCACTCCTGTCTGTGCCGGCACTGTAATCAAACATATAAAATTGCGGACACCACACAATTCGAACCTGTTCACTTGTCAATTTGGTTTTGAGAAACCAATAAGGTGCAACCACGCAGAGGTGAAAATGACGAAACCGAAGTACAACATATTTTGGTAAACCGGAGGGTAAATGAAATTAGCTATAGGTACTGTAATGATCCGAATAAGAGGGGGGCACTGATATTTATTTGGCCTCTCCAGAGGGTACCCCCCCTTGTTATTACGGATTGTTACTTATTTTCAACCAGCCCTGCGCCTCCCTTCCTTCCTGATATATGTATACAACAAAAGGTCATCGATCCCCCAGTCGCGAGGTTTTTTTAAACGAGTTCGTACGCTGAATGAACCCGTATATTCCAATTTCCGACAGAAATTCTCCCGAAATATTATATGATTCTAAATGTAATAAAGTCAAATTTCAAATTTTAGTATCATATATTCAACAAGGTATTTTTGGTACGTTACCTCATGTTTGCAGTCACCTTCTCTGCATTAGACTGCGAATGAAGACTCTTTATTGTTCATGTTGGTCCGCATGACATATAGATTAGACTTTGGCCAAAGTTACTTTCAGGGGCGTAACAGTAGATTAAGCCTATTCCTAAGCCTAAGCCTAAGCCTAAGCGTTTCAAAAGCGTTGTCCTAAGCCTGAGCCTAAGCCTAAGCCTACGCAAAAAACTGTAATTTAGAATCTAAACCTACTCTTTTATAGACCCATCAGAAACCTGGAACCCCCTTAAAGTAACATGGGCCAGACTTCTCATAACCATTTAGCCTAAAAATTCAAAGTACTACATGAAATGCTATGGTACTAGAAAAATCTGGCTTTAACAGATTAGCATCGACGGTAAAACACGCGATATCATTTGCGCCAATATTTCAACGCCGTGTCGAGAAATTTTCGACGATGCACAAAAGCAAATTTGGTTCCTGATGCAACGAGACTCATATCCGCGCTTTATTCAGTCAGCAATTTATCAAGATCTCCTGGCGCGATGCAAGGCTGAAAATCTAGACGACTAATTTTATATAATCTGAAAAAATTTTGCATATATATAACGAAATGTATATATACACATATATGTTAAATAAACCACCGTAAATGGTATGTATCAGAGTGCAACCGGAAGTGAAAAATATTGGAGTCGGAGCTGGAACCGGAACTGAACGAAACCGCCGGTGAGGCGAAATTAGGTAGTAAAAATGATGATTAATTAGTTATATTTTAGCCAATATCTGCCATATGTTGTTAAGTTGTTTGGTTTTTACGCTAATTTTCTGCAAAATTTCAGAAATTTTTTCCCGAAAATAGTGAGAAAAGTAAAACGAAACGCGTGAAACAGCTAAATTTGTAAAATTATACAAAATTTTACTATCGAAATTGCCGGAACATCGGCAAGAATTCCACCGAAGCCGAAGGTCGATTTTCTAACGAAGCAGAGGCATACCTCCGGTTGTACCCTGGTATGCATGGTTATGATTAATTTGTACCAACAATTAACCGCGACAAAAACTAACTTTAGTATCTCACTCTGACTTGAGTTGATTCTGGATGAGTTGATTAACTCAGAAAATAAATCAACTGAAAATTCTGAGTTCTGATAGTTCTAACTCAGACTGAGTGACTCAACTCATTCTGAGTTAAAATTAACTCATTGAAATTTACAGTGTATGAATGAGCATATATATAATCCTAAGCCTAAGCAAAAGATTAGTCTAAAGCTTAAACTGACTCTGTTGTCCCTCCGGAATACGGTCCGGCCCTGTTCTATACATGGGCCAAGCCCATGTTTTAGTTCCCGATTTTGCATCTAATCTATCTGCTTCCGTAAAACTTCGAACAAAGTAAAAATTTACTATATACCTAAGTATTTATGTATATCATGAAAATTGTGCATGTATCACAAAACATATAATAGTAAACGTAATAATTTTTAATAATAACCAATGATCCGTGTTACTTTTGAGGCCGTCCCATTTTCGATGCGACTTTAAAAGGGTAAAATGAGATTTTAGACTATATTTTCCGCCTAGGCATAGGCAACATGCATGCATGCATGCATATACGTACTTTTTCAACGCTTAAGCATAGATGCCCACGTTACTTTAAGGAGCATCCAGGTTTCTGTTGGGTCTATACAAAAGTAGGTTTAGTTTCTAGATTACATTTTTTTGCTTTGGCTTAGGCTTTGGAACACATTTTTACAACGACTAGGCTTAGGCTTAGGAATACCCTTAAACTACTGTTACGCTCCTAAAAGTAACATTGGCCAAACAATTTATCTCTTCTTAAACATAGCAAGATACAGCAGTGTTTGTCCTACGCTACGTTAGATATGCGTTTTCTAACATATATTTACAGCTGTAAATAAGTATTGACGCTGAAAAATAATTAAGCTTGAAATGACACACAAAAATGTTCTTGGCCACGCAAAAAACTCATCTCATCCTAAAATGCAATGTTGAACCTGTTAACTATATAACGAATATGGACAATAACGCGTGTTGTAGCTATAGATGGGCACCGGATAGCCGGATATGTATCCGAAATGAAACGTGTATCCGGATATCTGGATATTCGAAATGCTTGTCTAAAATTTTTTTGAATAATTTGCATGGTTTCACCACCAAAGTAGCTGGAGCTAACGAAAAAATTATGTATCCAAACCTCCAGTCAGAATATTAAACCACATTCTTGCAGAATTGTTGCATGATCATTCAAAATCTTTTTCTTAACTAAAACATTGCGTGGACCCGAGTATATAGTTACAGGCTGCGGTGAAAAAATAGTCTAAAGCTTAACCTACTCTATTGCAGACCACAAAAAACGTTCCGCCTCTGATCTTTACATGGACCACACTCTACAAAGTGAAGAAATTGTGAAAACTGAAACTGATATCAATACGGCCTTTATCGTACCCCACGTCGTGTTAACAAATTACCAATTAGACTCAACTGTTGCGTGCGTAATATACCGCGGCATTATATGACTAACCCCCTCACCCATCAATACGAACATCGATCAAAATACGTTCAATCATCACGCAATTAGTCCCGTGCATACTTTAAGGGGCGTCCAGGTTTCTGGCTGGTCTATAAAAGAGTACGTTTAGATTCTAGATTACATTTTTTGCTTAGGCTTAAGAACTCGTTTTTGCAACGCTTAGGCTTAGGCTTAGGCTAAGGAATACGCTTATATAATCTACTGTTACGCCCCTCAAAGTAACATTGGCCACGCATTGTATAGCAATTGTTCACTTTTTCTAACACGTGCAAAGCGAAGAAGCTGCAAAAACTTGAAAATAAATCTCAATATATAAACTACGAGTAATAAGTTTCATTATATTTCCAAAAAAAACTGAACACAAAGAAAAATATGTGCATTTATTAGCGCTGAATAATTTGAAGGAATAGCGAATAATGTAAAATCCGTTAAAACTGTTGGAATAAAATTTTGCTAAAAATAGCTGTGTATAGTGACTTGTGACTCAAGAAATACACAAACAAAATAAGATATATTAAAGTTAAGAAAAAGTTTTATTAATGTTGAAAAACTATATATTTCATTGTAATCTTCGTTAGCCTACAACAAACACACAAGTTTGGCAGCCTACGGTAACCCGTCCCAAACCGATTTTTTTCAAACCACCATATACGGGGAGCTAGCAGCCGACGTTTGGCAGTACCATGTTCACCAGTGTTTGGCAAACATATATAACAGTAACCAATAAATTTACTTACACCCTAATCCAAGGTTTGGCGTACAGTAGTGACCGGAACAAGAGGGGAGGGGCTGATATATATTTGAGCTCTCGAGAGGGCGCCCCCTTGTTATTCGGTTACGGACTGTTATATATTTTTAACCCAAGCTCCGCCACCCTTCGTTACTGATATATAATATCCGGTAGTGCAACTGTCCGTTGAATTAAACGTTTATTTGTCTTTTATCAAAACCTTGAGCGATGATGCAAGGTTATATATACTTAGGAATATACTTTCAAAACTTAAGTATGTTTTAAAGTTTCGAACTCAACTTGATTTGAGCCTATGAACTCTTAGGATTTAAGGTCTCTATCCGCTTACGGACTCTTATTAGGGATACGAACTCCAATTCATTGGGACTCGAATTGGGGACCCCTCTTATTACCTCCTCTCTTATTCGGGTCACTACAGTATATAAACTTTATCATTTGCCTAAGTTCTATATAATTGCTGAGAGTTTAGCCTAAACCAAACCGCTACTACTCGAAACAGGCACACAATAAAATACAATAAACACTATTCAGTATATTTCATAACGTTACGTAGCTGCACAATCAAAGTCTAAAATAAGGCAATCAAAGAATGATACAAAAATTGTGTTATTTCTAATAGAACAAAGGGCCAATGTTACTTTAAGGGGCGTAACAGTAGATTAAGCGTATTCCTAAGCCTAAGCCTAAGCGTTGTAAAAATGTGTTCCTAATCCTTAGCCTAAGCCTAAGCAAAAAATGTAATATAGAATGTAAACCTACTCTTTTATAGACCGATCAGAAACCTGGACGCTCCTTAAAGTAACATGGGCCGAACGAAGTATAGTTATAAACCATTTAATTAAACACTAACCATAAAAAGACAACCGGGTGCTCATAGCAAAAAATAAGGTTTACCTAAAATATTAGCAGACATTCCGAGTTCGGCAATTCGGCAAACTAACTTCGTCCGGCTCCGGTAGAATGTCTGTGACAGATTCAACAATTCCAGTAGTGGAATTTCTCGAACTTTTAAAACAAACAGAATCGTAGTCTTTCATTACGTATCAGTTTATCTGACCTACTTGTACGTATATGCCAATCATACGAGAACAAGAATCGGTCAATGTTACTTTAAGGGGCGTAACAGTAGATTAAGCCTAAGCGGTGCAAACAAAGTGTTCCTAAGCCTAAGCCTAAGCAAAAAAATGTAATCTAGAATCTAAACCTACTCTTTTATAGACCTGCCAGAAACCTGTACGTCCCTTAAAGTAACATGGACCCAAGAATCAATAAACAAATACAAACAGAAACAGCCGAAATTAATTTGATCATTAAAATAACCAACAACCATAGAACCAAGACATAACAGAACCACAGCAAACTTTATTAATACTATCAAAATGACATATAGTTTCCAGTTGAATTTAAAATTTGACTTTCTAAACAAACTAAGGCCGGTACATTCTAATTCGAAGTCAGTTCAAAGTACACTTTTTTCTTCACTTGGGAGCCGCCTTTTCGCTCGGAATTAGGATTTTCGAAAATTGGGATATTGCCCGGGTAATTGGGATTTTGGGAAATTCGGATATTACCCGAGAAATAGGGAGTTTGGGCGCAGCGTTTTTTCGCTCGGGATCAGTAAGTCTTTTGTCAAATTTCGACAATGGAGTAAGCCTGTAGTCCAGTGCGTAACCGAATGGACTTCGAAGTCAAACCCAAGTTGAAATTTTTGTCCATGTTCGCTAGGAACTTGTTCGGTCGGTAACGCAACAAACACCCCTCTTTAAACTCTTATAAAGTTCTGGGTATGCACTTTTTTGTAACGGAATGCGATACAATGAACCAACCGCAATGCGATTTGGCATCGCTTTTGGATGCAACCCAAAAAACCAAACCAATTTTTTTGATTAGAACAAAATAATTACTACGAACTCAAACTACAGCTTAGGTCTGAAACGCAATGTAATCTACCATAATATTCCTCGAAACAAATACCATGGAATGAGTTAGTAAATACAAGAGTATACTACGTATCAGAATCAACGTATGCAACTCGTATGCTTTGTGACACAAGTCTTTCATGCACCGCACGCATTCAAATAAACCCTACACAGGTACGACTACAAATCCTAACAATTAAAACTTACCGCTAAACCATGTCGCTCATGCTGCTTAAGGATGGCGTTATACATTTGATGATGTCCGGTGTCGTCCGTCGCTGTCCGCGCGGGACAGTGACGAACGGCGTCGGACGTTATCGAAAGTGTACCGCCATCGAGAATCCTCACATCCGGCAGTGAACCAATACAAACAAAGTACAGTGCCGTTATTCATGTCATTGTTACGCTAACGTCCACGGCAGGGTGCGACCGGATATCCGGCTCCGGCTCCGGCCGGATATTAGATTATCCGGCTTCGACTCCGTCAGTATTTGGTATCCGGTCGCACCCTGCTCCACGGACACACGTAAGACCTTATCAATTAAACGTGTAATCGATGGTAATTTAGTTAAAGGCGACCCGGCTAATTTGCAATGCCATGTTGCAGTAATGCTGTATTTTAAACAATACTCGCATGTCAGTCTAAGTTGGAACCGGGACTTCAGACCTTTGGAACTAAACAGTTGGAAAAGCGGGCCTACAGAGCGGGGATCGAACTCTCAGCCTACGGACCCATAAGCGAATACTCTACCACTGCGCCACGCAGCCCGCTTCTCCAACTGCATTTTTCGTCGACTATGTGCCGACCGTATGCTGCCAGCTAGCATAGTTACAGTACACTGCACTATATTGCATGTGCACATAACAGGCAAACATGTCTCACATGCTTACATCGCACTCATTTAGAAAAGACAGAATATAAACAATTTTGAAACCGAGCGTAGGAAGCAAAAAAATCGTTTGAAGCCTAAAATCCAACAGGTTATTCCAAAGTGTTGCAATGTTCCTTAATCAACCTGTACAATAACTTTATCCCAAAATCATTAACAAGCTTTAGACCAAGACCAGGCTTCAGTACTAAAACGGCGACCGTAACTGAATCGAGGTTTTCAGTTGTAACCAGGGAGCGACCGCATATCCGGTTCTGACTTAATATATATATATATATATATATATATATCCGATTCCCGTATATATAAACCTACCACATATTTATGGCAAATATAAAGTTATTTCAACATCCAGTTCCGGCAAAATCCACTATCCGGAAATCCACTATCCGGTTAATTAGCTAATAATCCGGTGTCAAGTGAAAAAATGACTTCCCTAAAAAGTGACTACCCAGCCAGTTTTTAACCGCTGAAAAGCACTCCTTTTTTAATTAGGGAATACGGGCAAAATCTACCGTTGGACTTAGTTTTTGCAGATCAAAACGACCGGATGTCAGTTTTTCAAAACAAAAAACAGCCATCTTAAACGCTACAAAACCGGCCGCATCCTGGGTTTTAGCGTCAATAAAATTAAGATGACGACATGTATACACACAATTTTGATAATAATACAGAATTCAGCATCAAAAAAACCTAAATATATCATAACAGAACACAAAAATTAACGACAATCAAGAACAATCGATGAAAACATTTAGCTTGAAAAAAGGTGACCACGGGTTTATAAAGTTGAATTAAAATTTGACGTAGTTTCAGAGGCGTTCCATACTTAAGCTCATGTTGGTTTCAGAGGTGGTCCATGCTCAAGACCATGTTACTTTCAAAGGCGGTCCATGCTTAAGCTCAAAGGCGTTCCATGCTTAAGACCATGTTACTTTCAAAGGCGGTCCATGCTTAAGCTCAAAGGCGTTCCATGCTTAAGACCATGTTACTTTCAAAGGCGGTCCATGCTTAAGCTCAAAGGCGTTCCATGCTTAAGACCATGTTACTTTCAAAGGCGGTCCATGCTTAAGCTCAAAGGCGTTCCATGCTTAAGACCATGTTACTTTCAAAGGCGGTCCATGCTTAAGCTCAAAGGCGTTCCATGCTTAAGACCATGTTACTTTCAAAGGCGTTCCATGCTTAAGCTCAAAGACGTTCCATGCTTAAGACCAAGTTACTTTCAAAGGCGGTCCATGCTTAAGCTCAAAGGCGTTCCATGATTAAGACCATGTTACTTTCAGAGGCGTGCTATGCTTAAACCCATGTGGACATTTCTTTCAAAGATTTAGGAAAACGTGTAGCCTTCTGTATACCTTGAAACGACACACTTGTCAACTTTTGGCTGAACTTAGATTTTGCAAATTAGCATAAAAAATATTTCCTAAATTCGATACAAGCATGCATAATCGTACGAACTACGTATGCATTCATGAGTAATTCATTTCACATTCTGAATATTAACCCCAAGTAAAATCACATAGCTAATTTAAGCTGAGTGTTGCATTTCTCAGATGTCACATTCGAAGCTTTAAGCGTGTAACGTATTTCAGAGTCTACGGTCAAATGACCAGTAGTAATTTATGTCAATGTTAATCGTTGAAACCCAACAAATCCCTTCAAATTTGTTTCACAACACAACGTAATCTCGTTTCCAAAATGTTGGGTATCCCACCAGCATAGCTGATCCTTAATATTTGCACAACTATTTCGCATCGGCAACAATGAAAATATAAAATATAACTATAAAATAAAGCTATTTAAGTAATCATATGAGGAATACGGCGCATGTTACTTTTGGTGGCGTCCAGGTTTCTGATGGGTCTAAAAGCGTAAGTTTAGATTCTACATTACATTTTTTTGCTTAGGCTTAGGCTTAGGAACACATTTTTCAAACGCTTAGGCTTTGGCTTAGGATTACGCTTCATCTACTGTTACGCCCATTAAAGTAACATTGGCCTGAGGAATACAATAGTATCATAATCAAACAACCGGGTTAATATAAAATAAAAAAAAAGAATATTGTGAAACCGAATAAAAATCACACACAACGCCTGAATGTTAAATAAAAGTATGAATAACGCTACACCTTTTGGTTATCACATCCGGGTTTCGAATTCTGGTTTGAAATCAGACCTCAGTTGAAATAGAAAATAATCATGTCAAAGGATTAATATACGAAACGTCAAAAATACTAACAAAACAATGCTACATTCGACTAACATATATTCAAGGTCGAAGCCAGGGGTGCGGAGGGTCACGAATCAAACCCCCTTTGTGACTTCATTACAAAATTTTTCAAGAACTTTTTCAAGTTGAACAATCACAAACCTGCGTCGAAATTGTCATAAATGAATCTAACCCTTTCCAAAATCCGGACTAAGTCCCAGCAAGAATCACATCAATTTAACTCATACAGTCATGACATACTCGAACAAAATGGTTTAAATTCTCATTTGACCACCAGTTCGTTCGACTAACAGCTAATTGGTGAACTCTCTGTGGTTGTTGCAGAGGATGTAGGCAAAAATTTTAAACTGCAAGCGGCAAACTTTTATTGACCAGTTTAAATAAAATCATGTAAACGTGCTTTTTACTCGTTTCTTCAAAAATTTCATGAGTTTATGTATCCCACACCCGCATTCAAACAAATAATATTAATTCATGACAAATTTGTCAATTTTTACCGAATGAGATACGTATTGGCAGGCTGAGAGTACACATTTAAAATATATAATAGTCACAATGCCGTGGGCGAATTTAATACGCCGCCGTCGGCCATAACAGTTGAATTACCGGTCCGGACCGTTTGAATATTGGCATAGGATGATCTGAATTTTCACGAACCGATATCGCGTAGCGTTTCGATCCCAAATCACAGTGTAGATTTGGTTCTGCAATCACATGGACGTCTTTGCCGTATTCTCTGAAAATCAAACTTCAAACAAAACGATTAATGGTCCATGGAAAAATTTAAGCAAGTTACATTTTACGCTAATCTGAGTTTCACAGCTATCATTGTAAGACAATTATAATTATTTTGTGGCTAAAAGTAATTTTTTTTCAAATATTTCAACAAACTTAATGTAGTCTATTATTTTGTCAATATTCAAGCTGAACGAAACTTTTCGTAATGACAAAATACAGTTGCTGACAGAAACATTAAAATAATTTGATAAAAATGATGAAAAATAATTGCAATTTGTAACTTTTAGCCACAACACGTTGATTTAAACAAGTTGATTGTCTAAAATTAACCTCAGTTTTTTCGACAACTGTCAGGGTATATCCTTAAGCGAGTTGTGCTAAAACTGATAACTTTGGACAATCGCCTTGCTTAAATCAGGGTAACACCGAAACATGATTTCACTGATGACGAACACGAATTTGTAAATTTTAGCCACAATACCTTGATTTAAACAAGTTGATTGTCCAAAATTAATATCAGTTTTACCAACAACTGCGAGTGGTAAATCATTTAGCACAGTTGTGCTAAAACTGATAACTTTAGACAATCGACTTGCTTAAATCAGGCATCAGGGTAACACCGAAACATGATTTCACTGATGACGAACCCGAATTTGTAACTTTTAGCCACAACACGTTGATTTAAACAAGTAGATTGTCCAAAATTAATATCAGTTTTAGCTACAACTGTCAGTGGTATATCATTTAGCACAGTTGTGCTAAAACTGATAACTTTAGACAATCGACTTGCTCAAATCAGGATAACACCGAAACATGATTTCACTGATGACGAACCCGAATTTTGACCATAAACAATGTATATTTTATACTAGTAACACAACTATAAAATTTGACTTACCACTCAATTGCAGTATTGCGATATTTTAACGTTCAACAAAACTGACCTTCGACAATGTGTGACCAGAATTCCGACCAGTTCTGCAATGCGATTGTCCCGTTGCGTTGATTCTTCGATGTAAAACACGAGATCATTGCCAGTACCGAAATGCAATATTGCAAGCGAGTCGTTGCCAGACGAAACACTGATACCAGCGAGCTGACAAACAAATAACTCTAATGCGTTATACAACAGTTGTTGTAGTTCAAAAGGCTACTAAGTTACTTTGCTACAAGTACAATTTTGCGCTGTCACTAAATATTTATTTTGAATTTCGGAACTATGTCAATTAGAATGGTGGGCACAAAGAAACAATATTTTGTTTTCACATTTTACCAAATATATATAAAGATATATAACTATACAATAATATATAAATATATAAAATATATATAAATATATACAGTCACGGACAGAATTAAGTGCAACCGCGGTCGCGACCCAAACGCGGCTCGAATCGCGATCGCTCGCAGACGCAATGCGGCCACGGTTCAAACCGCGACTGCGACCGCGGTTCGAACCGTGACTGCGGACGCAATTAAAATCGCGTCTCAAACCACGTTTGAAACGCGATCGCTCAAACACTCAGACGCGGCTACAAAACCGCAATCGCAGTGGACGCAATCGCGGTTTCTACGTACTTAATTCTGTCCGTGACTGTACACCAGGGTACAGAGCGAAACTAGATTATACCCAAATCGGAACAGCAATTTAATACCGGAATCGGAACTACAAAACTGTGACTATGCGGATAATTTGTATTAACAAAGTATAATATTGATTTAGAATGTCTGTTGGCAGGCAACAATTCTCAAAGACGTCACATAAACAAATTGGCAACAATTTTTTGGCTCTGTAAAGTTAACCTACAATCAATTATTGATAAGTTAACACATCGAAAACAATTTGCTAGATAAATGATGCAGAATTTTTCTACAACATATCACAACAAGTAGGCCTAAAAATTAAAATGTCGAAATTCCGATTCCGATTGATTGTGCAATCGGAATCGGAATCGAAACTGGTTTTGAATCGGAATTGGAATTCCGATTGCGACCTGATATATACAATCATTAACTAAAAATAAATAAACCGACACATTTACCTTTGTCAGCGGTTGGCCGCCTTTCATCAATTTGAATTTTTCAACGTCAAGTTTACACACAAAATTGTTCGTCACCAGCACTGCACGTTCAGCCGACTTTCCATGATGATTGAACTGAAATAAACAAAAAATATTATCTTTAATTTTAATTTTTAACTCAGTGAATACAATAATGAATAAGTTTAACTCAGTGAATTCAAACGAATAAGAGACCGATAATGTATTACGTCGTAACTGACAGCGTCACCGCGACTATAGCAAAAATAAGGGCTCCATAAGGGTTGCGCTATAGTCACCGTGCGGTGACAGACCGCACCGCATGACGAGTATATCGCCACCCTTATGCTGCTTAACTGACTTAAAAACAACAAACAGCCAAACTCGCGTTTAAAGTGATTGATACCGCGTGCGAACACAACAAAATACAGACAAAATTCAAGCTAATATAAGCTTGCAGAGCTGAGTGGAACGGTGTTAAATTTTTTCGTTATCAGACGATTGGGGGTTTTTCAGCGTTCAAAAAGTATCATTCGCACTTTGGCTACAAAATAAAATGGTTGGTTCGATGCGATCACAAACGTATTTCATCCAACCTGATTTCAAGGAAGAAGCATCTCAGAACCTAATTTGTAAAAACTGTTCCCAAAATTGCGGATTTCTATTTGAGTCCCAATTCCAATGCGAGATTGGCGTCCGTTTGGGGAACCGAATTTTGGCAACCGAAAAACATTTTTTCGCTAATCACTGAATATATACGACATTAACAACTGTGTTACATTCGAAATGTGTGTAAACACCCCAAATACAGTCCCGTTATTTGTTATTTTCAACTTTGAACTTTTCCTCTTCAGTGTTATTCTGATAAGTTGAAGCAAAACGACTGCTGCCGTTCCAGCTGGATTCAACTCAATGAACGTACGTCCAAACGCGTGTGTGAAGTCGAACAAAATAGTTTGTGTTTTAGTTTTAAAATAGAAACTACAACGCTTCTAAATTTTAAAATTTTAGTTACATTTTTGTATTCGTACTACCAATACTACAGGAAAACAAAACACTATGACATGGTATATTAAAGCTTCCGCGTATCAATACTATAGTTCCTAGAAGGATATCGCAGCTAAAAACGCCTTGAATAATGTACGCATGTGAAACATGCTTGTCCGTTATATGCACATGCAATATAATACAGTGCGCTGTATGTACGCTAGCAGGCAGCATACGGTCGGTACATAGTCGACGAAAAATGCAGTTGGAAAGGCGGGCTGCGTAGCGCAGTGGTAGAGCGCTCGCTTAAGGCTCCGTATGCTGAGAGTTCGATCTCCACTCCGGAAGCCCGTTTTTCCAGCTGCTTAGTTAAAACGTCTTAAGTCCCGGTTCCTACCTAGACTGACAAAAAATATTCATATAAAAACACGGTATCAGATAACATAAATTACTCCGCGTTACAATTAATAATAATAACAACAATAAAAGTAATAATAATAATATTAATATATAAAAAAATCCCTAAGTATCTTAAGTTGAACCGTAAACGAAAAGACTAAAAATTAAACGCAACTCTGGTACCGAAAAGCTCGCTTCAATTTCGTTTACATTAGTGTCAAAATTTACCATTAAGTATGTACTACTTTGCAATACTGACGCACTGAAATACAATTTGAAACTATTCTGCTAAACCTTTATATCAGGCTACAGTTATTCTTGGATGATTATTTAAACAAAAACTTCGTTGAAAAGTAGGTATACAATAGGTATCATACCCATTTCAACATTGCAAACCAAATTTTTAAGTTACCACTTACCATTCAAATCATTTTACGCCGTTTGACACCACAGCAAACACCCAATATATTGTGATAAAATGGTATGGTCGCTACCTGACAATGTTTCCATTTTTGACAATTGCTATTTATAGTATTCAGTAAAAAACTTCGTTTAATAACTTTTTTGCCAGCCCACGGCTCCGTCAGAAATTTTTGGTTCCGCCGCGAAGACAACAAACCAAGACAAACGCTTACTTTGCGTACAAGACTCGAGAACAGTACAGCGTCAAACGGATGTCGGACTTGTAATGATTGAATCGCCAACGAATATTTCGCACAGTTTTGATTGTTGTTCTGTAAACAATAAAAGATAATCAAAATGCAAAACGTTAAACATAGTGGTCAAAGTTAGGGGCATAACAGTAGATTAAGCGTGTTCCTAAGCCTAAACCTAAGCAAAAAATGTGATCTAGACTGAAAACCTACTCTTTTGTGGACCCACCGGAAACCTGGATGCCCCTTAATGTAACACAGGCCAACATAGTAAATATCGGCAACATTTGTTGGAGTCAAACAAATTGGTTACCACAGAATTGCTCTGGATTCGCTACTACACCAAGTACATATTCGTTCAGCTGGAGCACTCCTCTCAAACACAGCTGAAAGTGGGGGGGGGGCTAAAAACCATAACCCACCTGCCTCACAAAAATAGCATGTATATAACAAAGTATTGGCAGTACTTGGATGTTTATATATGCTGGATTTCAATAGGTTTAGCCAATTAATCTATCTTATCGCTACTTTAACTTATTCAGTGCAGTTGTAAACTATTAATTTAGCCAACGGCTGACGAGCAAAATTTAATGGATGTTTAGATACTCAATACGTCGAAAAAAGTTTTTTTCAGCTTTTATCTTTCAGCTAAACATTTCAGAACTGACAGAAATTTCTCGCCCAACTTTTGTTCCATTTTTGGCCCATATACAGCGGCTTGCCCCATGAGGCGGCCAATTCCACGCATCACTAGCTTAACATTAAATGTTTGTTCAGAATTCACAATAAACTACGTACTTACGAGTCTTTTCCGTTATCTCCCAGCCCGCGTTTGCCCAAAAGTGTTCCGATTTTGAATTTTTTTTGCATATTTGAGCTTCTCATAACCTCCGCTGATCATTTCACGCCTAAATTTGAATTTTTTAAAATTCGACTTTTTAAGGACCTTCTCGGGACCCCAAAAAAATTTATAAAAAACTTGAACAAATTATCATTCGACGTACCTTGCCAAGCTGAGTCTAGTGGTGGTAAATTGTTGGCAATAAGAAGACGATTAACGAATTATGGTGAAATAACTGATTTGGCGCTGTCGCAAATCGTTGGCACCGCGCCAAATCAGTTATTTGACAATAACTTTTCAACCAAAAGTCTGACTGCGGAAAATTTAACACCATTCGACTCAGCACGGTAAGCGGCGTCGAATGCTATATAATTTGTTAACCTTATTGACAAAAATTTTCTATGGTCCCTAGGAGGGACATTGTGGCCTTAAAAACCCGAATTATTCAAAACTTCACATTTAGGCGTCGAATCATCAGCAGAGGTCATGAAAAGCTCGAATATGCAAAAACTTTCAAAGTAGGACCAGGGCTCGGGAGGGGATAACGGAAAAGACCCCCGCACTTACAACACTTCAACTACCGCGATAGACGGATTTAAGTTAATTGCAATAATATAAATGTACGTATACGATAAGTTTTTTGCTAACAAAATAAGTGTAACCAAAATCAAAATTTAAATTAAAATACACTTATTAATTGCAGTCGTCAGCAACTTCTTTATCGTCTATATTTTTATCAGCAAATACCACATCGAAAAATACCAAAAATACCTTAAAAACGCGTACAAAGGAAGTAATTTGTGACACTAATTGCAATCGTTCAATCACTTTTTTCACTGCGCAGCGTAAAATTTGAACAAAATCCAAACATTGACACCAGTTAAACAGGCTTACAATTCATTTGGAACTCAGCCAATGCATTTTAGACTCTATACGACACCGCGTCTACTGCATATACATACAATTAGCATAACATTCAGCTGCCTAGAATAGCTTGAAATGAACGCCGTGTGATGTAATATGACGACCGATAGATATATAGATATTTGCAGCCACCATATGCTAGTAGTATTCCGGGTATACGCGGATCCCAAACTTTTCGACAAAAACAATACCCTGACTTGGAACTGGATTTCCTTTTGCCAGATAAAACCCGGACCCGGAATATTCAGACTTGGAACCGATTTCCTTTTGCCAGATAAATCCCGGACCCGGAATACACTGACTTGGAACCGGGGATTTCCTTTTGCCAGAACAAACACCGGACCCGGGCGGTTTTTTCAACCAATAATACCGAAAATCTCAATACCAAAAATATTACGCTTCAAAATCAGCTGGCTAACAAATACAAATCTTACAACGCAGTGGTCAACATGCCGGCAAGCAAACGTTCAATTTTTTCAGATCCTTATTCGTTTATTAGGTGGTGGGTGTTGTAATTATATTCCACCGCGACAAAACTAATTTATCCACGACGGTCATATTAATAGCTGCCAGCGCAAAGCGTTGCCGACATACAAGATTGCCCATCAGCTGCACCTATTTCTATGACAACGCCTAATCACGAGTATATTACATAACACCATTAAACTACTCCAATTAAATTTATACGCAACTTGCAATACAAATTTGATGGCACATAATTTAAAAAATAAAACAGCTTTCGCTCCAGGGTCGCAAGTACAGATGACGTCACGCAGGGGAAGGGTGGGGATTGGACACCGTCCATCGTACACACGTCTTCGCTCAACGGTCCTAAAATGTTATCGACAGCATAATTAAATTTTCGTCTTTAAAAATTTGTTCCTGCCCCCATATATAACTGGCCCTGCTCGTTTAGTAGCAATTCCTTGCTGCGTTTCTGTTCGCTTGCATAGACATACAAATATATATAATATATTATATATAATATATTATACATAATATGCATAATATATAATATATAATACATAAATAAATATCATAAAAAATACGTAAACGCTTGCATTTAGACGTTTAATCGTTTGCATTACTTTATTATTTTCACAAAAATACCACACCAAACTCATGCAATATTTGCCAACTGCGCGTACTGCATGCATGCATAACAACGGCAAAGCTTAGCCACAAAAAAACAATTAGGTGAACGCACTTTGGGTACCGCTTTTGATTGAAAAAAAGTCGCAAAAATTCATTAAAACCAGTCAACCAAACTCGCCTTAATCATTAATTATTTTACACATTGTTTTACTGGTAAATTTGTTATTATTGCTTTTTCTGTAAGTCTTATTTGTACATAATTATACGCATATATCCGCATCTTTGCGGATACGTTTTTTTGGTTTCCATGCGCTAAACACCTCTTGTAATACAACTCGTTACCCGACTAACAGCCGCCCGGCCGCTCCAAACCTAACCTTAGAATATAACCGTAAGCCTAAGCTTGATTATAATCGTAATTATAAGTTAAACAGTACCATATAGAGCCCTTCACGAAAATTTTGCTACGCATGCGGTGGGGCTCGAATCCACGCCGTACGGATTACCGATCCGCTGCTCTAATCACTGAGCTTACGCAGCCATGCAAACTTTTCGCTACAATGGCTCTATATACCATGAATTTGGTACTACAAGATACGTATATGAATACGCCGCGAAACCATGATGATGGCCGACAAATTGTAGGATTTACCGCCAGGGTGCGACCGGATCGCAAAGAACCGGATACGGGAACCGGATAAATGAATTGTTAACACGTTAACGTGTCAGTAACTGTTAATTTATTTTTAGTTAAACGGAATATTGCGTTTATATAAGGAGCGAATTGTGGGAAGCTGCAAATAATAGGTTTGTTTCGATAATAAAATCCGAATCGCAGCCTTAAGCATGTGCAAAAATACTGCTTTAAACCAATACTGTATACTTAGATGTAATAGGACTGAAAACGTAATATCTCACAACATAATTTCCAATAATTATGAGATTTACGAAATCATCACCGAAATCCGGTATCAGGTAGGTTTATGCCGGATACCGGAACCGGATTTTTTGTCAGATAGTATACAGGAGCCGGCTATCCGGTCGCACCCTGTTTACAACATCTCAGGTTACAAGCTGTCGGTCGATTTGGTGAACAGTCGAGGAAATGTGATATACCATCGCAAACGCAATTGACCATCACTATCTTCCGAACACTATACCACAATTTTTACACTCCTGTATTCTACGCTACCTGCACAGAGGTCGGTAGCATACACAAGCTATACTACGACAGCCTAATAATATAACTGATATATTTGGTGAACGCATGGGCCAAAGTTTCAAACAAACTAACGCCATTGATAGCCTTACATTTGACACAATTCTAAGTTGAATTGATGAAAAAATTAATTTTTATTGTAAGAAACAGCCGTTTTCAAACATAATCTATTTCGACCAAAACAAAACGAGACATCGGCTTGGTTTCCAAAACTCGTACTTAAGTACGACTTAGTACTTAAGCACGTGTTAAGTAGTCACTTAACACCATTTTGTCGTTTTTAAGAACGTACTTAAGTTATAGTAATTACTTAAATCGCTCACTAATTTGATAGATTACAAATTTACCGTTCACACATAATAACCCTAGTCCAATTAAAATTGTAAGACTCACGGTGCCTCTTCAATATAAAGCATAACTACGTATTACTTCCTTGTTATGACAATAGCTCACATATGCGTTTATTTGTTTTTGCTCGAAACTTGAAGTATTTACTTAAGTCGGCGACTTAAGTAATTACTTGAGTACAACTTAAGTAAATACTTAAATAAGATTTCAGAAACCCAGCCATTATCTTACAACCAAAAGAACTCTGTCACCAGGTCTTATATTTCAGGTGAATTAATCTTAATTTTGTTTATTTCAACGGCCGTTATTAAGGCCGCGTTAGGTACTACAATGTTGTCCGCTATAGTATTCGGTGAGTTCGACAACTGTTCTTGTACATAATTCAGCTGTGTATGCTAACAATTTGAACCTCATTATGTAACGCTTAGCTTACGTATTCGGGTGACGCTTTATATACCTACTTGTCGTGTGGTGCCGGACGGTGACGGACGGCGCCGGACGTCATCAAAAGTATACCGCCACCGTAACAATTACCGATTTTATGCTACCGAGAAATAAATACCGGGAGATGCTTTGATCTAAGAGCGCTGTTTCTTGCATTTCGATAGACATTTTTGTCTCCTATTTGAAATTAAACAAAATCATACCATCGATCCACAGTGGGACCACGGGTAAAAGACGGGTCGTGGGTAGATTTTATTTGCGCGGATATACTCGCGGGTAAAAAAAATTCTTGTCTGCGTGGGTAAAGCGCGGATCGGATAGAAAAATCCTTACCCACTTCCCACTCTGATCCGACCAACGGTAACACACGCACCAGAACCAGAAATTTAAAACGTTTCGATCAAATTCCGTAAAGACTTTAATACAGCGCTAAAATACGAACATAATTCATATACTTATTGCTAATAACCAGCGTGCAGCCGGTATTCCGGTTTCAACATTTTTTCACCTTCCGGTTCCGGTAAATTGATACCGAAAAAAATTCCGGTATTAAATATTTTACTAAAAATGACAGTAAAAATTAAATAGATTTCATTAATATAGTATGTAAACCTTGACAATCGCCGAAAATAAACCATCGAAGGTAGATTTCGCTTCCGTGGTTTAGGAAAACCTTACATACAGCAGATAAAATGAATACCTATCTCCAACTAGGGTTATTTCCAAATAATATTGCAAAAAAGAAAATTAAAATGAATTTTTCGGTGGCATGTATTATTCATTTTCCGGTTCCGCTTCCTGTAATTTTTTCAAATTCCGGTTCCGGTTCCGGTAAATTGTAATTGCGGGTGCACCCTGCTAATAACCCATCAATATACCAGCAGGAAATCTGCGATAATTCGTCGACCAACAGTGTCCTAAAGCCTATTAATAAATTTAAGCATAATCCTAAGGGTAAGCGTAAGCATAAGCATAACAACGGTAGACGATTTGTCGAGTGGACGAAATTTCGGATTACAAGTTGTGGGTCGGCGAGTTGTCGCGATACCACGAGCAGAAGCTTGCTTAACCATAGTTTTTTCAGGCCAGTACAACCTCATGTAGAACTTTTTGAGAGCACATCGAGCAAATGGGTGTCACATCTAAGGCCCATATTCTCAAATGCGTATAGCACCTATCATCACTTAGCGATAGGTTTTCAAACTGGCCACATCTGCAATTGCACATTTCGTAATTTGGTACAGAAGTAGGGCAAATCAAACGCGAATAGTATGCTGAATTTCGACGCTTACCATGCTCCGGTTGACAAGTTACAGGACCTATCACCAACAGGTGATAGGTGCTACACGCATTTGAGAATACGGGCTTACGAGTCCGCAGGATATTCTAAATCTAGTTAGGTGTCTATTTTCATCATCCTTGCAACAATTACACGGAAACCACTTCACGTTTACCACATTCGTCCCTTGTATACTATGCGTCTGAATCATAATTCTGCTTACATCATATTACCTACCACCAGAACCTTTCGCGGCAGCTCATATAAATTCCTTTTCAGCCTTATACGCTCCGTTGGCTTTCGCCGCAGTGCCGCGCAGCTGCCCAGGAGGCTATACTCTTGGATCTGAACCTGTCCGTGGCGTTTACTGGTACCGATGTAACTACAACGGTAAGCTCGAAAAAGGCGGCTGTATGGACGCGAATTATAGGCGTATTCGAGTCGGTGAAACGTTCGTTGACGGACAATATGTCATGAAATGCACTGTTGATAATGAAGATTATTTACGCATTATACCGCATGGTTGTTACGCAAATGGTCGAACGTTTTTACCTGGTAATACTTAGTGATATGATTCTCGAGAACATGTATACAACAGGGCCGAAACAGTAGTATAAGCATATTCCTAAGCCGAAGCCTAAGCCTAAGCGTATGGATGAGCCTATTCCTAAGCCTAAGCCTAAGAGTAAAGATGAACCTATTCCTAAGCCTAAAGTTGAACCTGTTCCTAAGCCTAAGCCTAAACCTACGACTATGCCAAAAAGTTAGTCTAAAGCTTAAGCTGATTCTATCATAGACCCGCAGGAAAAGTTTCCGGCCCTGTTCTATACATGGGCTTGATTCTCAATATCCGGCTTCAACTGAACCCTGTTGTTAATGGTTAAAGAATTGCTATCACTTATAACAAAATCTCGCTAGACCCATTTAACGAAAGATATTACACCTTGACAAATTCAATAAAACACCGTATTAACATTACAATCATATACGTTAAAATTATTGTTTTTCAATTTTTTGATTTGCAATGTCATGAACTAATTCGTTAATATTTTATGTGTAGGCAGCAAGCATGGGTTTCAAAAGGAATTAAATTTTGCCGGAACAGGAATTGAATTTCTTTGAAGCAACCGGAACAGGAACAGAAACCCGAAACTGAAATAATTTTCATCATCGAATTACTGTTGGACGTTTTAGAAAACTTGCCAAAAAATAGTTTTAGCGAATTTTCAGCTATTTCGTCATCAAGTTTTGTGAAAACACAACAGAAATAGTTTATTAACAAAATTGGACTAAGTACAAAAACACTAATTTTGACATAAAACATTTTTCAAAGACAAAGTTTCCAATATTTAAAATGATTAGGAATAATTTGCCACAAAACCGTAAAAATTCCGGTTTATGCATCTGAACAGGAATTCAATTGTTGAAGGAATTCTGGCCGGAACAGGAATTCCGGTTGAACCCTGGTAGCAATGCGTAGTTGTACGCATATAACTATGCCACTGCCGGATCCAGAATTTTATTTCGATGTAAGCGGACAGTCAAAAGTCGCCGGTAGTACACCCCACCTCCTCAACTGGGGGGCCGACCCCTGGTGGCAGACCCCTTTCTAGGCAAACTAAACATTTTTTCGCGGACACCACGATGTTGTAGAGCTGTGAAATATTTTAGTGCTGATCCCCTCGGACCTATTTGGTGCTGGGGACGCTATTCTTACGCATATCCTGACCGCGAATAAATTTCATTTACATATTTTAAATTTGTTGTTTCAACTTTCATTACTTAACTTTTCCCACGAACGCTTCAAGTGTCTCCAAAGCGTTTCGGGGTGGTTGGCATAAAAAATACCAAATTATAGCAAACAATATGTACTAAACCAGAAGTGAAAGTGCACCGAAAGGACCATAGGATCAGAAGAAAGTGCCTCGAAAGGACCATAGGATCAGAAGAAAGTGCCCCGAAAGGACCACAGGATCAGAAGAAAGTGCCCCGAAAGGACCATAGGATCAGAAGAAAGTGTCCCGAAAGAACCATAGGATCAGAAGAAAGTGCCCCGAAAGGACCATAGGATCAGAATTAGTTTCAAAATGGCTCGAAAAACAAGTTTGTAAAGCGTAGTAAACAAGACAAGTCGAAATATAATTTTGATTGTTGAGCTGAATTGGCAGCAAAATGGCACAAACACCACCCTAAATCCTGCTTGTAAACAGCAATTTTTCATTGTTTTTATCCCAAGTCTCAGAGTCATTAGGTGCATACGATCGCACGCTGACAAGAGAAGACAAAACCACAAAATGTTATACTTTTCAGAAGAAACATGGGACGGCGAAAAGTTCTATTATAAGTGCGAAAAGCAACAAAACAACGTCCACATTGTCGTTGAAGGCTGCATGCTCGACTACCAAAGGCTCCGGGTAAACATATATTAGCTAACGGGTAAAAAGTGCTGAACCAAAATGGAAAATTTCGTGCACTTTCTGTAAGGAGTTTTTTTTAACCGTAACTACTGAAGAAGGCCACGCTCGTTTGGCAAATCCATTGGCACAGATATTTCCTACGGACCAGGATACTAGTGTACTATAAATTGAAATGAAATAAGTCTGGTATTACTTGAGTATCAACATGCAACTAAACTAAAAATACGCACTTGAGAAGCGCGAACCATCACTATCGTGTGTTCATACGATCAAGACTGGACGATCACTCTTTATAACAAGAGTGTGCAACTGTGTACATTCTGTGTATTAAAGAATGTACCAGCACGCGTTGCATTTTTGTTCGACCCCCCCCCCCTCAATCAGGGGGGTTTAAGCAAGAGATTAACAGTAAGTATGTTTCAGTACACCTACCCCCCTTAAACAAGGGGTTGGGTTACAATTTCCTCCTAGCATTACTACGATATAAAACTGCATACAGATCCCCTAAACAAGGGGGGTAGGCCAAAAACGCAACGCGTGCCGGGTACATTGTTTAATACACAGAATATACCCAGTTGCACACTCTTGTTATAAAGAGTGATCATCCACTCTTGATATGATTAACAATTTACATCAATACTGCAATAACCATGATAAGAGGCAAATGCAAGAACCTAAGGCACATACGTGCGTTATTAAACGTCTATGTATTGTTGAACCTTGAGACGTTGTGGCTTGGATCAATGTCGTAGCAAGAAGCGCCTTGCGGACCAGTTTCCAGACTTTAAAAACCAAAACTTTGTGTTAAAATTTAATGCTAAAATTACGTTTTAGCTTCTTGCGAGCGAAAACTGTAGTATTATATATTGCGCCCCCACCGTAGGTTACCAAATGATGATGGCATAAAATAAAAAGAATCCGGAACCGGATGTCGATACACTGCCAGCTCTGAGTTATAGTGAATTTTTGTATTTCGTAGCTTACTTCACCCACAAAATAATGACCCCATATCAGGGTGCAACCGGAATTACAATTTACCGGAACCGGAACCGGAATTTGAAAATTTTACCGGAACCGGAAGCGGAAAGTGAAAAATGCATTTCACCAAAAATTTCATTTTAATCTTATTTTTTCTCTATTATTTGTGAAATAACCTTAGTCGAACATAGATATTTATTTTATTTGTTGTATTTTAGATTTTCGTCGTCAACTGAAGTGAAATCCACCATCAATGGCTTATATTCGGAATACAAGTGGCTTTCTAAAGAGATTCTTAAAGATTAGCAAAGTTAAAAAACGGCCAAATTATAACACCGGAATATTTAATGTACCCGAACCGGAGGTGATGCGGACCGGAACCGGAATTCCGGTTGCACCCTGCCCCATATATAACAGACTGAGTAATGGGTAAAATAGACTTTAGCATACGGCGACTCTTTAGCTTAGGTTTACTCTAAAGCTTAAACTTTGATTTTGGTGGAGACGGGCCTTAGTTGCAACGGCCGTCCCAGCCACCCTGGAAAACTTCTTTGCGCCCCCACTAGAAATTTTTGATCGTTGCTTGTAAGTCAATGAAAACTCTTGTGTGTTAAACCTGAAAAATTTCAGCCACCTATCCCCAGCAAGGTGAGCTGGCTTACAAGCCTGGGTGGTATATACAAGCCTGGGTGGTAGAGTAAACAAATACCATGTGATCGACACCAAAATATATACTTATGTATATAAGCCGCCCAAACTCAGGCCCGTAGCCAGTTCACCTTGGTAGGAGGGTGGGGGCAAAATTTTTCAACAGTCGCATTCAAGGGTTTTCAATGACTTACAAGCAAGATTGAAAATCTTCTAGGGATGGCCAAAATTTTTCCACACAGAGTTGAGCTCTCCCTGGCTTCCCCTTAACTACGGGCTCGCCAAACTATTTGTACAAAATTATACATACGTAAACGGACCTACGTACAACTATTATTTTCACGAGTTACTCAACTTATTTAGAGTTTAACATTTTTTTGCTTACGACTCTGTCCCTTGCCCTATCAAGAAAATAGAAAATAAACGGAAATATATCAAAAAAAGTTACAAAATTAAGAATAGAAATCACGCAAAATATGCTTTTGGACAAAAAACACAACAAAACACACAAACGAACGTAACTATTAAGTCTAAAGCGTAAACCTTGGACTGCGGAAGGTTAATTTGTACGAAAATTACGCAAACAATGTTGCATGGTATAATGTTACAATAAAATCACCATCAACTTTCAATTTCGGACGGGGGTAACAACAAAATCACCCATCAAGTTTCAATTTCGGACGGGGGTAACAACAAAATCACCATCAAGTTTCAATTTCGGACGGGGATAACAACAAAATCACCATCAAGTTTCAATTTCGGACGGGGATAACAACAAAATCACCATCAAGTTTCAATTTCGGACGGGGGTAACAACAAAATCACCATCAAGTTTCAATTTCGGACGGGGGTAACAACAAAATCACCATCAAGTATCAATGGGGACACGGGTACAACGTGGGCGTATCGAATAATGCGTCCAAATTTTGTCGTTCATAGCTTTAACTTTTCCGATAAATCAAATACACTTATAACTGCATTTTTGCCTCAGCTCATTATCAAACCAAGTCACACGTTCAATAACAATACTGCGCCGATGACAAGCGGATTATTTCAACCAACCCACGCGCAACGAACTAATAAAATAATTTTATAATTTTCCACCGGTCGCAATTTCTTAAAAAGAAAATGCGCCGATGACAAGCGGATTATTTCAACCAACCCACGCGCAACGAACTAATAAAATAATTTTATAATTTTCCACCGGTCGCAATTTCTTAAAAAGAAAATGCGCCGATGACAAGCGGATTATTTCAACCAACCCACGCGCAACGAACTAATAAAATAATTTTATAATTTTCCACCGGTCGCAATTTCTTAAAAAGAAAATGCGCCGATGACAAGCGGATTATTTCAACCAACCCACGCGCAACGAACTAATAAAATAATTTTATAATTTTCCACCGGTCGCAATTTCTTAAAAAGAAAACAAAATGTTACTATTAACGACGTCTTTAAACGACACGAAATTATACAACAAAAATTAAAAGTAGTAGAAAAATGCAAGAATGTATTTTCTACATACAACAGTTGGGCAGATCCAAGAATTTTTGAAACAGATGGAGCCCTCGTTGAAAAAGTTAACCTTTTCAACAGATGGAGCCCTCGTTGAAAAACGTAACCTTTTCAACAGATGGAACCCTCGTTGAAAAAGTTAACCTTTTCAACAGATGGAGCCCTCGTTGAAAAAGTTAACCTTTTCAACAGATGGAGCCCTCGTTGAAAAAGTAACCATTTCAACAGATGGAGCCCTCGTTGAAAAAGTTAACCTTTTCAACAGATGGAGCCCTCGTTGAAAAAGTTAACCTTTTCAACAGATGGAGCCCTCGTTGAAAAAGTTAACCTTTTCAACAGATGGAGCCCTCGTTGAAAAAGTAACCATTTCAACAGATGGAGCCCTCGTTGAAAAAGTTAACCTTTTCAACAGATGGAGCCCTCGTTGAAAAAGTTAACCTTTTCAACAGATGGAGCCCTCGTTGAAAAAGTAACCTTTTCAACAGATGGAGCCCTCGTTGAAAAAGTAACCTTTTCAACAGATGGAGCCCTCGTTGAAAAAGCAACCTTTTCAACAGATGAAGCCCTAGTTGAAAAAGTAACCTTTTCGACAGATCGAGCCCTCGTTGAAAAAGTTAACCTTTTCAACAGATGGAGCCCTCGTTGAAAAAGTAACCATTTCAACAGATGGAGCCCTAGTTGAAAAAGTAACCTTTTCAACAGATGGAGCCCTAGTTGAAAAAGTAACCTTTTCAACAGATGGAGCCCTCGTTGAAAAAGTAACCTTTTCAACAGATGGAGCCCTCGTTGAAAAAGTATCCTTTTCAACAGATGGAGCCCTCGTTGAAAAAGTAACCTTTTCAACAGATGGAGCCCTAGTTGAAAAAGTAAGCTTACGTATGTTTTAGAATAAAAACGAAGGCAAAAGGATTAAAGGCACAAAAGTTTGCACATACTGACATGAAGTGAACGCGGTGGCTTGAGCTCCATGATCACACCGCTGGATTCTCCACTGCACTGTTAACATACGTAACATATGCGTATATATTCATAGAAAATCTTCAGAGCTTCTAGATATATACGACAAAAAATCGACCGAAGCCAAAACATTACAAAACCAACCATACATGGATATTTATTAACCATAAATTTTGCTCTTATAAATATTTGCCAGTCACATTGCATGAAACATCCGTATATACGGATACTTACAATTTACATTATAGCAGCTGACATTACATAATGCTTAAGTTTGCAACCTAAACGCAATTGGTGCAGGACGCCGGCACTGCGAGAGCCTTACTTAACAACACTTTTCGGCCTGTCGACCTGGCTACAGGAAAGCCACAATATTTTGTCTGGGCCCACGTATACAACAGGACCGGATCGTTTTCCGGAGGGCTATAATAGAGCCAGTTCAAGTTTTAGACTAATTTTTTTGCTTAGGCTTAGGCTTAGGAATATGTTCATCCATACGCTTAGGCTTAGGAATATGCTTATACTACTGTTCCGGCCCTGTTCTATACATGGACCGACTACACTTATGAGTGAGATATATTTTTTCCAGCAATTTGAACGCCGCCGTCGCAAAAACATCGTCTACTCGTGTCTCGACAAAGACAACACTGGATCGATTGCAATTTGCGCCGTTGGATGTGTGTTCAACGGAGTCGAGTATCAACTGGGTCAATCGTACAGCGATCGAACGTACAAATATCGATGTACGAACGAAGGCGGCTACTGTCATCATGCGGTCGTTGCGTGTTTGGATTCACGCGGCTACGAGCATCGTGACGGTGAACGCTGGCGGGATGGCGATGGATATTATTTGTGTACGGCGAAAGAAGAAGAAGACGTACGTTATTTTTAGTCAAAACCAGCCAAAATATTCACTATGTCAATTATCAACAAACCAGGGTGGCAACAAAGGTTCGGATTCGGATTCGGCAAAAATTTGAGGTTCGGATTCGGCAAAAATTTGAGGTTCGGTTTCGGATTCGGTTGTGGAAAACACGAATCCAACAAAGTTCGGCAATATGATTTTTTTCATTTTTAAGCAATAAAATTTTTTATTAAATACCTTGCTATAAAAATCAATATTTTTTATTTCAGGTGAGAAATCTCAGAACTGACGTCGGGACGAAATATATTAACGTATTAAAAGTTATACGGCTGGCATTGCGTTGATATTCTGAAACAAATTATAGATATATTTGAAATTTGCAACATGCAGGATTCGGATTCGGATTCGGTTTCGGATTCGGCAAATTAGCACTGGATTCGGTCAAATCGTGGATTCGGTGCCACCCTGAAACAAACAACCTGCTTAGAAACAGTGATAAGCGTCAACCCAAACCATTTTCACCGTTCAACGATGCTTTTTCTAGTCTACGGCTTATACCCGTGTCTGGTACATGATACATATCACTTGAAACATTTATCAACATTCATGCATACATAGCTAATACATGCCAAAAACACAGCCAGCGCGTTGTCGAGAAATCAAAATAACCCGGTACTTAAGCTAATAGTCACATGATTCATAAGAAAGCGCATGCAGCAAGTGAGGCTTCCCAAAAACTGTTTTAACGACCTAGCTAATAGCATAAGACTAACACTACATGATGACTCATACCGGTAGAAACAAAGTCCATGACAAATAATAAATACTAAGATATCCCCTATAAAATCTGCCAGGGGACAAAAATAGAACCAGACCTCGGGCAAATCGGATATTTGGTACAAATTTCGGCCAATGTAAGACACAACAGTATTATAAGCTTATTCCTAAGCGTAAGCGTAACAATGAGTTTCTTCCTAAGCCTAAACGTCAAAATGGGCATATTCCCTAAGCCAAGCAAAAAATTGCCTAACGCTTATGCTTATTCTATTGCAGTCCCACTGAAAAACGTTCCGCCCTTGATCTTTACATGAATCCCAAACTTCTAACGTCATTTTAATAAAAATTTCTTAAAAACCAAAAGGATTGGTGAAAATTTTACAAATTTAAGCCAGCACGAAACGCAAGCAATGTGATTTTAAAAATTCACACAATCGGTACCCAAAACACATTACTAAGCGAAAATAATAGCCTTAATCCGAATCCACCGCTATTTTCTAGTACCAATGAAAAACTGGAATCCCTTCAACGGAACATAACGCTAAATCATACAATCGTGGAATAGAGTCGTTGGTAAAGTGTTAAAAATGCAACCGCGTGGGACGTTCAGTTTTGTCACGTCACGTAAACACTTTGCATACCTTAGGTCACTGAAAAAAGTAATGTTAGCTAGCTACGTTCTGATATTTGAATGCCGTTTAGTGTTAAATTCGAACGCACCCTCATCATATAACCTCTGACTACTGTACACATCAACAATGTTTGCAAACGAGCTGAAAACCTAGAATATAACAAAAATACACCACGTTTGCGTGTATTTATCATTGTATAGAGAAAGTTAGCACCAGGGCCCATATTCTCAAATGCATGCAGCACCTATCACCAGTTAGTAATCGGTTTTCAAACTAACGAACTGTTGCAATTACAGATCTCATAATTTGCGCAGTAGCAGAGAAAATCGAAAGCAATAAATGTGGCGCTGAATTTGAAACCTTACTATTCCCTGGTTCGAAAGTTACAAGGCCTATCACCAACTGGTAATAGGTGCTACACACATTTGAGAATACGGGCTCAGATTATACAACGTACAATAATGTCGCAAGGCTGAAACTGACACAAAATCGTCTGCCCACATTTCAACTGCCCCGCACTTTTGAACCTGGAGAAAAACTCTCGTCTACAAAAAGGACAAAATGGTCAATCCATTAACTGTGCATTTTGTACGGTACAGATCCGCTAAGCGTAGCAAAAATAATTTACAGGCGGACAAAGCCAAAGTGACAGTCGAAGGCTGTGTCGACCGGTCACAGCCCAACTATCAACGAAACGTCGGCGAAATATGGACTGAAGATAACGTTCGCTACGAGTGCCGTGTCTCGTACGATAACAAAGCACAACGATTTATTCAAGGATATTTGTAAAAAACTACAAAACCTTACCCGCAATGAAATAATAGTTCAATTCAAAAGAACCTGTTAGTCAACGAAGGAAACCTAATAAGCTTCCCGGCGGACTTGTAGTCCAAATCTGGAAAGTTATCTATCACGCGTTCTTCGAGCGATCAGACAAATCCCTCACTGACACTGACATTAAGTCTGAAAATTTTTACCCGGATTCTTCATGAACACCTTGAGACAGACGCGAAATATGAGTTATTTTTCAAACTGTTCGCTACAACACCACCCGGTTGAGGTGTGTAACTTTTTGAATAAATAGCAATTGTCTTTAGATGTTTTTGAAAAAATTTAAGGAACCATCAAAAGTAATATATAAAGCAGGGTGCAACCGGAATTCCGGTTCCGGCATATTTTCACCTTCCGGTTCCGGTAAATTTTTACCGGATTTAAAAATTCCGGTAATTTGCCGTTTTCTTAACTTTGCTAATTTTTAAGAATATCTTTTGAAAGCCAATTGTACTCCGAATATAAGTCATTGATGGTGTATTTCACTTCAGTCGATGATGAAAATCTAAAATACAACAAATAAAATAAATACCTATGTTCGACTAAGGTTATTTCATAAATAATAGAGCAAAAATAAGATTAAAATGAAATTTTTGGTGAAATGCGTTTCTCACTTTCCGGTTCCGGTAAAATTTTCAAATTCCGGTTCCGGTTCCGGATCCGGTAAATTATAATTCCGGTTGCACCCTGATATAAAGGTACACTCTCTCATAGAGAGTTCTAATAAAGCTAAATGCGAGCTACGATATAATATTGTTATGTACCCATTACGTTGTAACTGTAAATGCTTCTATATAGTCGACATTTTAATAGTAATATTTCTCATTACATCATGTTTTGTATACTTAATAACAAATAAAATATTAGTGGTTACATGTGAATGCTGTGAAGCAGGAGTTAAGTAGTGACTCAATCTTAATGGTTTTCTCACCACCATTTGCTAATATTTACTCACAAAATCAAGTTTGCCGGCTGGAGTGCAAAAAAATACATACATACTAGTGATGCGTCGATACCAAAATTTTGGCCGATGTCGACTGTTACGCCTATTAAAAGGAATGCCGATATGCTGTAAGAGTACGTAAAAAATTGCCATGCTTATGCCCATATACCGGTATCACAAGTTGTTGCAATGACCATATGATGTAGGTAGCATGCTTGGCGCACAAAATGGCTGAGACTTTTCGGCAAAACTTCAACCAGGCGCCGTGCAGATCGTGTAGTTCAACATTAAGTGCAAAAAGTAACGGCAAAGTATCGGAATTTTTTGCAGTGCTGATGTAGATGCCAATACTCACGAAAACTGTCGATATTACCGAGGCCGATTAATCGGCACATCCCTAATACGTACATTTTAGGATGAGTATTTGCCCGTTTCCAAATAAGTATGCACGTAGAAAAACAATAACAGTTTTCAAAATTATGATACGAGAAATTACCGGATCCGCTAAGTAATCTCCACGCCAATGTCTGTTCAGACAAAGGTTACCGCGTTTGCCCTTCAGTTTGTCAAGAGCCGTTATTTTGAAATGCATTTCATCCCATTGATCACGTGGTATTTGACTGAGCACCTGAATTGCCCACCATCTGAAACAGGAAACCTACCAAATTAACAGAATACTTATCAGTAGGACGGAACCAATTTTGTATACCAATAACTAAAATAAACCTGTTTTCTCGAGCATCCGTTTTCAAACACTGACCCAAACTTTGTTCTAAAGCTGGCGGGCATGTGCTGGCCTAAAATGGTACTTGTTTACTTTCCACTACAAGAACAAATCTGAAAGTAAGCCTAAGTATAAGCCTAAGCTTAAGCTTAAACCTAAATTTAAGCCTAAGACTAAGAATGGGATAATAAAATAAAACACTATCGAGGGGGATTTTGCCTTCTATCAAATTAGCACAATTGGGCGTTAATAAATAACCTAAAACGTATTTGGAACCATAGATGTAGCGTTGAGATTGAGAAGTGTTGCCTCAATTTGAAGAATACGATAAAATTACCTTGAAATTTCTACACAACGGTAAAATTACGAAGAATCTGGAGGGCATGTCTCACATACATTTGTGCAACACTATATCACGTTTTACCTTAGGTAGGTACGTTGAAGAAAGTTTTCAAAAAACCGCATGCTCGGCGGTGCTGGGGGCCAGCGCAAGCTTCGACCGCGGTCGCGTAGAGAGCGAACGTTCCTAAAAACCAGACCTTATTTTACAAGATACATTAGTTTGGCTAAAAAATGGCAGGTTTACATTAATTTTACAAAATGTACTACGAAATAACTATAAACAGACTTCAGATAAAAGATAGTAGCGCTTATGCAACACACTTGAACAATAGCCGCTTTCACAATAAGACATAGCCATCTCCTAGTTACCTGCAACCACAGAAACAAGCATTATTAAAACCCTGAACCTAACTGCTACAGCACAGTTGTATTTACTTATAATCGTAATTACAAACATACAAGCCAAAATGATTAAAAACTATAAGTTAATTTTTTCACCAACCTGAAAGTATCAATAACCATCCAAAGATAGCACTTAAGCTTATAACGCCGGTAGCAATCCATAATCTTGTACACAGCACGCATCCGCTTTACTCGGCGTCTTGCAAGACCACCACGTGCATGCTGAAATTAAAAATCAACATTATTTGTTAACTCAAATCGTAAAGCTGTTGGCCTCGTAATTAATACTAAACCCAAATCCAAACGAATTACACACCATTTCTACAGGTTCAGAATTGTACATAAAACAATAAAACACAATAGTATAAGGTTTCAAGAAACAAATATATTTGCTCTTACAGATTATATTCACGACATAAAGGTGTAATGCATAATTGATCTGTAAAATTACCCGATTTTACGACTCCATAATTTCCTCGACCTCAATTTTTATCATCGTACAAAAAAACAGTGAAGATAACTGTAAAGCAATGGAGTTTGATTAAATCCGAAACTGCATTTACGAGATTAAAAATTAATATTCTATCGAAGCCATTACCCGTATTATCAAATAATGTATGCAGCAAGTTTTGCCCGCTGCTGATCAATTCTGTATCTTTCAATCTAAGAAACGATGAGCATCGATATTTAGCATGTTTCTTGAAATAAATTTAACCCAACTGCTGTGCAAAATTTGTGATGGCTACTGATAGGTGTTACACGTAGCTGACACTACGGCTCTATAATACCGCGACTTAACCTTTTGCAAAAACATCACCAACGGAGGGATCATATCAGCGCGCGCTTCTTCTAGCGCAAAAACCGTTTGAGGACTACGAACAAAAATTTTTGAGCGACCAAACACACAGTCATTAATCAAACCGCGATGTGTGAGCAGACTATGAACACCGTCCCGCGACGGGCCTTGAAAGTTCGGCCATGTCGTCGGCGAAATCAACTTGTACCTGAAATTTTTTTGAAAGTGAACACGGACTTCATTTTCGAAATGTATTTCGTAACTGCAAAACTTTATAACCATCATGAATGGGTGGTCTCCTTGAACATTTGGACTGAAGCCCAATTATGAAAAATTCCAAAAATATTATTTGATAATATTGTCTGTTATGTAAAAATTGCATGTTAAAGCAACAACCTTTTTAAACTTCATTAAAACGTAATAGCTTACAATTACAAAGGTCGTGAAAAATTAAAAAAGCTAGACTTGTTTTTGAGAATATTATATATGCATTCTAAATGGTATCATATCATGCCCAATTTATGCGTACCGTAACAAAAATCGGTCATAATCAGCACGATAGGCAAATCCAGCCCGTCGAACACGAACGTTTTCCAGCAATCCCAGATACATTACTTGATGTTTGACCAGACGATCATCAAAGTTTGTGCTCGACTTATATTCATTGGGTTTAATACATCGCACGTAGTGGGGAATCTGAAACACTTTTGAAGAAAATCATTTTAAAATATACTTACACATGTCAACAACTTCCGCGATAACTACAAGACAAAAAACCAAACTGAAATTAGAGAAACGAAACAGAAGTTAGACGCTAGAAAATGTTTGCGGGTTATTGAAATTGAAATAAGCCTGTATATAACAAAAATGAATCAGGAACGACATGTTTCAAATATTGAAATCCGACACTCAAAAATCACAATATTACAGGCTTGAAAGGCAACAAAATCTGTAAGACAAGAGACAAAGCTACAACGTGAGACTTGCCTTTGAGCATAATTTTTGCACCAAGGCGTTCATCGACTGCTTAAAAAGTGTCCCGGCGCTCAGCGGTCGTTTTGTGACTTCCCTGACACTTTTTTGACCTTCCGGCCACATTGATTTGATCATTGCGTTCTGGCTAAAACAACAAACATTTACGAAACAGATATTGCAACTCCCTTCTTTAAAGCAAATTGATTCTGCATAAAAATTCATAACAATACAGCAAGAAAACTAACCTGTTATACAGCAATCGTTTGAAATCTTGAAACAGAGTATCTTTGTTCTTTTCCATAAATCCGGTCACAATGTACGTCACTTCGCCAGCGTAGTGCCGGATGCGAAAATCAGTTTGAAAATCCATCGATTTATCGCCGGTTTCAAGCCGACGCGACGTGTAATGATCATGATTTTTCAAATGTTCATTCAATGAACTCAAATACATCTAAACGAACAATGAGGAACCAAGCTAGTTATAAAAACTGATATGAGCCTACAGGCTAAGATTTAATTTTAGTGCTAAACATTTGACTGTAATCTCGAATTGTACGTAATTGCGCAATATTAGCCTCTATGATCGGTCGGTGGCAGAATTTTTCCCGGGGAAAGGGGACCGTAGTATTTCATTTTAAGTAAACACGAGTACTAATCTTCCACTAGAACTCAAATGTTCCAAAACTTTCCAGTGCAGGGTGAGTGAGTCCATGTGATTTAAATACTCTACCACGGATTAAACGTAATTTAAACCGATCACGATATTTAAAGTAAAAATTATCTTACTTACGCAAAAACGAGCTTTCATTTTGAGGTAAAAATTAAAAACGGCTGCAAACATATTATAAAATACTTTATCGGCGACTATAAAACGCTGACACAAAAATATTTTTCACCGGGCCGTTACCATATAAGTGGAAACATTCTAATAATTCTCATTAACCTCATCTGTTATGTTTCCAACCGTCAGACAAGCTTCGTCCAGTAAGGCAATGATTCCAAAGCGCTGACCTTCTATTAAATCACAAATGATCTTGTTATTGAAGTATTCGACCTATAATACAGCAGCATAATTTGGTGTTTGGTGTATAATTATAAAGCAACAACATTTTCTCCGACCGACGTATAAATGTCCGCTCGCTGCTCTCAGCTTCATTTTAGTACAGCTGTAACTGTTCAGATTACACTGCACGCGAAAAAAATATCGAAAATTTGAAAACGTACATGCTGCCATCCGATTCCTTCCCGTTCGTACTCTTCTTGCTCTTGCTTTAACACCAGCTCAATAAACAGCTGTTGCAGTTTCTCATTGCAGTAATTAATGCACAGTTGTTCAAAACTGAAAATAACTCGTAACAACAATAGTATAGCGCATACGGTATAATTAACAATGAATACCATTCTAACCAACAAATGAATAAAAAATCTTTGCACTTTTCTCGCTTCCGGTAACGTCAGTTGGTAATAGATAACGTTCACAAATATTTAACACGCAGAGTATAAGTAGCTGAGTCAAACAATGAACAAGAAAGTTTTAATTTTTACCACCACGTCAATAAGATGCAATTTTTACTATTTTACTAAAATACCCTAATGCGGATTTGAAATAACTTTAAGCTAAACTAAAATAATAAAGAACCTATTTCGTTCAAAAATCTCAAAACCATAAATATCGAGAACACCAATCACTGTTGATTTGCCTCGCTGAGACACACGTTTAGGCACTACAATTGACTCGTTCACTTTGGACACAATCCATGAAAATAGCCGGTCGTAGATTGCCTAAAACGTTAAGAACACTATACCGTGACCATCAAACAGGTAACGAATAGTTATTACTAAGGTTTCTGGAAATGCTACAGTCACTAAACTGATAAAAAATCGATTTCACATTCTCGCTGGCAGTTCCGATTCATCAATTTATCAAAGTGAAAAAATAGCAGTGTGAGGTTCCCTTCTGCCAGAAGGAGTCCAGAAAGATCACATACACTTGGCGATTCAAACACCCAACGGCGAATTGCGAATGCTTTTACTACACATCTGACACCAATATGGCATATCAGCTCGACTGCACGAACCGCCTCAAACAAGAGGTCCTCGGCACCAAATAGCGTCACCTACCTTAGCAAAAGCATCCCTTCCGTGAATTGCTTGATCAACCGTGTGCTCCTTGCTTAGTACTTCGCCTCTGGCGGCTAACACTCGGGAACACAACGCTTCGTGCATCGATTGGACGTTAACTTCCAGGAGGTTAGCTGCAATCTTAAGCGGCTCCGGAGTTGAAATTGATGACGAGTCATCAGATGTTGCTTCGAATTGAATATTACCCTGAAAAATGAAAATGCTATTTACCAAAATATGTGCAGCTAAATTATTCCTCACTGTCTTGTTCGTTACAGAGACCATCCACATACCCAGAACCACCATGAGCACTGCGATGAACCAAGTTGGGCACCTCTTATTTAAAATGGCACTACTAAAATCCGCTTATGCTGAAAAATTTTATAGTGCCTTTATACCATATGTAAATGCAAATTCCATAAAATCATGCGTACACCAGGTGACTTTTCAGAGGGTATTGTGATGAACACTGAAGCTTTTTTGGCTACAGTGTGTTGAAAACTGAAGCTTTTTGGCTTCAGTATGAAGCACACTGAAGCCAATATAGCTTCGGTGCGCTGCACACGGAAGCCTGGAATTTGCAAAACAATATACCAATAACTTTTTGCACATGACTTAGCAGTGCGTTAGAATGCTTTCAACTTCACTGGCTGGTGTAGTAGTGCGTCTGATCATGAAAGTGTAATGTCTCTTGCCACCGTGTTGAAAAAATATCAGCAGTAATCGTATTTTTAAATAATTAACAAAATTATGAAACATTTACCAAATGCAAAATAGCAGCAACTACATTCCATACAGTTGACATATTTTCATCCCCAAATTGAAGCGTACGCATTGCACTACGAACATTGTTAAAATCTTGATTATCATTAATAGTGGAAACCTAATAAATAGTAATTACACAATCAATTCTGTACGTTTCTGTCTGTACGATGCCGAACCAGTTCGAATCACATAAATATAACCAGTCGCATATATCAAAGGAAAAATGTTCAGGTTTCAACCGGATATCTGGCTCCAGCCCCGACAAAAAATCGACATCCGGCTCCGGTATTTCAACATGGCGAATGTTGTTTTTGAAAAAGTTCAAACAATTGAAACCATCATTTGTATTTATGCCAACCACCATGAAAATGTTTGACTCGCTTTTATATATTTTTCTACCATACATGTAACATAAATGCTTGCATGTGCCCGCGTACATTCGCGATCTTTATTGGGTTACTATAACGCTGCAACACCTGATACAGATGGCCAGTATTTTAGGGGCGGAACAGTATATAATATCTCAGCATATTCCTATTCCTAACCCAACAGCAGGAGCGGGATATTAAACTATCCCGCTCAAGTCTTTGACATTTATTGGTATCCGTTTGGACCCTGATAGAACCACCCAACGAAGGTATTATAATTGAAAAAAGTAATAGATTTGGTTTTTAGTAAGAAGGCACCGTGAGTCTACAATTTCGACTAGACTAAGTTAGTATACCTGAATGGTAAATTTGTAATCTATCAATATCAAACATAGTCAGCGAGTTAAATATTAATTAACTTAAGTACGCTTTTAAAAACAAAAAAATCGTTAAGTAATTACTCAGCCCATACTTAAGTACTGAGTCGTACTTAAGTATGGTTTAGGAAACGCAACCAATGACACACTAAATTATTTATATTTAGCTCAATTACAATACATTTATAACGAAAAAGCGAAACAAAGCACAATGTGATCTTTTGAAGCAGGTAATTTCAGCCGCCCTTTCAGTAACCAACTATTACACCATTTATCGGCATAAATAAAAATATTTCATTCAAATTTTAACTAAACAACAATAATTACTTATTACTTAACTAATAAACTGTTATATCACTAGAAATAAATCAATGATTTTTTTACTTTTTCAGCGTTTCCTTGGCACAGGTAGTGATAGTCATTGGAATTGTTCGTAAGATGATACCTTTGCCGATCTTTGCCAGAAGCACCACAGAATAGCTAAAATCAATCACGGTTCATCAAATTCTGAAAATCATCACTCGCTATCAGCCACTAAATAAACAGGACACAACAGTCGACGTCCACTACATATAACAGTTGCCAAAATGGTGCAAAATAATGCGACATCCCAATAGAATAAAACAGTGTTATCAAAACGGAACATTCTCAGCTTATAATACTTACAACATACCTGATAGAAAGAATGAAAATTACGTTCACCGGGTTGTTGAAAGACAACTCGAGACTAAAATGAAATACCAAAGTCGAACAAATATCATAGTGCGACAAACATTCCAGAAACATACAACCATGGTTAATTACATAGCTATTGTTTGTATGCTTTCTAATACAGCTCAATGTCTCATATATTTGTTATGTAGTCCGTCGACTAGAAAAAATCCATAAAGGGTTCATCATAACAGGTGAGCTACAATACATTGTTACAAAGTCACCACTTCATAAGATTTAGTACCATTTAATACGATCTAATAAAGTAAAACTTTCATACAGCGATCGTACAAATAGGTGCGTTATGAATAAGTAAGTAACGTTGGTGAAAACATTTAGACTGGCGATACCAACGAATTTTACCTTCTCTAGCAAATAATTATTGATGTGACCACCGACCGGGTCTTGCTTGAAATCAAAATTAATGTCCATGTATTTGCCAAAGCGACTAGAATTATCGTTTCGGTTGGTTTTCGCGTTTCCAAACGCTTCGAGAATGCAGTTCGATTGCAGAAGAATATTTTTCACCCTTTAATATTTAAACAGTTAAAGTTAAGTTAGCTCATTATGTCCAAAGGATACGTTAAAACATAATTAGTTATATACATTCCCAAACCAAATTTATTTATATTTTAATCTTATGTAAATATGCCAGAAAACACTGAAATAAACAAAATATCAAGCTAACATTAATCTGGTTTTCAGGTACCTCGAGTTTACATACCTTTCAATCTCCGTCTGCTGTGATACGTTTGTGATAGCTGCTAAGTACCGCATAATAATCTTTGAAGCCTCCGTTTTGCCGGAGCCACTTTCGCCTTAAACAAAATTTAAGAAACAAAGCTCCTCGTATTCAACCAAGTTTACTCATGTAAAGAAAACCTGCAATAAATTGTTTGCTCGTCCAGACCACTTTTAAAGTAAAAATATAATAAAGAACGGGTATATCACAAATGATGCCTAAACTAATGGTATATAACTCAACTCCCAACTGTAACGTTCAACATTCGAACAATACGTTGAAACTGTACTTCAAAAGTCCACTGTTGTGAACTAAACTGGTACTTCGTTTTCTACCGTTTAACGTTTAACAGCATGCAATGTTTATACAGTACATATATCAGGTAGAATCAATACTATGGTTTTACCTATTCTCATCTGGATTTGTACGCGAAACAACTAGACAATAAAAACAAGAAATCAAGACAAACCTGATATTACAATGCACGTGTCCAAAAACTGTCGTTTCATACATTTAAATGCAGCATCGGCAATAGCAAAGATATGAGGAGGTCTTTCGTAGATTTCACGCCCTTTGTAATTTTGCACGGTCGCCGTATCGTAAATTGGCAAATTTCGGTACGGATTAACAGAAACCACAACTTCACCGATATAACTATAGATCCGATTTTTCTTGAATCTGCAACGTTTTGTCATCAGTTTTCAAACTCACAAGAATTGAATTGGCAATGTACTTTGTAATCAATTACAGGTATCCGATATTAATAAATACTGGTGATCAGCAATAACACAAGATTGTTTGAATGCAGACTCAGATATTACAGACTTTCATGCTAATGAGATTAAATTGATTAGGGCCTCAATGTCTTGTGTGTGACGTATGTACCAGGGCCCAGGATTGTTTACTTTAGCCGTCACAACATTCATCTTCATCTAACTATTTATGCTCAAATGCGCAACCGAACCATCGCAAGATAGGTACCATGTTTACAGAAGTAAACCAACATAAAAACTTTAAAAATCAAATCTATACCTTAGCTTCAGATTTTCAATAAACGCATCCATGTTGATGTGCTCTAATAGCACAAAGTCGCCAATCCCATATTCGCTGGACTCGAATTGCGCAGCCATTTTGTCAAATTTTCAAACAAAGACAAACCAAATGAAAACTAACCATTGATGAATAAACATAAAAACGCATAAAAACCTAAGTAATTCAATGCCGATATACAAATTTAATGTAGAGGAGCTCGCTAGCAATTTCATTACACAGTTTAGTTTCTTATTGCATCCTAACCAGTGTTATTCTCAAAGTCACGAATTACGTATATATACACGTTAGAGCTGTCACCAAGCCGGACTTTTATACCGGAACCGGGCTGCGGGAGGTTCATCAGGTGTAATCATGTGGAAGCAGTATGTATCTACAACCTGGGTGGGACCGGATAGCCGGATCCGGTTTAATATCCGGCAAAAACTGATATCCGTATCCAGTTCCGGTATCCGGCATAAACCAACCTGATACCGGACATTTTCGGTGGTAGTCCCGCAATTTATAAATCGCTTTACAGTTGAGCGTGTTTTCTCGATACGATTGCATTTCTGGGCAAGTCAAGAAGGTTGTGATATATAAGTTGGGTAGGCTAGGGTACAACGGTTTTTAGTTCCGTTTCCTTACACCTGAAAACGAGATGTTCTACGAGGTTTCGATCCCACGACCGACAGATTCTCAGTCCAGCGCGCTACCGCTAAGCGAGCCGAGTCGCAATCAACTGCTGAGGTTTGAGGTTTTATACTTTGTAAGAACCGCAACATTACACTCACAAGGCACTACATATCCATCACTGTTTTAACCGATGCGCAGCATCAGAATGAAGTTTTATTTTGTTTCCATGCAACCGCATGTCACAAAGTTCAAGTTTTGATACATACATTGCAGAAAAAATAAAAAAATTTAAACCAAGAATTACATTCTAGTTCAGTAAACATACGCGAGTCAAATACTTCAATCAGTGCACAAATTTAGATGCTCTATCAGGTTAGTGTAAGGATGTGAGACATGCTTGTCCGTTAAATATGTTAAAAGGTCTGATGTCCCGGTTCCTACCTAGACAGACATGGGGGCTACGCCGTGAGCACAATGGCAAATTGCCGCGTTATGAGCACGGTATCCAGTCGAAAATAGGATGGACGGTCCAGGGACGACCTTGTTGAAAATAAGGGCCTGTAAGCATGTGAGACATGCTTGTCCGTTAAATATAGTGCAGTGCACTGTATGTATGCTAGCTGGCAGCATACGGTCGACACATATAATCGACGAAAAATGCAGTTGGAGAGGCGGGCTACGTGGCGCAGTGGTAGAGTTCTCGCTTTAAGAATCCGTAGGCTGAGAGTTCGATCCCCGCTCTAGCCCGCTTTTCCAGCTGCTTAGTAAAAAGGTCTGATGTCCCTTGGTTCCTACCTAGACTGACAGTTAGTATCCGGTTCCAGTTCCGGTAAAAATTCACTATCCGGATCTTATCCGGCCGTACCTGCCTTCAAGTGAAACTTGATACAAACTTTTGGAGTTTATATTTATACTGGTCCTGCCAATAATACCGTATGGTATAGCCCCAAACCCTCTGTTCCACAACTTTAAAACATGTAGTTTCTGTTGGAACTATACGGTCTGCACGACCCCTGTTCCAAGTTTTGCACAAAGTTAAGGACCCCACTACAAATCGAACCACGGCGCTCTTGCACTCGTGTCAAGCTTACTACTTCTAAACCGCCCATATATAGCAATCTTTTTCCATTACATACACTTTACCGTGCACATGTGCCGTCAGTGTCGTTGGAAACTCATAATTTTAGCACATGCACAAATTGCTAATACTGAATCTGTACCCCAAAGATAAAATAAGAAACGAATTTTGTAACAAATAACTTGCGGCAGTGGCACACAAGTAATAGGTGTTATTCACTGACACTCACTTGAATCGCTGTTATACACTAAACTTAACTAGAATAACGCCAAATGTGTTTTACATTCGTCGTGTCAACAATTGTCCTTTAACAGGCAGTTTCATAGCTGAAGACACTTACGCAACAAAACAATATTTTAATCTTTTGCTTCCACTACATGTTGTTATTAAAACACCCACAGTATAAAACATTACTAGCTACATGTTTAAACTCTTTTAAGAAAGAAACATATTAATACAACACGGGACATGCATTGTAATAGCGCAACATGCCTATTTTATTTCAAATTTCGCGCTCAGCAATAAATTTCAAATGATTTCATCACATGTACCGTACAGTACTCATTTTTGGAACGTTTTCTTTACTGTCTCAGGGTTTCTGGCTTACATATATTTAGATTCGCAATCGCCATTTGTTGCGCTTGTAGTTCATGCTAGTCTCAAAACTGTGGCACTAACGTGGTATTTATATCAACAAATTTAAATTTTGATGAAAATTTTGATTTTCGGATCTCTTGCGGGTTTCCTCCCACCTTGCATGGAAAAATTTTGTCCTGGTTTGAAAACTTATTTTTTGCTCCCTACTCCACAGCTTTTGTACCGCAAAAACACTGTGACCCGAAGCTGGAAGTGGGTATCTATTTTGCTTAAACCTTTGTGTTGAGCACTTATATATATTTTTGCTACGACTTTAGTCTGAACCTGATGATAACTTGAAGTGTGGCTCAGTGGCCAGTGTGCAATATCCCTGAAAAACATTGTTATTCCAAACGAGTTTTACAAAATACCTGTTCTGGTTCTGACTAACGATAATGCACATTTTAACTTCAGTTGTACGTATCTACGGTACACCAGTGCTAAAATGTCATCGTCAAGTTTTAATCTTGTGAAGGATTCTGATATTTTTGATCCAAAATCCGCAGCAGGCAGACACAATTTAGAAGCTAATCCTCTCTGTGATTTAAGTCTCAAATTTTACCAAGCTTTAATTTCCCCAAGGACATTTTTTATGATATGCTGTGTTTTCAGAGATACACTTTCCTTAAACAATGTTGTTAATTTGTGTCATAGTTTTAATCGGTTCTGCTTCAGAATTTTACAGGTTAGCATTGTTTTAACTCTGTACGTGCTCAAGTATTGATTTAAAATTAATGCGACGTGTGCGTTTACGTATCTTTTAATTCCGTCATATTGCCTTGCATTGCGTATGCCAAGCGCTTAATTTCAGTATTTTGTTGCTATAGCAGCAAAAGGTCTAAGGGCTTAATTGAACACTGTAGTGACCCGAATGAGAAGTGGTCTGATATTTATTTGGTCTCTCCAGAGGGTACCCTCCTGTTATTCGGTTACGTACTGTTATTTATTTTCAACCCGCCCTTCGCCACCCTTCGTTACTGATATATCCGGTATTCCAACTATCGGTTGAATTAAATGTTCTTTGCTTTGCATCAAAAGCATGAGCGATAATGCAAGCTTATACTTTGGAATGTTACTTACAAAACTTAAATACGCTTTACAACTTCGAACCCGACTTTATTTGGTCCGGGAATCATTTATACGCTACAATTAGGACAATTGACATTTATGGTCTCTAATTAGAGTTTAGGGACTCTATCCGCTTACGGATTCGTATCATAGTGATACGAACTCCTATTGATTGGGGCTCAAAATGGGAACCCCATCTTATTACCTCCCTCTCATTCGGGTTACGACAGTACATAATCAAAACAATTTATTCTGCTCAGAAATATTTTAATTTTGTCGCGAAAAACAGTAATTACCGTCGCGGTTATCAATTGTTTTACATTTTGTGGCAACCTAAAATTTACGACCAAAAATGCAGCTGAGTCAACTGTGTTCTTCGTGAAAGTTTTGCCTTTATTTGATGAACAGATCAGGATTGATATTCACTATGCTCGAGGTACACAAAGTTCTACTGCCTTGGTTGGTAGTGGTGTAATTAGATTGGCAGCAAGTGAAGCGACTGGAAGGGAAGTAGCATTGGTTTTTATCACACCGCACAAGACAGATTAAGCAAGAATAATTTCATTCGAGATTGGCCAATATATTCATTGTGAATTTTGTAATATTGTTTTAGGTCAGTCATGGATGTAGACAGGATACATAGTTCAGAAAACCTGTTGAGAAAATTTGTCACACTAGGCTTAGGTTTACGAGTATGCTTGTACGACTGTTAGTACCCTGTTGCATACATAAGCAGCGCCGGATTAAAGAGGGGGGCAGGGAGCCCGGGGCCCTGCTTACCATCAAAAATGGGGCCAACCGAAAACTGACCATATGTTTCTATAACAAGCCATCACAACCACTATGAGATTTTTAGGGAGTACTGTCACTGCGCTTTTCGGCTCGCTTATATACAAGGGTGTGCAATGTACTTTCCGCTACCAATCTTTGGCGATTTTAAAACTTATAGTTTTGCGATGGAAAGTTGCACAATCAGGTTAGCTGAAATCGAGACAGGAACGCTGCTCTCAAACCTAAGATGCCCTTGCATTAACAATCTGATATTCTAGAAATATTGTCTGAAATTTAAGATAGTTATGTCTCAACACAGACTCGAGACATATATCATAAACTTCAGACTCTTATGTCTCAAATCTTTCAGCAATATGTGTCTAAAATTTTTATCACAAAGACAAAAATTTAAGATTCTGTTTCATAAACGATTCAGACGAGTAGTTCTGACAGTGAAATTTATTAGACAAATATGTCTGAATAAAAGATTGTTTTGCTGATTTTCCATACAAATATAGTCTTGGACACAACCATTTTTTAGGAAAACCGCCTTCAAAATTGGTGGTCAAGCTCGGCCAATTCCCTAAAATTACAACTATATATATATATACATATATATATACATATCTATATAATATATATAGATATATATATATATATATACATATATATATAATATATATAGATATATATAGATATATATATATCCAAGACGTAAACTTAGGCTGGGAGAACCGGAGCTTAAAACCCGACTTATCTTTAAAATTCGATTATTTGTATACAATCTTATAACAATATAAACGAAGCAGTTTGTTTAATTCAACAAAACCAGGCAATTAATTTCTGAATATAAAACAATTCTTTCCTTAAAGGAAGATATTTTTGTCTTAAAAATTGGCAATAGCAATTTTTTCAATATAAAACATTTATGTTTTAGCTATTTTAGACGCAAATTTCACAACTATTTAAGTCTATTAATTGTCTGATATTCAAGACGATATCCTCGCGCATTTTTGCTCCTGAATAAAATCTAAAAATGTCTCTGAGCCGTAAATTTTGTTTCGTACTTGTGGTACAATTTATTTCATTACAATTTGTCATTATAAGTTCAGGTGTATAAAATGTGGTTAATAAATGGGTGCTAGCTAGTCTTACGGGCCACGGGCCTCCCACCATGGTAATCCGGCCCTGTAGTCAAATTAAGTTTTACGCAGACACTTTGGCTTAGAAGGAGTATGCTTATATACTGTTTTACGGTACTCATCTATACATTGGCAAAATTACTTCTAACAAGCATAGCAAGGGAGAATATTTAAGACATTAATACTGACTTGATTTGCAATTTTGGGAAGAGACAGCTTTCTTCAACTCTTTTATGTACAGCTCAACTCCGAATACAACCAGTCGCGACATATATGCCACTGAAACTAAAACAATTAAGACAATTTAGCATCCATTACAACACTGTAAATTCCAGGAAGCTGATTAATCAATTCACGTAGCGAGTTGGTTATTTCTGAATTAATGTCAGTAAACATTAACTCACTCTGAGTGTTGATTCTCACTCTGAGTTGAGTAGACTCATGGGTGAGTTGTTTAATCAATTAAGAATGAATTGAATCAACTCAAAATTCTGAGTTCTGATAGTCCTAACTCAGACTGTGTAATTCAACTCATTCTGAGTTAAAATCAACTCACTGAACTTTACAGTGAATGCACTTTGTTTGTTCGAAGGGCAACATAAAGTTTTTGCCTCATTATGGTTTATATTGACACCAGAACTTTTGCCACTTTTTTGCTTCTCCGAAACAATTGTAATTAACCCCTTTTCACATAGAGTTGACTATGGGCACCTCAACGCAGTGTATATACGTTAAATAATATATCGCACAGTGTTTAACGATTGCAACACTTATACATAGTACTAAATAACCACAAGACGTGAACTGGTTGGTGATGGTAAACGCCTCCCACACCAGTCTCACTGGAGTTCGAATCCTAGCATAAAAATAAGCCTCAGATGAAATAGAAAATATTCTTTCAGTTCAGTTCTTTTTCAATTCAATACAAAGACTCAAACCACATCAGGGTGATACCGCGTCCCTTGCAACTTGCACTAAGCGGTTGTCATACTTGGGCTCAAAATATACAGCTTCATGGTACCACTTCATTAAACATTTTGACCGTCCCAATAATCGCTTAGTGTGGTGGTGTGGGTGTGAAGGCGGTCGCCCTCCATATTAACTAGGGTCCCTTCGACTTGCATGCCCACTGAGATTATTATTAAACTTTTTCTTCGTGGGGGTCTCGTCTACTGTAGTCGTAAAGTTAAGCCGTGCAGATAAGAAAGCTTGCTAACATGTGCTACGATAGATTGATTTTACATATGTCTAGCAGTTTGAACCTCATGTAAATGTATGTTAATGGCCAAACAAATCTTCAAAAATACTGGTTCGAATTGCTGTTCCGGTTTATAAATTTAAAAGTATTAAACGTGATTTAATTTTAAAATATGACATCCTAAATATTGCAAATTAAATTGTTTTTCGTTCAAAATGTGATTGAGTATACCAAGCATCGAACCGTCAAGGGCAGTATCGCGTAATGGCTTTGAAATTCGCCGCTCGTCGATTCAGTCAATTTTTCAAACAGCACCTTTTGCTCGCGAATACTGTGACATGTGCTGGTTTACTTGGAGCTGGCGATATTGCGCAACAAATGATAGGAATTCATGTTAACCGTAATGGAAAACTGTATGATTGGGAACGAACAGGTATGTTGTGTTTAGTGCCCTTATATTCTCAAATGTGTGTAGCATACAACCATTTCTTGATAGGTTTGGTGCTGTTAAAACAGCGGCTGGTAAAGTTTGTAATTCATCAGATGTATTGCATTGAACTTGCCCTACACAAAAATAGATTGTGTTGAAATTTCAAGACTCCTACTTTCTTTAATTTTCAAGCCATTAAATGTCTTGTTATTTCGTGCATTAATAGCCTTAAAAAGCTTAGAAATTGTGTCTGAAATGGTTAAAACATAGAAGTCTTAGCCTCAAGAAATTCCTTCCCAGGCAAATCTTTTTTCAAAGATATATGTGTCAAAAATCAGCAAAACAAGTCTTTTATTTCAGACATATTTGCCTTGTATTTCAATTATATTTGCCTTAATCGTTTCTGAAACGCACTCATAAATTTAAGACATTTAATTGTTAAAAATTTCAGACACAGATTTCTGAAAAAATTTAAAAACTAATGTCTTGCATTGAAGATATATATGTCTGGAGGCCAGATTAAGACATAATTGTCTTGAATTTCAGAAAACACTTCTTGAATATTAGAAAATGTTTTTTGTGTGTACTTCTGTACCGATTCTAAGAGGCGCAATTAATAACTTCTCCGTAAAGCACAAAACTTTTAGTTCATTAAAAATAAAAACAACAGAGACGCAACAAATTTAAAGTTAGTAAACTGAAAATTTTTCGCTTAACCCTTTATCACATGAATATTTTCTGTTTCATCTGAACCCTACTTTTATGCTAGGATTCGAATTCCAGTGACTGGAGTGGGAGGCGTATACCATGACCACTCAGCTATAGGAGCTTGACGCTCGAGCCCGAGGGGGCTCTCACGTCTTGTGGTGATTTAGTACTATGTATACGTGTTGCAATTGTTGAACACTGCGCGATATATATTGTTTAACGTATGTCCACTGCGCTTAGTTGCCCATAGTCAACTCAATGTGAGAAGGGGTTATAGATAGTAAACTGAAAATTTTTCGCTTAAGATCATTGCGGTTAGTACTATAAATCTTCTAAATATCATGCATACACCACGCGTCACAGCTTAAGCATACGTAACAATGTTATGCTATCTGTAATACTGGCCGCAATGTTCTTAAAATATGAGCACTGTAGATACCCGAATAAGAGGGGAAGTAGCGTTGTACTTTGAATAATTGATCATATTCTGTACTGAGCTGAACCCTTTAACTCATAGAGTATACTGTGAGCAACTAAATACATTGTAATGCATGTGCAACACAGACACTGTGAGCAGTGTTTATGAGTGGCGATTGTAAACGCCTCCCATGCGAGAAACTGGGGATCGAATCCTACCTTGAAAGTGGATCTCATATGAAATTGAAAATATTCATGTGAGAAACGGTTAATGAAAAAAATCTCAGTTAGTATCTATAACTCTTTAAAACTCATAGAGTTTGGAAGCATTTACACAATCTGTTCACTGTAATTGACGTTTATGAACTAATTATTTATTCATTCATACTCTAATTAGGGACCCTGGACTCTTATTAGCACCCCCCTCGTATTCCCTGCAATAGAGTAGCTCAAAGCTTTAGACTATTTTTATGCTTAGATTTAGCATTAGGCTTACGCTCAACAAAACTGCAATTATTTTTTCAATAAAACTCAAAATTTCAACTTGTGAACGGAGAGTAAATTATATATTTTTAGCGAGAATGACCATTATGGGCATCGTTTTGGGTCCGATGAATCACTATTGGTATGTTTGGCTGGACAGTAGACATCCTGGCACAAAAATGACTACAGTTGCCCGAAAAATTATCTACGATCAAGCTGTTTGCCCAATTTTTAGTGGCGTCTTTGTAATTGGTATGTCTGCGTTAAGGAGTCAAATATTATTCAAATTCGATTCACAGTCAGATTAATTGTTGAAATACATATTATGTAGCTTTTAGTGTTTGTGAAATTATATTCTTCTTTTGGCCCATGTTACTTTAAGGGGTGTCCAGCTTATTGGTGGGTCTATAAAATAGTAACTTTAGATTCTAGATTACATTTTTTGCTTAAGCTTACGCATAGGCTTAAGAACACATTCTTGTAACGCTTAGGCTTAGGCTTAAGCTTAGGTATATATACGCTTAATCTACTGTTACGTCACTTAAAGTAGCATCGGCCCTTCTTTCTATTGAAAGTTCTCAAGCTTTGTTCGAATAGAAAAAACTTAAGCCCTATTCACACGTATAAGGTTTTGCTGCGAGAACTTTTTGCTGTAACTTGCACTTGTAAGATTTGCCCAAAATCCCGTGAAAAAAACTTGCAGCTGCAAATAATTGATTATAAATCATAGCTAGGAATTTAGCTCACTTGTGTGAATAACCATGCAGGTTCGCAGAATTTATTGTAGTCGCTTTCTCATTGGCTGATGAAAAATGCCACTGCAATTAAGTAAACTTAAGCTTTAGATTAATGTTTTTGCTTGGCTTAGGTTTAGGCTTAGGTTTAGGCTGAGGAATGTGCTTATAATACTGTTCCGCCCCTGTTCATTACATTGGCCATCATCACAATCTAGCAGTAGATGCTTAGGTTTAGGCTTAGGCTTAGGGTTACATGTATGCTTCTTCTTCCGCTTAGGCTTAGGAATATGCTTATACTACTCTTCCGCGCCACTGTTCCATACATTGGCCAATGTTCCAAACATTTGATAACATGGGCCCAAAAAGTTTCAGGCTTGGGCTGTTTAGAAGGCCAAAGATTTATGTCTGCCGCCGAAGAATATGCTCGGAAATTTCTTGCTATCTATGCAGTAAGTTAAAACTTTTAACCACTTGCAAATATTCTGATTCGAGAGTTGACTTGATGCATTAGCAATTCTTCGAAATTGAAACACTTTTTTAAACGCATTTCGTGTTTCAAACCGCATCTTTCAAACACTAATTTTGTATGGCAGTAAAGCCTTAAAGTAAACAGTCATACTGTAGCAAAACACTATCACGTAAAACGCTTTTGAACGTTTGTCAAAATACTATGTCAGCATCAATATACTGCAAAAAATGATGAGTCAAATTGAATGTCTATAAAATACGCATTTCCTGACTACACAAACTGAGTCAAAATTCGACTCCGCCAGGGTCACATTAGGTCGAATTTGACTCAGGCGGAGTCGAATTTTAACTCAGTTTGTGTAGTCAGGAAAAGCCTATTTCGGAGAGAGTCAATTTGACTCACAATCTTTTGCAGTGTACACCAACAGGCTTATTCAAAACACGAGAAACATTTTGTATTTTTGAAACGTTTGCTTAGAGTATTTGGCAAACTGCTAATTTAAATTGTTGGTATCAAGTAATAACTTTAAGTGTGTACTTTAAGAAATAAAATACCGATTATGTGGTTACTATTCATTATGCACCTCCCAGGTTATACTACGCAACTCATGACACTTCCAAAAATCTTGTCATATGTTATTATTTAGAAAATAGCAATAAAATTACAGTAAATTTTTTGCATTAAATAATTATTTGCACACTATTTAGCTAATATGTTGTTTTTTACATGTTATTCTTAAGACATGTCGGAAAAATGGCAGGGTGTGTTAGCCGTGTGTTTTTCGTGTGCCAAAATTTGAATTTTACTCCAAAATATGAATTTCCCTCCAAAATTTCAATTTTCCGCCAAAATTAAATCTCCTGCTAAAATTAAGCTTTTTTGTTCTTAAGAAGATAATTAGTGGCAACGAATTATGTCGTAATTTTGTACGCAATAATGTCGTTATCACAATTATTCGCCTGACAACTCGACGACTTACATCTTGTATATTAATTCGGAATCACATCGACACTGCAATTTGTAAGCCACCATTTAAGTAAAGCTTACACGGCCAATGTAAAGAACCGATTCTGAACAATATTGTAATCCCATTCCTAAGCCTAAGCCTAAGCCTTAACTCAAGCGTAAGAATGAGTTTATTCCTAAACCTAAGACTAAGCTAAGCAAAAAATAGTGTAAAGCTTAAGCTTACTCTATTGTAGTCCCACAGAAAAATGTTCCGCCCCGGATCTTTACATGGGTCGGGTTACCCTTCGGCTTAGGACACTGACTAAATGCCGTTTGTTTTATAGCTGGATTGGTCGGTATGGCCAGGAACACAGTTTATCAATTTTTGGCTGATTCCGCATCATTATCGTGTACTGTACATTAGTACTGTTCAACTTGGCTACAATACAATAATGTCCTATATAAAACACGAGGTACGCAATACGTTGTACAATCTAGAATGAACAATCTTTAACCGAATTTAGTTTTGATATTCTTTTATATACACTGCAAAAAATGGTGAGTCTAATTGACTGTCTCTGAAATAGACCTTTCGAGACTACACAAATTGAGTCAAAATTCGACTCGACCAGAGTAAAATTCGACTCACTAAGTTACACGTTTGACTCCGGCGCAGTCGAATTCGCCTCTGTTTGTGTAGTCACAAAAAGCCTTTTTTGGAGAGAGTCCATTTGACTCACCATTTTTGCAGTGTATATGTGTATATATTCCTATGTATCAGGGTGTAAACGGATTGTGAAAATAACGGAAAAGGAAAAGGAATATTTGTATAAAAGTATCAAAGACGTTTTAAATTTCTGCCAACACAATTGAGATATGCAAATACTCGCCGGGCTTTATAAAATTTCAAAAAAATAGTGCATTCACCAAAAATTTTAAGATTTTGGATAAATTTCGTAATTTTTGTTTTATTTCGAACAATCACAGCATATCTGTAATGAAAAATTGCGAGATATACGTGATTTACAACTTAAATTTTTGATCATAGAAATAACACAACTTCCGCTATTTCCATAACGAACACGAAAACGAACACCGATTTTTACCGGAAACGGATATCCAGTTTTACCCTAGAGTTAAAACAAGAGTAAGAGTAGCCTGGATTTTCGCTCGCGATATTTTTTGACATTGTACTTCATGGAGCGGACGATTCAGCCAGGTCCAGTGAGCCAGGGCGCAAAACTTTACAAGACACCTCAAACCAGCTCAGAAACGGGCCAAATAGCTAATTCGGGGCAGCTAAAACAAACTCGTTAAGGCTTAGGCTTAGGAATAGGCTCATCGTTACGCTTAGGCTTAGGCTTCGGCTTAGGAATATGCTTATATTGCTGTTACGGCCCTGTTCTATACATTAGCCATTTTTCGATACGCCACTGATTATACCTGGTCAATGCAACTAAGTAAGTTAAATACACCTATTGTTTTAATATGTTTGCTGCAATAAAATAATTGTTTAGTTACCTCCTCAAGATTAATAATCGCCAATAGTTTACGTAAGTATAGTCGTAATTTTAGTACAAAATGCATGCTGTCCGTTCGTAATATTGGCCTATGTAAACAACAGGAGCGGAACGTTTTTCTGTAGGACTACAGCAAGCTTAAACTTTAGACTAATGTTTTGATTTTGATTTCGCTTAGGCTTAGGAATATGCTTATACCACTGTTTACGGTCCTGTTCTATACATCGGCCGTAATATTCACGTCAAGAGTCGCATAAACTTGGCTGCTTGGTTCATTTTATATGTTCACAGAAATTTCTGCAAATGTTTAAAGATCGCATGTATATTTTTATCTCTAAACCGGCCCATGTATAGAACAGGGCCGGATCGTTTTCCGAAAGGGCTATAATAGCGTCAGTTTAAGCTTTAGACTAATTTTTTGCTTAAGCTTAGGCTTAGGCTTGGGAATACGCTTATACTACTGTTCCGGCCCGGTTCTATACATGGGCCTCTGAACCTATCGTATGGTGTTTTTTATAATCCTTCAAATTTTCGCCGGAAGTATAAAGCCTAAGCCGATACGTTAGCTGAAATTTACAAATTTCGAAAAGTGTGTGGGGAAGTGTGGAAGACCCCGCTGCCAATACCAGCTTAAAATATGGTGCTTTGCTTGTGTTTATAGTTCGGCGTTGTTGGAGGTATCTGCCAATGTATAGTACAGGACAATAACAATTGTATAAGCATATTCCTAAGCCTAAACCTAAGCTTAGTTTGAATAATGAGCCTATATTGAAGCATAAACCTAAGCCTAAGCAAAATATAATATAAAGCTTAATCCTACTCTATTTCAGTCCCGCAGAAATACGTTCCGCCCCTGGTCTTACATGAGCGACGTATCGCTGCTTGTTTAGGCATAAATGAATGCTAGCTTACTAAGACGTGCCTTCAGATCCTATCAGGTGCTATGCATGTAAAACACCTTAAGTTAGGCTTTCGATTTTACATTTACTGGCAAATATATAGATAAAACTGGTAACTGTAGCATAACCACATTTCTATGTCTAAGCCTAAGCCTAAAAGCCTCAACATGCAGATAAGCCTATAACTCAACTTTAGTCTACGCAAAAAAGCAGTCTAAACCTTAAGCTTACTCTATTGCAGTCCCGCGGAAAAACGATCCGCCACTGATCGACAGACGGGCCCATTTACTAACGCCAAGAATATGGAACACCGACAGATGCATTGAAGAATAAACTTTTCAAAAATCATCCCAAGTTTGTTTTCAGGATAGCAATTATATGCCTTACGATTGGCAAGATGCCAGCCAATATGCTCATTATTTTGATCCCGAAGCCCCTCATCCGATCGATTATGAAAATTTTCCGCCAAGTTTATTTTAAATAGTTGTTGATAGCTCCGTTGCTCAATAATAATAATTATAATAATAACGCAATAGGCGTACCGAGTAATATCTGAAATAATTACGGCGTTAAATTTCATTTGAAAGTTCCATTGGAAAACGCACACACTGCAAAATATGGTGAGTCAAATTGAATCTCTCCGAAACAGGCTCTATGGGACTACACAAACTGAGTCAAACGTGACTCCGCCAGAGTGCAACGTTGGATTCAGTGAGTCGAATTTGACTCTGGCAGCGTCGAATTTGTCTCAGATTGTGTATTCCGCAGAGCCTATTTTGGAGAGAGTAAATTTGACTCGCCATTTTTTGCAGTGTACATTGTACCTAGGCTTGCAATTTATCCGGCATTAATAAAATTTGGTCTGGTACTCTCATTCGAAATCCCGATCCTACATGGTAAACATCGGCAGATCCACAAATTTCTGACAGTAGATACGAGTGGGCAAAAGTTGTGAAACGCGTTTTTTACTGTATGCCATATGTGTCAATTTTCTAAGAGGGAAAGATCGTAACGAGACCTCAATTTATCACAAAAAGTTTCTGACGTGTGGGAGGCGTACGCCACCCACCGCTCTCCTATGGAAGCGTTAGTGTATAGTAGGATTGATAATGAGCCCAATATTGTTTTAACTATAAAAAATTCGCACTCACGAATGTATTTGAAAATAAAGTAGTACAAGAATAACTTTTTAGACATTATCCTATGCTCTCGTAGTCAAAAGGCAAGCTTTGACACTTTAGAAACTAAAAAAACAAGAACAGTAGTATAAGCGGACAAAATATCATTTCCATTAAGCAACGATCTTATTTTAGTAGGCCGATGTATAGAACAGGCCGCAACAGTATTTTAAGCATATTCCTAAGCCTATGCCTAATCGTAAGCGTATGGATGAGCCTATGCCTAAGCCTAAGCCTAAGCGTATGAATGAGCCTATTCCTAAGCCTAAGTCTAAGCCTAAGCCTAAGCAAAACATTAGCTTAAGCTTAAACTGACACTATTATAGGCCCTCCGAAAAACGATCCGGCCCTGCTCTATACACGGCCCCTTTATTACATATAACTTAAACCGTAAGCAATGAAATTCACGGCCAAACTCATTGTTAAAGCATACGGCAGAAATTTGACGAAAATCCGCAGAAGAAAAAACACCCTGTTCACATCGCTAATTTAACGCAATGTCATATTTGCATTTTTGGCCCATGTTACTTGTAGGGCTGTCCCAGTTTCTGGTGGGTCTGTAAAACAGTAGGCTTACAGTCTAAACTGCATTTTTGCGTAGGCTTAGGTTTAGGCTTAGGAATACGCTTAATCTACTGGTACGGCCCTAAAAGTAACATTGGTCGCATTTTTCAATATTTGGTCAACAGGTAAGTCATAGGGCATAAATTTTCAACCGCGTTCCACCCCGTGGGAAATTTTTGTAGAGATCCACATCGGGACATCCGCCCAATTTCTGAGCATGTCAGGAGTCATGTAGGGGTGATACAGATATTTGATTATTTGTGCATGTGCGTAACCATGTGTTAACAATCGAGTGTCTATGTGATTATAATATACGAAGCCGTGAAAATTTAGTTTGCATATTTTTAGTTCGCGCAAACCGCGAACGCTTTCAAGTCTTTTAATTTTCAAAGCACCGAAACCGTGTCTCAATTATAGTTTAACCCCTTCTGACATTTAGTTGCCTATAGGCAACTCAGCGTAGTGTATATACGTTAAATAATATAATCTCACAGTGTTCAACAATTACAACACGTATACATAGTACTAAATCACCACAAGACGTGAGAGCCCCCTCAGGCTCGAGCGTCAAGCTCCTACAGCTGAGCGGTTATGGTATACGCATCCCCCTCCAGTCACTGGAGGTCGAATCCTAGCATAAAAGTAGGTCTCAGGGAGAACAGAAAATATTCATGTGATCATGTGATAAAGGGTTAAACATATTTAGCATTATTGTTGAAATATTCGGCCAATGTAAAGAACAGGAGCGGAACAATATTTTAAGCATACTCCGAAGCCTAAGCCTAGGCCTAAGCCTAAGTGTAAGAATGAGTTTATTCCCAAGGCTAAGCCTACGCCTAAGCCTAACCCAAGCAAAAACAATTAGTCTAAAGCTATATTTTACTCTATTGCAGTCCCACAGAAAAACTTTCCACCCCTGATCTTTACATGAGCCCATTTTTTGGGAATATGGTCCTTACACAGACCTCATTTTTAAGTTCAATGCTATACATGCTTTCAACGAACCCTTTAGAAATTTTTAAAATTTTGATTGAATGCCTCGCTGTGTATGAATATTTGGCCAATGTAAATACTTTTAGGGGTGTAACAGTAGATTAAGCGTATTCTTAAACCTAAGCCTAAGCGTAAGCAAAAAATGTAATCTATATTCCAAATCTACTCTTTTATAGATCCACCAGAAACCTGGACGCACCTTAAAGTAACATGGGCCGACATTCTTATACTGGAAGGCTACCTAATTATGGTTTGATAGCCCCCAAAACGGGGTGGGTTCCTTGTCAGTTTCAAATTGATCCCACATCCAGGTGCTCTCCCATACCTCTGACATCCCTGCAAATCAAGCATTATGAACGTTTATAAACACCAAACAAATCGAATAATTATGTTATTAATGCCACTTTCTTGACGTTTTCCCACATCTGCGACTGCTTGTTTCTGCTTGCACAAACCCAGAAGGTCCTGCTCACTAAAACTAAACCTACATTCAAAATAATATTTCTGATATTTAAGAAAAAAATTCTTACATTTAAGTTCTGAACAAATTCAGAAATACTTATTTATGTGTATTAGTCAAAACACTAAATTCAAGCCTAAGCTTCAAAATAAACCTAAACCAATCCTAAGCCTAAACCTCTCTGTCTCCATTAAGTCACACAGTCTCGGTGTCTCAAAGTGGGCAGGTCTCAATAAACTCAGGCTCAAAGATTCAACGGCACACAGCCCAATTGTACCATGTTGACCATTCCACTTTCTGTTCGGATCACTCCGCTTGTTTTCCAATACCACAACGAGTCCCTGTACAACGCAGTTCGCAATTCAACTAAACGTTCCGGTTTACCCCCCCCCGCACCTTTGAACACTCTGAATATCATCCGCCAATTTGTTCTTTACCACACTGTCGCTATTTTGGCACAAATATTTTTCTTTGAATAATTCACACGGTTATGAGTAGTCGTAGTTGTTGATGCTCTTGCCAGGGGTTTCAGCCATATTTAGTACCCGAACCATATACCAAGACTTCACATCAGCGTTTCGTTTCAATCGTCTGCGTTGACCGTAAAAATGAAATTGGTTCAAACCCAATCAAAGTCAGTCGTATCAGGTTTACCTTCCAGTTTTAAACTCATTTAATATCATAGCTAGTAGCACTAATGACGTCATTGAGTTAGCCAATCAAATTTGTTTATAATCATGGCAGTAGGAGTGTTGAATTTGACTAGAAATATTAAATCGACACCACACAATTTGCATAATGCGGCGTTTATTTTGGCTGTGGCACTTCTTCCATTTCTCTTCCTTGATGTTGGTACGGGTCGTAATAGCATGTTGGAGGTCTGAAAGCAAATTATTTAACCGTCAATTTTTATCGAACAGAATGTATGCCTTGGGGGTAAACACTGAACTTCGTTGAGTCTTCCGTACGCTGTAAAAACGGGGAGTCAAATTGACTCTTTCGGAAATAGGCTTTTCCTGACTACACAAACTGAGTCAAAATCCGACTCCGCCAGAGTCAAATTGGATTCATTGAATCGCTCAGTGAGTCCAATTTGACTCTGGCGGATTCAAATTTGACTCAGTTTGTGTAGTCAGGAAAAGCCTATTTCCGAGAAAGTCAATTTGACTCCCCATTTTTTAAAGTGTAGCGAGTGTACAATTTTGGGAAATACATATAAGGCTGAATTTCACACTAAACATAAAGGTATCTGTTACACAGTAGCGGAGCCAGAAACATTGACCTGAATATGTGATATATTAGGTCAAAATACCGGTGCAAGCGAAGCGATCGAGAAGCCAAACACAATTTTGTTCGCACATCAGTGGAACATTTTGTAAAGTAGGGACCATTTTATGATAAAAAATGCTTCCGAGGGGGAGCGTCCATCTCTGCGTCCCCCCACTAATTTACCAGACATTTTTAAAATCGAAAATGCCAAAATAGGCAACAGAATAAAATATACACAGGATTTTTTGGCTGTGCTTATGTTTGTGATTTATGCAGGATTTAATAGTCCCAGGTGCCAAATTATTACTTTTACCCAGAACCAAATCATAAAAGGTTAACGGTTTTGAGTGTTGATTGTATTCACAACTTTAAAGACAACTAAACTTCATCGCGTTTAAAAATTACTGCTAACTTTAGCGGAAATTTTCAAATTTTTAGCGGAAATTTTTAAATTTTTAGCGGAAATTTTTAAATTTTTAGCGGAAATTTTCAAAATTTTAGCGGAAATTTTCAAATTTTTAGCGGACATTTTCAAATTTAAAATTATTGTCTACCATCATCTCCAAGTACTGCTTCAAACAAACAGTACATTTCTTACAGCATTTTATTACCTTGAGCACGGGTAACTGATTGAGTCGGAAACTGTGAGCGAACTGGAAGATGTGCTTGAAGCATGAGCTCGAGAAGATTGTCCGAAACTGGAACCAAACATACACTACACCAGCTATACAGAAGCGTTCAAGTAGAAATAGTCTCGTGCACGTCAGCAAAGCGGTTTTAGCTAAACAATAGCCGATAAGGCGTTTGCACAATTTTCCCCGCATTTACGCTTAGATTTAGGCAAAGGTTTATAAAAAGGCTTACTTATGATTAAAAGCCTAAGGCTAAGTCATTGCTTGAGACTTCGCCTAAGCCAAAGCGTGAATAATATACGTGGCGAAAAGTGTACAAAAGACGTCGTTAGTGTAAAGCAGAAATAGGCAAATAATAGCAGAATATGTATTTTATATATATAGCACAAGAAACATTTTCTGATATTCAAGAAATATTTTCTTAAATTCAAGACAATTATGTCTTAATCTAGACTCCAGACATATATGTCTTGAATACAAGACATTAGGTTCTGAAAATTTTCAAAAATCTGTGTCTGAAATTTTTAACACTTAAATGTCTTAAATTTTAGAGTGTGTTTTATAAACGAGTAAGACAAACATTTCTAAGATGCAAGACAAACATTTTTGAAATAATAGACATGTATGTCTGAAATAAAAGATTTGTTTTGCAGATTTTTGAGACACATGTGTCTTAGAAATAAGATTTGTCAAAGAAGTTGCCTTCAAAATTGGATGTTAAGCTCAACCAAATTCCTTAATTTTACATCCTGAGATCCGTTAAAGACGTAAACTTAGGTTGGAGAGAGCCTGAGCTGAACTCGAAATATCTTTGAAATTCGATTATTTATATACACTTTTAAGAAAATAAACGGAGCAACTTTTTTACATACATAAAATTCAGAAAATATATTCTTGAAAATAACAACTGTTTCTTGAAAGAAAGAAATTTACTTTTTATAAATTGTAAATAATAATTTCTTGAACATAAGACATTTATGTTTTAACCATTTCAGACACCAATTTCTCAACTATTTAAGACTATTAATATTTGAATAACAAGACATTAATTTTTTGAAAATTTAAGACAGTAGGAGTCTTAAAATTTAAAGGCCATTTATTTTGTGTGTATATAAAAATATACAAATATTAAAAAACTTCAAAGTAAAGAACCCATGCCGAACTTACAGGTTATGCCCCTGGCGAACCGTGACTCACCCATTAGGCCTTATGACACCAAGTTGAGCTGTAGGGGTCGAAGACACGTAGCTTCCACTGAATGTTTGCTTGCAATGAAACTTGTTGCTTGTGGGCTGAAATGTTTGTTGAACTTGTTGTTGATGATTATGTTGATGATAGGGGTGTTGTTGACCGTTTGGTATCGTTGTAACCATAGCAAGCGGTTTTGGTTGCAAAATATCACCAGTATTGATCATGTAATCAGCGTTGTAGCGTTTCTTTTCTTTCCTAAATCTAACAAATGCTTCGAGAGTACAAGACGGATAGCATTGTTTATAAAATTGGCCCATGTTAGTTTAAGGGGCGTCCACGTTTCTGCTCCATAAGAGAGTAGGCTTAGATTCTATATTACATTTTTTGCTTAGGCTTAGGCTTAGGCTTAGGAATACGCTTAATCTACTGTTACGCCCCTAAAAGTAACATTGACTTAGGCTTAGGCTTAGGCTTAGGAATACGCTTAATCTACTGTTACGCCCCTAAAAGTTAACATTGGCTTAGGCTTAGGCTTAGGAATACGCTTAATCTACTGTTATGCCCCTAAAAGTAACATTGGCTTAGGCTTAGGCTTCGGAATCCGCTTAATCTACTGTTACGCCCCTTAAAGTAACATTGGCCCAAAAGGGTGTTGAAACATATACCGCCCCACTAAAGTTTTGGTAAAACAAAACCAGACGCGTACGGCCAGGGCCATAAGAAGGAAACGTTTTTTATAAAAATTTTGAGAAAACAAGAAAAAACTTTGTTACAAAATCTAAATTTTCAAAGGTGAATAAAATTTCTTGCAAATTGTTGAAAACATTATAGCTTCGATACTGAAAATATCGTTAGAATTAGCATTGCAGCCAAACAGCGAAACAGATCTTGTAACATTTTGATAGAACATTTATGATCAGTTAGCGATAGGTTTTCAAACAAACAAAACTTAAACTTTTACAACGGTGGCATATAAAACCATCTGAACATTTGTTTGTATTTGGAGCTAAAAATTAGCCGCATTTCACTAATAGTAGTTATGCGATTCATAATCTGGGTTTCCGTAATCGTAATTAATTAAGTATTTACTTAAAGTTATGCTTAAGTAATTACTTAAGTCGTCGAATTAGTAAATACTTAACTTTTTGGACAAAGATGAAGAAATGCCAGTTTTGTGAAAATGCTACAAGGAAGGTATCATTACGCTTCACATCAAACAAGTACATTGTTTCTGTAATATTACTTAGTCCGAGGATAATACTTTAGAACTATTAGTTTGGACCGAGTCAAATATTTTCAGCGGCATAAGTTTTTACTCAACTTAAGTACGCTTTCAGAAACGTCAAACTGTTTAAGGAATTGTTATCACATATATAAACCTCTCATAGAGTATACTATGAGCAACTAAATACAACACTATACGAGCAATATAGACATTGTGAGCAGTGTTTAACAATTGTAACATATATGAGCGGTGCAAAATCTTCACAAGACGTGAGAGCCCCCTCGGGCTCGAGCGTCAAGCTCCTATAGCTCAGTGGTCGGTTAAGTATAAGCTATACTTTAAGTAGGTTTCAGAAAGCAAACCATTGCAAAATGATACCAATAATTAAGTAAACAGCCTCACATGCGACCCAGTAGCCACAATGGACTCAACCTCTTAGAACATTTTGCCGGTTTTCCTAAAGAAAATTCATAGTTCGCCTCGTTATTAATGTGAAACCCCCTCGCATCCCTATTAAATCTTTGCTGGCAACCATCATGTTTAGCTGGCTGGTACCACAATACTTTTGTCTTTTTGTGGCACATGTTACTTTAAGGGGCGTAAAGGTTTCTGGTGGTTCTGTAAAAGAGTGGGTTTAGATTCTAGATTACAGTTTTTTGCTAAGCCTTAGGCTTAGGCTTAGGAATACGCTTAATCTACTGTTACGCCCCTAAAAGTAACATTGGCTTAGGCGTAGGCTTAGGCTTAGGAATACGCTTAATCTACTGTTACGCCCCTAAAAGTAACATTGGCCAAATATTCTTATACAGCGAGGCATTCCATCAAAATTTTAAAAATTTCTCAAGGGTCCGCTGAAAGTATGTATAGCATTGAATTAAAAGTAACATTGGACTTTATACCTTTTCCACCATTTGATAATAAACACAGTTCCAATCAACGCAGTTGCAATAATAATAATTGAAATTCCAATTAAGATTCCTTCGGCGACAGTGACTGATACGGAATGGATTTGCGGAACCGGTAGGACACGTTCCAGTCGTAGAAAATCGAATTGGGCCTGTATTTCCGGAAACACTGTGGTTAATCTTCTGAAATAAGCATAAGTATTTTCTGTTTTCGGGGTTAAAAGTGCTATTAATTGTGTAGCATGTTTAAGAATATTGGATTTTACTTAACTAACGATATGTGGCGAACAATGAAAAAGTTCACGCGTTTGCTAGTATTATAACTGGCTTGCAAAGTTTCAATGCAGCATATATATGCTAATTAAAGCTCGAACGCTCCACATACGTATTTTGCGAACCGTTTCAACTCAAAATTAGCTTTTGAAAGTGCATATACCATGATCGTTTTACAAAACAATTTGGATATATAGATTGCACTCACCAATTTTACAAGTGTTAAAAACCTGTATTCTTTATGGAATACATTCAAGTACACTGTAAAAAATGGGGAGTCAAATTTACTCTCTCGGAAATAGGAGTTTCCTTACTACACAAACTGAGTCAAATTTGACTCCGCCAGAGTCAAATTGGACTCACTGAGCATTTCAGTGAATTGAATTTGACTCTGGCGGAGTCAAATTTGACTCAGTTAGTGTAGTCAGGAAAAGCCTATTTCCGAGAGAGTCAATTTGACACCTCATTTTTTACAGTGTACTGTTTATAGTTTGATATTGCGTACGTGGTATGAAAGAGTTTGTTTGAAATACCAGTACTTTTAATAAAGTTACACATGTGTGCAGCTACGGCTACTAGTCAAATTTAAATTATATGTCAAAAGTTAAAAAAATTTATTTTACTGGTAAATAAACTTCACAACTAAAAACTTAATTAAGGTAAGGCAGTTGCCCTATTTAAAAATCAGCTTGTCATTAGAGGTTGGTAAAAGGATAACTGCCATCGGCCCTTCTACACGTCCACCCACAGACATAGGCTTATGCTCAGGCATACGCTCTGGTTTAGGTTTCGGATAAGGTTACCTAAGCCCAAGTCTAAACATTGCCGTTACCTAAACCTGAGCCTAACTTTAGGTGTCTAAGCTTGAAATATCGGGAAAATGTACAAGAACGCTGCAATAATTCTTTTAATTTTGTCGCTAATATTTCAAACTCACTTTACAAGTTCGTTGTTTCGTACAGGTTTTTTGCTTTTCGGATCAATTGCATGAATAAATATATCAGTCCTGTAAATTAAAAATTGTATTTAAATAAGACATAACACTAGAATAAGTCTAACTTGCTAAGCTCAACCGTTCAGCTCTGTACGAACAATATTTTCAGCGCATAAAAACTAGGACCAATGTGCAGAACAGGGCCGTAATAGTAGAATATATTAGAATATTGTTAAGCCTAAGCCTAAGCCTAAGCGTAAAAATGAGCTTACATATTAGCCTAAGCCTGAGCAAAAAAAATTTAGTCTAAAGCTTAAGCTTACTGTATTGCAGTCCCATAGAAAAACGTTCCGTCCTTGATCTTTACATGGGTGAAAGCTAGTACGGCTGTATGCGAGAGATTATTGTCACCAAAAGATACAAGGTGTCGTCCCTGTCGTGTGGCAAAATTTTAAACCTCTTGCTTTGATAAGTCCATATTCATCGCATTAATACCATAGATTTGCTTCGCTAGGAATTCGATATCTGAAGGGGCCCCCGCCCTAACCGGTTGAAACAAAAACCGCCGAAGTTCCGAAAACGCAAAGCGTGCTGGGTACATCCTTGCATACACAGAATATACCCAGTTCCACTCTCTTGTAAAAAGTCATTATCTACTCTTGGTACAATTAATACCCCCATCAATCAATGGGTCTATCGGACTGTAGGACCGCGTGATACTTTGCCGTTTAGTGTACGGGAAACGAAGTGTCATACTCTTCTCGAGCATACAATATTAAGAATAGCAACTAGTCAACGTGGTTGCAAATTTACAACCCTAAAAAATTCCTCACAAAACGTTTTAAAAATTGTGTTCTAATTTGCATATAAATGCTGTCTCTTTTTTTATATATGAAACAATCATTACAACAGCTGAAACACTGCCCAAAATACGTATGTGGAGCTTTGCATCTTTAACAACATAGATAAGCTATAATTGTGTACAAATACAAGTTATCACGAAGCTTACTTGTTCGGATTGTAGACAGTATTTTCGGCATGATGTGCTACTCCGCTCACCGAAACGTTCCAATCTGTAAGATCTGTCAGGCGACTAAAATCAATTAAGAAATATTAATAATTTATAATTTAACACAATAAAGCCCTATTCTCACGTGTAAATTTTTGCAACGACAACTTGCAACTGCAATTTTCCCACTGTAAGTTTTATGCAACAATTGCAATACAAAACTTGTGCAAGGAAATTGCATTTACAGGTATCCGGCTGCAAACACATCCAGTTGCAAGTCGCAACTGCGTGTTTTCGTTGTAAACTTTTGCACGCTTGAACCATTAAAAGCAATAATTCATCTGAATTCAATACCAGAGTAAAAGCAATCTTATAGCGAAAATGTAATTCTGTGGAGAAATTTTTGCCAACTAAACACAGTACAATTTGTTAGCGCTTGCAGTATACTGCGAAATACCTATTTGTCAAATAAATTGCAAAAATATACCGATATTTAGCCAGACCCGTAGCCAGCTCAGCTTGCTAAAATGGGAGATATTTTTTTCCGGAGAGGGCAAACAAGGGTTGTCGTTGACTTACAAGCAGTGTTGAAAATTTTCTAGGACGGCCAAAATTGTTCCAGAGGAAGCTGAGCTTTACCTGGCCCCCCTTGGCTACGCGAGCGAATTAATTGGTTGAAGTTTTTTAATAGCCAATAGCAAAATAAACTCACTGTTCCAGCTCATAGCGGTACCAACGAACAAATTCCGGTGTTTTTGACGATAGCAACATGGCTTGAACTTTTGGTGTCAATTTGTAAATCTGCAAAATTTAACAAATGTTTTTTGTTAAAATAATTTGAATTTTAGACTTTTAAGTAAAAAATTTTAAAATAATTTTAATTTTAGACTTTTAAGTACAGAAATTCTTAAAATAATTTTAATTTTAGACTTTTAAGTAAAAAATTCTTAAAATAATTTTAATTTTAGACGTTTATGTAAAAAATTCTTAAAATAATTTTAATTTTAGACTTACGTAAAAAATTCTTAAAATAATTTTAATTTTAGACTTTTATGTAAAAAATTCTTAAAATAATTTTAATTTTAGACTTTTAATAAAAAAATCCAATAACGTTATAATTGCAACATTTTATAATATAGGAATATGCTCAATATTACGCTTAGGCTTGGGCTTAGGAATATGCTTATAAAACTGTTCCGCCCCTGTTCTTTACATTGGCCAGCCACGTTTAACATTCTGCAACAAATCTCTCACAATCAAAACTTCAATCCACAAGTTGAAATTTCCCGTTTAGTAGAGAGAAAACATCATAGATTAACCAAGACAATGCTCCTTTCATCGAATTCTTCTAAAGCTGCTATCAACGTTTTGCCTGGCGATGCCGTAAACGTTCTTCTAATATGGGTCCAACCAGGCCTCGAACCCGTATACTTGAGACCCCCAATACTGCTTTAACATACCACTACGCTATCAATGGTCGTATACCGTCCGTCGTGTGCCTTTACATCAAATCCATACACATGAGGCGCGATTTCGTTGAACGCTCGCGCTGTTCGCACTGCGCCAGACTCAGCGTCAACTTGAAACGAACGTGAATCGTCGTGACGTCGCTGAACAATATTGTACCGTATTGTGCCTATTTTGTCTTTGTCTGACGCCTAAAATATACTAAATTTTAACAATTTCTAGCGTACAGTATTCGGTCCATGTATAGAATAGGGCCGGAACAGTAGTATAAGCATATTTCCAAAAATTTTTGGGGGACATATCCGCCGATTCCCCTTGTATACGCTACTTTAGACCAGTCGTAGTATGACTACATGTATTGAGCGAACCGCGAACACACGCAAGCAGTTAAGCTAATATGCAAATTAGTTACTAGCTATCTATTTATTTATTGGCTTTGGAGGTTTGTAAACTATTTATTCAAATTCCTCGCACCTAAAAACTCTTTAGTGGTGAAATTATATTGCTTTTAATCTTAATAATTAGTGAAATATTGTAAAAAGTCCTAATTTAGGTTTATAATCTATGCTAATATGCAAATTATCTATTAGCTAACTGTTCATTTATCGGTTTTGGAGGTTTGTAAACAGTTTACACAGATTCCTCGCACCCAAACAACCTTTAATGTTGAAATTAGGTTGCTTGTAACGGTAATAATAAGTGAAATGGACGGACATCTACCTTTCGACCCCAGAGTACAAAACATAAAACGCTTCGCGAAACTTTCGCTTCGCTCAATAAACTTTTATTTGCTATTTGTTCTCTCACTATAATAGCTGTTAAAATATATTCGCTTAAATTGTAGTTGTTTACGATTTTACCAATACGTCCTGAGTTGAAACACTTCGATTTACCATTTTTAAATTTATCTCTTCAACACCGATGACTCGACCAATTAAATCGTCATTATTTCATTGCATAGCTAGTAATAATTTCATTTCATAGCTAGTAATAATTTCATTTCATAGCTAGTAATAATTTCATTTCATAGCTAGTAATAATTTCATTTCATAGCTAGTAATAATTTCATTTCATAGCTAGTAAATAATTTCGTTTCATAGCTAGTAAATAATTTCATTGTATAGCTAGTAATAATTTCATTTCATAGCTAGTAATAATTTCATTTCATAGCTAGTAATAATTTCATTTCATAGCTAGTAATAATTTCATTTCATAGCTAGTAGTAATTTCATTTCATAGCTAGTAATAATTTCATTTCATAGCTAGTAATAATTTCATTTCATAGCTAGTAATAATTTCATTTCATAGCTAGTAATAATTTCATTTCATAGCTAGTAATAATTTCATTTCATAGCTAGTAATAATTTCATCGAAACCCTATTTCCAGCACACAAATTGTTGTATTCTCGTTTGAATGGCGTCCCGATATGGGGTTAAGCATGCCAGGGTCGTTATTCCGAACAAACGTTATCGTTACGTCGTTAGCTTGCTTGCGGGTGGCGCTATAGTTTACGACCCGTTTGATGCTAACTTGTGTTTTCCGGCGTCGGGCAGTGCCGTATGCCATAAACAGCAGCATGCCATAAGAGAACAATTTGAAAACAAAAAATTTTTCACTTGCGGCGCCGTTCGGCGTTGTATAATATTGTTTCCTTATATAATGCAAAAATATTCTATCACATTTTGCCTTCCTTTTTTGATATTATATTCTTTAAATTTATATTAACCTGCCTGAAACATTTATCTCAATTCAAGTTTTTGTACTACAATCAAACAAAAACAGAGTGCAAGTCTAAGTAGGAACCGGGTTTACGTTTTAACTAAGCAGCTGGAAAAGCGGCCTACAAAACGAGGATCGAATTAGCGTTTTCGGGTTCCGTGGCAAGCGCTCTACCACTGTGCCACGTAGTCCGCCTGTCCAACTGCTTCTATCGTCGAGTATATGTCGACCGTATGCTGTTGGTAAAGCATACTGTATAATGTGCATTGCATATACACCAGAACACGCATGTCTCACATGCTTACATGTCAAAATTCTCAATAAGATTGTCCCTTGAGTGTCCATTCTATTTTTGATTGGATACAATGTTCAAAGGGTGGTAATTTACCGTTGCTGTAACAACACAGCCACAATGTCAGTCTAGACAGCAACCGGGACTTCAGACCTTTTTACTAAGCATCTGGAAAAACGGCCTCCAGAGCGTGGATCGACGTAGTGGCCCTCGGATGCCATGGGAAGCGCTCTACCACGGCGTCACGTAGCCCGTCTTTCTAACTGCTTCTATAGTCGATTATATGTCGACCGTATGTTGCCACCAGGCATACAATACAATGTGCATTGCATATATTGCATATATAAAAGGACAAGCAGCTTACTGGAAGAACATTAATTGAGGCCATGAGATGAGTTTTAGCTGACATACAGTACCACAGCCAGCGCCGTTCGACAAGCATAGCGCCACACCATAATAGCTTACCTTGACTACTCCAATCACACGGCCAATACCAGTATTCGGCAGTAACGTAAGCACAATGCCAGTCCCATCTGAATTCTCGAATCGCGGTGGATTATCGTTATCATCAGTGACGTTTACAATAACAGCAGCTTCATCAGAGTTAACTTTGAGCAAATCTAAAACAAATCGAATGGCTGGGTTGAAGAGACACAACTCAAGCAGTAAAAAAGCAACGCTGAATCGAAATCGAAAAATTTGAATTTAAACATTTGTTCATTAATGATTTACGAACTATTTTTTTAACTGCGAAAACGAAATTATTTTAATGTTGACTCAGGTTTGGTCATTGGAAATAATGTCGCAGTACACACGGCCAATGTTACGTTGCAAAAGCGTATTCCTAAGCCTAAGCCTAAGCCTAAGCAAAAAATGTCTAGAATGTAAGCCTACTCTTTTATAGACCCACCAGAAACCGGGACGCCCTAAAACTAACATGGGCCGTACACACTACAGCCAGATATATACTCATATATACAAACCTGTCCAGCTTAACATCTTTGAAGTTGCCTCCGCGAGCCCTTCAGGCCCAATTCGGTGATTTGAGCTGGCTAAATCGTCCAACTCCGCACGCCGTCTTACACGGCCTAGTGGCACCACTTGAATAATCATCACATGATGTGATTTATATTCTCGGTCCAGTGATGCGTTCGTCCACACTTGTCCAGTATCCGAGTCGATTGAAAACACTCCTAAAACCATGAAATATACTCTTAGATTTTTCAATTTTGGGATGCGTAAATACTATACACCCAATGGCGGATCCATGGGGGGCCACCCCGACCGTGGCCCCCCAACAGCATCTCGACAAAAACTATATAGAGTGTCAATTGCTGTTCTACGAAATAAATTGAAATCCATAACCGCTAATGCTAAAACATTTTCCAAAAAAGCAGGCAGTTCCAACACATTCAAAACAGAAACGGATGTTGCTGAAGCTGACTGGATTTTGCTTTTTCAAAACTGAATTGGCTTCCGAATCCGAGCCTTTAAATAATTGAACGAACGTAAGGAAGTCAACTTTATGGCAATAGTTCGTGGTTTGTGGGTGGGTCAAAAATAAGTTTAGTACCTGTGAAATTTTGGCCCCCATTATAAGATCCTGGATCCGCCACTGTATACACCAGTCAACGTGGTTGCAATATTTGCAACCGATGCCAACATACTTAACAGACAAAACCACAATATTCTTAGAATTGTACATATTAAAAAATTAATTAATACATTTAATTTGCGTACGTTTATATAATTGAGCTGAAACGTTGGCCAAAATACGTATGTGGGGTGTTCCAGATTTAATTGGCGTACGTTTATATAATTGAGCTGAAACGTTGGCCAAAATACGTATGTGGGGTGTTCCAGATTTAATTATATAGACATGATGAAATGAAAATAATCGGTGCATATACAGGAGCGATCCATAATGGACGCCAGTGAAACCACGGCACTTGGTGCGTGTACCTTTTAGCGGCATATGACGAGTGCTTATGAACACTTTGGATCAGAAATATATTTTGATCCACGTTTCACCAACGCGTTTTGCGGGTCTCCAATACAAATCAACCTCTGGGTCAGGTTAGGTCCTGAATTCTCTCACCCCCTGAGTACAATGTGGTCAGCCTTACGGTACAATACTGCCAAACAGTTCGTAAACATTCGTTGTGAATCTACAAAATTTGCCCACTATTACGAAATCGCCAATGTGTCCCAAAAGATTTAGACGCGTTTAAAACAGAAAACCCTCTGGACAAAAGATTCAACTCAACCTAAGATCGCCCCCCCCCCCCAGTAACACGGGTCGACAACATTAACTACTCACCGTCAGAACCGGATACAATTTGATACTGAACAGGTACACCGCTAAGTTCGTACGTCGAATTAACATCAGCTATTAGTACAGGCGGCGGTATATTTTCCATCACATCAACCACAATAGAACTGACCGGATACGCGGACGGTTTCCGTGAATGACCCGGTTTTTCTGGCGGACCTAGCCCGCTACTTCCGCCAGATGACGCACTATCGTGGAGCACATAGAGTCGAACCTAAAACTAACATAAGCCAATACTTATGGTACCTTTGCGAGTGCGGGAAACGTACCCGCGACAAATACATTACCTTCGTATGGTAAAAACAGCGTAAAACATAATAGTGCAAAACGTTTATTCTTGCCGTTCACGACATTCTTACTAACACCCAATTGTGTTCTTAAATTAATAATTTTTTAAATTAATAAAATAGTCCATGATCATATTGGCCCATGTATGGAACAGGGCTGGATCGTTTTCAGGAGGGGCTATAATACAGTCAGTTTAAGTTTTAGATTAATTTTTTTGCTTAGGCTTAGCCTTAGGAATAGGCTCATCCATACGCTTAGGCTTAGGCTTAGGCTTAGGAATAGGCTCATCCATACGCTTAGGCTTAGGCTTAGGCTTAGGAATAGGCTCATCCATACGCTTAGGCTTAGGCTTAGGCTTAGGAATAGGCTCATCCATACGCTTAGGCTTAGGAATAAGCTCATCCATACGCTTAGGCTTAGGAATATGCTTATACTACTGTTCCGGCCCTGTTCTATACATGGGCCATCACATTTGTAACAAGAGTATGCAATTGGAAACATTCTGTGTAAAAAATATACCCAGTGCGTGTTGCATTTTGCCGTTTACCCCACCACATTTATGGGTGTGGAGTATAATTCTCATTGTAACATAACAAGCAGCCACTAAAAGGGACATTGAGAAAGGGCACGCATATGAACACTTGATAACAGAGAAAAGTGTTATTAGTATGTAAATAAACCGACTATTTTAAGCTTGAACAAAACAAAATACTAAGATGAATTTGCATTGCTACTGAAGCAAGTCTTTATGAAACGCAAAATTAAAGACGACATGGGTAAAATTTATAAACAAAGACCAATCGCCGTTTAATTTGGCCAATCATTAGAAATTTCTGTATTAGTTTAAATTTTTGTTTTCGAGGCTGAAACTACCAAAAATTGAGTCGGCTGCCGCATTTTATGGTATTAAGCATTAGACACTCGTGCCGTAAAACTACGGTTAGCATAAATTTTAAAACCTGTACATCGTAATTAACTCATAACTTCCCTAAAAGTGTGGTACGGCAAAAACGCAGCGACCGCTGATACATTTGGAGCCAGACAAATTACGGCCAGTTGCATACTTCGGTATAAAAAGTAATCATCTCAACTCTGAATATGGCATACTTCAGTGACTGCCAAATCGCCAGATGTTGTATTCATTGCTTGAATTTGTATGGTATGCGTTCGTCCTGCGTCAACATTTCGAGGTTTACGGACAAAAAATATTGTACCTGTAGTGGAGTTTATGCCAAATAATCGTTCCACGTTGTCACCTAAAAACATTACGTTTTTAAACAAACGGTTTTTAAATTTAAGTCATTTAAATTAACTAAAGCTTTTTTTATTTTTAGTTTATAAAAATTCTAAACGAAGACAATACTGCATGACAAAAACGTCAGTCTAAACTGAAATCTAAACCCTGGGCTCCGAAATGCTGGGCGCCGAAAACCATTTGAAAATACGACCGTGTAGCCTCTACGAGCCATATTAATAGCTCCTGAAACAATTGATCGACAGTAGCTGTTACCCCGAAAATCTACTCAGAGTTCAGGCATTTCATATGTGAAATGATAAAATTTCAAGCTCAACGTTCGCCGGTTCGAAAGTTATTAGGCTTATCACAAACTGACAATAGATGCTACGCACATGAGAAACTGGCCTTAACGCTCTCTTAATAGTAACTTGGAGGTATATTAATAAGCAATGCAATCAGGCTCGTAGCCAGCTTACCTTGCTAGGGGGCCAAAAATTATTGTGAAGGCGCATTCAAGGGTTTTCAACGACTTACAAGCAAGATTGAAAAGCTTCTAGGGAGGCAAAATTTTTCCAGAGGGGCTGAGCCTCCCTGCCTCCCCCTTGTCTACGGCCCGAGGTCATGGTATAAATAAGGCTTTGCATAATAAGCTTCTAGGGGAGGCCAAAATTTTTCCTGAATGGCAGAGCTACCCTGCCGCCCCCCTTGGCTACGGGTCAGGATGTAACAAGCTATTTCTGTTCGCTGCGGATCTATCCATCTGCGTCGAACTGGGGCTGTGCATTTGTGAAAGTAGAATTTCAAGTTCAACGTTTACTGCTTCTGGTTCGAAAGTTACTCAAGAAGACAATCTGGCAAGTTGCTACACAGCCCTGTACCAACCTCGAAGGAGGCTAAAATTTCAGGACAGATATGCAAAGTTTTCAAGTGAGTTTCATAAGTGAACTATTCAGGAAACAATTATAATTTCAGCCACCCCGATATTCCGCTGTTTAACCCAACCAAGTTCAGTAAATGGTTTTATTTACTTGTCTGTTATCGAATATTCAATAAGCTGAGATCCGGCTAACACGTGCGTAAAACCTTAACCCTTTCTAACATGAATATTTTCAATTTCATATGAGATGTAATTTCAAGGTAAGATTCGATCCCCAGTCTCTCGGGTGGGAGGCGTTTACGGTGACCACTGAGCTATTGGAGCTTGACGCTCGAGCCCGAGTAGGCTCTCACGTCTTGTGGAGATTTTGCACTGCGCATATATGTTATAAACACTGCTCACAGTGTGTGTATTGCTCGTACATTATTGTATTTATTTGCTCATAGTATACTCTATGAGTGAAGGGGTTAAAAAATTTTAAATGTCAACATTCACTTATTCCAAAGTTATTATACCTAGAACCAGCTGTGGCGATTGGTGGTACACACGGTTGAAAATTTAGGTTTGTTCTCTTACCGATTATTGAATATTCAATTGGTCCCGATCCGGCAGACACTTGCATAAAACTTTGTCCAACAGCGGTTGCAGAAGACACTTCTTGAATATAAACCGGATCAGTGAAAACAGGTTTGTCTTGACTCATTGGTGTTATTGTGACCCCGATCTGAAACACGTTTCGTAGCCATAAAATTGGTCATTTTTTGACTTTAATTCATAAAAGTTTTTACAAACTTTGCTGATTTTTTTAATTTTTTTTACTTTACAATTGTTTCTTTCGTTTCTTTTACGTTTATTTATTGGGCAACTGATTGTTTTACTTAAAAAATATACATAAATTTTCAAAGCTAAAGAATAAATTATTCTAAAATCGAGATAAACAAATATTCTAAGGGTTGTGCTATACTTTACTAAGTCAGACGCCGGCGCGCGCCGCCGCCCGTCGCCGAATGTCGCCGCGCGGCAGCGTGCGGTATTTTTTAATCGTTTTACCCTATTATACAACCCAAATAAAAAAATATTGATCCGTCTTGTACTCGACCGTTAAGTATGAGTTTTTGAGCAGTCTAATCTAAATTAACAAACAATAATACGGTCACCAGCGGATCCAAAGGTGGGCCCCTCCAGGCCTGGTCCTCTATTAAAACCCAAAACCAAATTGATGTGTTCAAATTTAGCACTTGTGTCCGGCTTGGCGCTTTCGCTCGCCATAGTTATTCGCTTATATCGCGATGGTTCCCCGTCAAAAAATGCCGGATCCAACGTATCGGGAAGCTTCTCCGTCAAAAAATACCGGATCCAACCTATCGGGAAGCTTCCCCGTCAAAAAAATGCCGGATCCAACCTATCGGAAAGCTTCCCCGTCAAAAAATGGCGGATCCAACCGATCGGAAGCTTTATCGTCAAAAAATGCCGGATCCAACCTATCGGAAGCTTCATCGTCAAAAAATGCCGGATCCAACCTATCGGGAAGCTTCCCCGTCAAAAAATGCCGGATCCAACCTATCGGAAAGCTTCCCCGTCAAAAAATGGCGGATCCAACCGATCGGAAGCTTTATCGTCAAAAAATGCCGGATCCAACCTATCGGAAGCTTCATCGTCAAAAAATGCCGGATCCAACCTATCGGGAAGCTTCCCCGTCAAAAAATGCCGGATCCAACCTATCGGGAAGCTTCTCCGTCAAAAAATACCGGATTCAACCTATCGGAAAGCTTCCCTGCTCAATGCGGATTCAACCTATCGGAAAGCTTCCCCGTCAAAAAATGGCGGATCCAACCGATCGGAAGCTTTATCGTCAAAAAATGCCGGATCCAACCTATCGGAAGCTTCATCGTCAAAAAATGCCGGATCCAACGTATCGGGAAGCTTCTCCGTCAAAAAATACCGGATCCAACCTATCGGGAAGCTTCCCCGTCAAAAAAATGCCGGATCCAACCTATCGGAAAGCTTCCCCGTCAAAAAATGGCGGATCCAACCGATCGGAAGCTTTATCGTCAAAAAATGCCGGATCCAACCTATCGGAAGCTTCATCGTCAAAAAATGCCGGATCCAACCTATCGTTTGGTTCTTTGGTCGTTGGGTCCCCTTCGGAAGCTTCCCCGTCAAAAAATGGCGGATCCAACCGATCGCAAGCTCTATCGTCAAAAAATGCCGGATCCAACCTATCGGAAGCTTCAACGTCAAAAAATGCCGGATCCAACCTATCGGGAAGCTTCCCCGTCAAAAAATGCCGGATCCAACCTATCGGGAAGCTTCCCCGTCAAAAAATGCCGGATAAAACCTATCGGGAAGCTTCCCCGTCAAAAAATGCCGGATCCAACCTATCGTGAAGCTTCCCCGTTAAAAAATGCCGGATCCAACCTATCGGGAAGCTTCGCCGTCAAAAAATGCCGGATCCAACCTATCGGGAAGCTTCCCCGTCAAAAAATGCCGGATCCAACCTATCGGGAAGCTTCCCCGTCAAAAAATGCCGGATCCAACCTATCGGGAAGCTTCATCGTCAAAAAAAGCCGGATCCAACCTATCGGAAAGCTTTCCCGTCAAAAAATGCCGGATCCAACCTATCGGGAAGCCTCCCCGTCAAAAAACGCCGGATCCAACCTATCGGGAAGCTTCATCGTCAAAAAATGCCGGATCCAACCAATGAAGATGATGGCACGGCCTTAATTTCGGTCGGAAATAATATCAAACATTTTTCGTACCTCAATTGAGTTGAACAACGGTGGTCGGCCCATATCAGACGCCGTAACAGTGATTTGATATCGATCAGCATCTGGTACATATTCAATGGTGTTAATCGTTCGAATAATTCCACCTGAAATTAAAAAAAACATAATGAAAAACAACCTTAAATCAAGTCATCATGAACTAAGCTCATATAACACAACAATAGCGACGGATGCGCTGTCAAAAATTATCTGGAAATACGCGAAAATTATGGACACTTTAAACGGTTTAACAGATTATCTAAAGAGATATATTTTAGTTATTTCCAGTGGCGTATACAAAGGAGGCCCATGTATAGAACAGGGTCGGAACAGTAGTATAAACATATTCATAAGCCTAAGCCTAAGCCTAAGCCTAAGCGTAAGGACGAGCCTATTCCTAAGCCTAAGCCGAAGCGTAAGCCTAACCAAAAAAGTTTAGTCTAAAACTTAAACTGACTCTATTATAGCCCGCAAGAAAACAATCCGGTCATGTCCTATACACGAACCAGAGATATATTTTAGTTATTCCCAGTGGCATCCACAATGGATATATGGATTTTTTGCCTCCAGAAGTTTCAAAAGAAAACCAAATATCGCAGTCAACAGGCGTTTATTAGAATAATCTACTGCGGATATAACAGGTTAAAATAGTTGTTGTTCATAAGCTATTCGCTCTCTTAATGAAATCCCGGGTATGCATGTGCGCAAATTGTGTAAAGAATAATTTGTAACGGTTAGGATTTTAGAAAAATTTTAGAATATTTTAGTTCTGGATGTGCGCACCAATAAATTTAGAACCGGAGTTTATCCTGGCATATTGCGCTCCTTAGATCACTAGCCATTGGACATTACAAACTTGATATTGAGACAATGACAATTAATTGTCTAAGCCTTATTCACACGTGCAAGTTTTTGCAGCAAAAACATGCACGTGCAACTTGTGAGCGCAAGTTTGGTCTCGAAGCCACTTTGAAGTAAGTTCTTGCAGCTGCAAATTTTCACTGGAATTCATGCTATTTAATTTAATTCGCACCTGTGAACAGAGTTGCATGTCGCTTGAATTTCTTGTAGCTACTGTTTGATTGGTCATTCGGAATGTTCATTTGAAAATACTTGCAGCTGGAAAAGTATTTCGTACAAGTTTCCGCTGCGAGTTCTTGCTGCAAAAACTTGCACGTTTAAATGCGGGCTTTTATCTTAAGAACACTAAACAGTTCACCAATCGCGTTCCCGCATTCAAAGTGGGCCAGGGGGCATTAGCCCCCTAAAAAATTTGATCCCACAGAAAAGGGTTAAAGCATCGATTGTAAACTTGTTGTTTTAATCGCATGCCCCGCAAACAATCGTTTTGCCCCACGTAGCAATTTGAGCTGGCTAACGGCTTGAATAATGAGCTTTACTTTGAGGATCAATTGTAAACAGTCCATGGTCATCCGTGACACGATATACCACGTTGCTATTTTCACCCTGATCAACATCAACAGCATTCACAACGCCAATCTAAAATACAATCAAATTACAAATATTTGCCAAAAACTTTTAGGGTTGCGCTATACTTGACGTCCGGCGTTGTCCGGCGCCGTCCGTCACCATACTTTATCGCACATGAGTTATTCGTTTACGATACAGTACGGTGACGGACGGCACCGTACGAATAATGGATGGCATCGCACGGTGCTGCACGTTAAAAAAGTGTTGCGTAACCCTAATTTTGTTCTTATAACATCTGTATGTCTGAGCGTCTGCAAGTGCTGACATTTATGACCAGTTACACCGGTAGATCCAGAATATTTTCAAAGTGAAATGACTATTTGTATTTCGCGGCGAAAATACGAAATTTGAATCCCATACGAATTTAGGCTTTCTGTAAGCCTTACTAAAATGCCGGCCAAAAATGAGATTAATTAGCCACTCATGACACCTTAGTAGTCTAACGAATGAGAAGCCATATGCAATTTTAGTACCATATTAATTTTATAACACAAAATATTGTTTTGATCCCCGCATGGGGGGCCAACGCCTGGGTCGCAACCCTTGCAACCGCCAATGGGCGCAGGTAACCGGTTGATTTTTGTCTACTGTAAACCAATGATAGTAATGCCCGGTCCGTTGCCAGACGGTAACTTGGATGGTTTATAACTGCTGGAAAATTATTGGTCCCATTCAAATTGTAACCTCGTTTGTAAGCCATTTGAAATATCAACCTGCCCCTTGTGGAACATTTTTAGCCCCTTCTATCAAGCTTATCTGGCTACGGGTTGGACCGACTGACAAATATGAAACAAATAATTACTTGAGCACCAGGTAATGTTCCTTCACGAACACTAACAACAAATGGTGTATTATGAAATTCAGGTGCGTTGTCGTTCACATCTACGACCGTGACGTTAACCCTTGTTGACGTGCTCCGAGCCGGTATGCCTGAATCGGTTGCCTGGACCGTAAAAGAATACACTTTTTCGTCTGCACCCGCAGTATTTTCAGCGTCATCTGATTCTCGATCCACAGTTCCAACGACACGAAGACGACCGGATGTTGGATGAATGTCGAACGGAAGTCCTAAAAATATTTCCGGAAACTTGATCGCTCGCCTGCATTGAAGATGACGAATTATTTGTGCTTTGTTATCAATAGTTGTAACCTTTGTAAAAATGATTAATAAAAACGTTTTCGAGGCTACGTTTTGCGAGCTTAGACGCGTCGGGCACCGAGACCGCCTTGGTCTATGATTTTTGAGTTTATATAAACATTCGGTAAATCAATATGAGTGAAGACCCTCTTAGGCCAGGTGGTGCTAACTTTAACAGTGTCGATATTGAACGTATGGCCTATGTATAGAACAGGGCCGGATCGTTTTCTGGAGGGGCTAAAATAGAGTCAGGTTAAGCTTTTAAACTATTTTTTTGCTTAGGCTTAGGCTTAGGCTTAAGCTCATCCTTACGCTTAGGCTTAGGAATAGGCTCATTCATACGGTTGGGCTTAGTCTTAGGCTTAAGTTTAGGAATATGCTTATACTACTGTTCCGGCCCTATTCTATACATTGGCCGAACGTATCGTTGAGTTTTTAAACGAAACTGATTAAATTTACGCTAATGATTAGTTTGACAAATTCCTATTTCCGCCCGGCGCCACGTATATAAACGCCCTGTGGGTCGTAGTCGCTGTGAAGTGGGATTGTGCAAAATTATACGTCACACGACGGATAACTTGAATGTTTCTTTCTATGAAATTTTGTTTCAGTTTGCAGTGTACCAATGGTACCACGGAACGCACTAAAAGTTCAGTTATCAACTAAATTATCGATAAAGAACGCGTATCTGAAACGAATGACGTAGGCGTTTAGTAGTGATTAATCGGTCCTAGTCCTCTTTAGGGTTTTGGCCAATGTAAAGAACAGGGGCGGAACAGTATGATAAGCATATTCCTAAGCTTAAGCTTAAGCCTAAGCCTAAGCCTAAGTGTAAGAATGAACATATTCATAAGCCTAAGCCTAAGCTTAAGCGTAAAAATGAGCATATTCCTAAGCCTACGCCTAAGTGTAAGAATGAACATATTCATAAGCCTAAGTCTACGCCTAAGAGCGTAAGAATGAACATATTCATAAGCCTAAGCCTAAGCCTAAGCGTAAAATGAGCATATTCCTAAGCCTAAGCCTGCTCCTAAGCGTAAGAATGAGCATATTCCTACGCCTAAGCCTAAGTTTAAGTCTAAGCCAAGCAAAAAATAATCTAAAGCTTAAGCTTACTCTTTTCTAGTGCCACAGAAAAACGTTCCGCCCCTGATGTTTACATGGGCCAGGGTTTTTAATAACTTTTTCAGTTTAATAAAACAACAAATGTCACCCTCGTCGACATTGTCTTTGAATTGTTGGCCCATGTTACTTTAATGGTCAAGGTTTCTGGTTGGTCTATAAACAAGGAGGATTAGATTCTATATTACATTTTTTGCTTAGGCTTACGCTTAGGCTTAGAAACTCATTTTTGCAACGCTTAGGCTTAGGCTTAGGCTTAGGAATACGCTTAATCTACTGTGACGCCCCTCAAAGTAACATTGGCCGAATTGTTCATAGGACATGTATTAACCCCCCTTTTAAAATTACTGGTCGCGTCCCACTCTGAACCATAGCATATTATTGCAGCATGTACCTTTTTCAAGAATGGTATATCGAATAAACCCGTTATCGCCATGATCTTTATCAACAGCCGCCACCGATCCGATGGGTGCGCCTTGGCCATACGGTCCTTCAGGTATTACAAACTTGTACATATCGTACGGAAATTCTGGCGCATGATCATTCGTGTCCAATATTTCCACCGATACCTGCCGAAGCAATAAACGTTTTTTGTTGAGGGATACTAAATTTTGGGCCAATGTTTACTTTTAGGGGCGTAACAGTAGATTAAGCGTATATTCCTAAGCCTAAGGCTAAGCGTTGCAAAAACGAGTTCCTAAGCCTAAGCCTAAGCCTAAGCCTGAGCCTAAGCCTAAGCCTAAGCCTAAGCCTAAGCCTAAACCTAAGTCTAAGCCTAAGCCTAAGCCTAAGCCTAAGCCTAAGCCTGAGCCTAAGCCTAATCCTAAGCCTAAGCAAAAAACGTAATCTAGAACCTAACCTACTCTTTTATAGACATACCAGAAACCTGGACGCCCCTTAAAGTAACACGGGCCAAATTTTGAATCTAACAATAATTAAATTTTCAACCTTGCGCCCTTTGGTAGACAGCGTCCACAAGTCCTAATTAAAGTCCATAAAAGAGACCAAAGTAGAAGAACGACTTAAACTGCCCAAATATGCAATTGGCACTCGGACAACCCACGTTTACCATTACGTAAGCCTTAGGTTTAGGCTTAGACAACCCCTTCCTAAACCTAAACCTAAGCGAAGCGTGAGCCTAAGGTTAATGCTGTGAGGAGAAGTGTACAAACGCCGAAATATTTCTCAATTGTGTACGGTACTGGTGGCTACAAAATACAGCTTGTGTACTTTCAGCACTGCTTCTCGTATCTTGAAGCTTGAAACTTAAGTTACCTGTAAACGTATTATCCAAATTATTGTGGAAGCTGTATTCATGAACTCGGCTTTTGTAGACATTTCCCCCACGTTTCAAGGCTTGCACTTAGATCCAGGCTTGGCTTAGATTTAGGTAAACGCTTTCACAAAGCCATAGCCTAAGGTTTTAGCTTTAAGAGTATTTTGCGAGACGTAAGTCTAAGCCTAAGCTAGCGGGGATCAAAGGGCACAAGAGCCGTGAGTTGTTTGATTTTTTTTCGCATATCTAAAGTGTTTACAACTTACTCCAGTATACGCTACAGCATCGCCAATAGTAGCTTTCACAATGAATTGGTATTCCCGTGGACCGGATTCATAATCGAGATTCGTTGCAGTGGTTATTTCTCCCTACAAATTGTTATGGAATGTGGCCCATGTAAAGATCAGGGGCAAAACGTTCTTTGCAGGTCTGCTACAGAGTAAGTTTATACTATGTACTATTTTTTGCCTAGACTTAGGCTTAGGTATAAGTTGATTTTTACGCTTCAGCTCAGGCTTAGACACAGGAATATGGTAATACGACTGTTATTGCCCTGTACTATACAGTGGCCTGAAAATTTAACAACTCAATACCTGAGTTATCGAAGTACAAGTATCTTGCCTATGGCACGACGTTTTTACTTTCAGTTCTACAGCATGAGTACCTTAGTCTTTTTGACACTTTCACCCTGCAATAAAATTAAGGTACAGGATAAGACTTAGGCTTAGGTAAACGCTTAGGCTTAACAGTATAAATTTTCCTTAATTTTAAACCTAATCTGAGCCTAAGAGTGACCCTGATCCAAGTTCTAAGCATGCAAAGAACAGTGCACAAGAGCCAAATCTTCTTGTCTTTATTAAACTCTTTAACCAGATTACTGTTAGGTGACATTTCAGTAATACTGACAGAACTCATTAATAAAATGGGTCCATGTTACTTTTAGGGCCGTCCCGGTTTCTGGTGGGTCTATAAAAAAGTAGGTTTAGATTCTAGATTACATTTTTTACTTAGGCTTAGGCTAAGGATTAGATTAGCCTTAGACGTTTTTGCAATGCTAAGGCTTAGGCATAAGAATACGCTTAATGTACTGTTACGCTTCCTAAAAGTGACATTGGCCATAAAACGTACAAACATACTAACCGTGTGAGAGTCTAAAACGAAATCTTCAGATAATTCCAACGACAGCAAAGGCTCAATACTGCCAGATGATTGCTTTGTTGAAATTTTTCCAACCAATGATCCTGCAAATAATCCAACAATCTGTATGCAAATTTTCTTTTTAGAGAACAATCACATTTCTGTTGTAACAAAATATTGTAAACAAGTAATGCTGGAAAGTTGGCCAAAATACGTATGTGGGGCATTTCAGCTTTAATATACAGATAATAGTATTTCAATTGAATATAACAACTTTAGTGCATGTTTTATACAATGGTTCAGATATTATATTTTAATGGAATTAAACACAAAATTTAGTTTAATTGAAAAATTATCAATTCGGGCGAATATTAGAATTACGTAAATTGATTAATTTTTTCTATAGAAATTAGTCAGAAAAGGTACTTACTTACTTTCCTCTACAAATAGTTCCTTCCCATATATTGTGACTGTATTAATAAAATAGGTTTCGGCTGAGGCTTACACTTATGCTCAGGCTCAAGTTTAGCCTAAAAGCTTCAGCATCAACCTATGTTTAGATCTCCAAAAAAGCCTACGTTTAGGCTTAGAAAAATAAGAATTAAGAAGCTGAACGGTAAGGAAAACATTGGTTTCTATCAACTTAATGTCAGTGAACGGTAAGCATAATGCGCTGAGCAAACGACTAAGTGGCAGGATTTAATATTTGGCAGAGGCTTATGCGGGGTTCACGTTATAACCGGGGCAGACGGGTCACGGTTTTTGTCCCATGTTGATTTGACGTCAACGTTAAAATTCGGGCTCTTATATCGGGTCAACAGAGAAAACTCGAATATCATATGACATTAGCTTACAATCCACCGTTCTCAAATGTTGATCGTGTACAAGAGTCGGTATGTCACGTGATACTGTGAGACATTTACGCGAATATCATATGATACTCCAAAATTTCAACGAATATCATATGATATTCAGCGGGACAGTGTAATATTTGCGTACTAATAAATGAATGGAAAGTTGGACGGTAGAAGCACAAATGTGCTTTAAACACCAAATATTCGCCTGCAAATCGTTTCCAACACAAAATCGCTTAGAACCACAGCTTCATAATTCAAAAATTCAAATTACAAATTCTAGAAACGTGTCCCAAGCTGCCCCGGTTATAACGTGAACCCCACATTATGCTGGCGGGTGGAATAATTTAAAGCGTGCACCCTGGTTTGAATTCGGCGGTTTAGTGTCGTTAAAATTAAATTGTAGATATCCCAAAATATAATTGTTGACGTGACGCAAGGCGGTGTGTGGCTGCGCACAGCAAGTGCTTCGCAACTATTAATCTTAACATTGCAGACAAGTTCGTTTTGTCAAATGTGTGTAGCACCTATCACCAGCTGGTAATACACTGCAAAAAATGGTGAGTCAAATTGACTCTCTGGGAAGTAGGCTTATCCTGACTACACAAACTGAGTCAAAATTGGACTCCGCCAGAATCAAATTCGATTCACTGTTCGATTCACTGAGTTTGACGCAGTGAATCAAATTTGATTCTGGCGGTGTCGAATATTGACTCAGTTTGTGTAGTCAGGAAAAGCCTATTTCAGAGAGAGTCAGTTTGACTCACCATTTTTTACAGTGTAGATCTTGAAAGTTTTGAACTACGAAACGGTAAGTTTCGTTATTCAGCACGTTTCTTGAGTTAAATAGATTCAACTACAATACAAACTTTCACATCAACACCTGTCACCGTTCGCATGTTCAAAACCAACTTCTCAACGGTGATAGAAGCGGCACATATTTAAGAATGAATCTACAACAATTCGTCGATAGACAACTTGTAACCCAGTAGTATCCTCAAGCCTGTTAATTAATCTAGGCATAATCTTAAGTGTGATCCTAAGTCTATGCCTCAGGCCCGTAGCCAGCCAACCTTGGTAGGGAGGCTAAAAATTTTTTCAGGAGGGCATTTTCACTAACTTACAAGCAAGGTTGAAAATCTTCTAGGGGGCCAAGATTTTTCCAGGGGTGGTGAGTCCCCCTGGCTCCCTTTTGGCTACGGTCCCGCTACGCGTGCTCTCTAGCGCTACGATGTGCGACGAATAATCGAGTCGATACAAATTTGGATTACCAGTTCTCGGTCGACGAGTTATCGGTTGACTTATTATCGTGGCACCTTTGAGAATACGGTCCTCAATGGCACATTAAACACCACAAAACTAACCATTTGGCGAATTTTCCGGTATCGAAAAATGATACTGCGGTTGTGAAAATTTGAACATTTCATGACCTGAGACACCGTCAATTTCTTGAAGTATGTGTATATTTAACATGAGTTCTTTCTAAAAACAACAATATTCTCATTGATCTCAATAAACGTTAACTAAGTAGCTATCATAGCCCTAACATTATGCAGTGTTTCCCGAATAAGATGGGGAGTAATAAGAAGGGGGTGCCCATTTTGTGTCCCATTCAAAAAGAGTCCGTATCCCTAATAAGAGTCCGTAAGCGGATAGAGTTCCTAAATTCAAATTAGAGACCATAAACGTCAATTATACCTAATTGTAGTGCATAAATGACTCTAGGACCAAATAAAGTTCAGTTGGAAACTTTAAAACAACATTCCTAAGTATAACCTTTTATTATCGCTCAAACTATTGAAACGAGACAAATATACGTTTTAATTCAACGGATAATTGCAATACCGGATATATCAGTAACAAAGGGTGGCGGAGCGTGGGTTAAAAATAAATAACAGTCCGTAACCGAATAACAAGGTTGTACCATCTGGAGTTTAGTGGCGGATCTAACACAAATATTCCTAAGCACAAGCATGAGGATAACTACTAAGACTTAGCCTAAGCCTAAGCAATAATGATGCCTTACTTGGACAAAAAATTAGTCAAAAGCCTTACGCGTATTCTGTAGCAATCTTGTAGGATAATACTGGACGCCCCTAAAAGTAACATGGGATCATACTGAAATAATGTTGCTTCAATGGCGGATCTAAAGCATATTCCTAAACACAAGCATGAGGATAACTGTAATACTAAGCCTAAAACCTAACCAATGATTAGTCTACTGACTCACTTTAAGCGAAAATTAGATTCAAAAATCTAAGCCTATTCTCTAGCAATCTTCAGAAATTACTGGACGCCCCTAAAAGCAACAGTGAAATTTAATTTACCTTTGGTTTGTCTTCACCATCGACATTCACTGCTTCAGCTTGTAGCACCAGTGTCAAAATTCCATTTTCGTCCAAAATATTTTCGCTTCTTAACTCGGATACAAGAATCGGTTTTTCAATACGAACCACACCGTTGCGAGGATCAATGGTAAAATACTCAGATGCTTTTGCGGCGACCAGTTCAAACAGTATCCCGCAATCGCTTGCTGGTGGAATACTAAGAGCTGCGACCCAAATTGGTGTGCCTACTTTTGATGTATCTGAAATTATTAAATTTTAGTTATTTAGCATCTGATATAGAGCACTGAAGCTAATTCTACTAGATTTAAGTCCTATTCACACTGTGCAAGTTTTTGCTGCGAGAACTTGCAGGTGCAACTTGCACTTGCAAGTTTTGTCCAAAATCCCGTTCGAAAAACTTGCAGCTGCAAATAATTCATTAAAAACCAAAGCTAGGAATTTAGTTCATATGTGTGAGTAATCATGCAAGTTCAGTGAATTTATTGCATCCGCATAAATGCAAGTTCTGCGTGCAATTTTCAGCTGCAAGTTCCCGCTGCAAAAACTTGCAGGTGTCAATAAGACTTTAAGCTTATTGAAATGTGAAAGGGTATACGCGGAGACGAATCTTCGAGTTTAGGCTCCAGCACAAAATCGACCTCTAACAATGGTTGCGACAAAATATATTGATCTACAAGTTTGGTAGTTATCCCTCTGGTTACCCTAATGAGCAGATAAAATATTTTGCTGATGTTAACCTATGAACACCAGTAGTATTGCCAAGAGTGGATAATCGCTATTTAACAAGAGTGTGCAACTGGACACAGTCTGTGTAGAAAAGAATGTACTTGGCACGCGTTGCGTTTTTGCTCCACCCCCCTTTATTTAGAGAGGGAGTGCAACCGGTGTGAACCATGGCACTTTATGTATGCGGCGTCAAACATGCTCCCCTTAGTTTAATTTAGGGGTATTCATGTGATAGCGACCAACCTCTAAACAAGGGGGGTCGGCCAAAAATGCAACGCCCGATGGTACATTTTGTACCACACAAATTTCGGTAGTTGCACACTATCGTAAGAGTGATCATCGACTCTTGGTACTACGATTTTCAGTTGAATCAGCCAAATATCCGATGAATTCACACTCACCAACAATTTTAATCTCGACAACTTCAATTTCTTGCCGATTTCTCTCGTTTGGAACCGAACCATGTCCACCGGTTCCGAACTCAATCTGGCATTCGTCAAATTTCGGTTTCGGATTCGCCCTCACAGTAGAATATTGACTAACCGGGACGCTCGTATAAGCAGTTGTTAGGTTTGACGGTAAAACGTACCCAGACACAACGGTTGAGAATCCTAACTTGCCAAAAGAAGAATTTGAATAACTAAGAGTCGTGATTTCCACACCTCCGCCAGGACTCGACGATCCTTGACTCTCCCCACTTGTTGTAGCCTCAATGGTTGCATAAGTCGTTGCAATACCTAAACTAGCAGTGACACGAACTGCAGTAAACGGTTCAGTTATTGCAACTGACCCTGTAGTAATTGATGACCTGGGGGACGACGAATCGAAATCGTCTGGGGTTGTGGGTGGAGAATAAGGCAGGATGGTCGCTGAAGATGGCGCTACAGAAGGCGATACTATAAGAGTTAGTGGAACTGATGTCGATAAGCCATCGCCGTATTGGTCAGTTGCGATGAGCTGAAAAAACATAGGTAAAACTAGTTTGGACTTGATGAAGTTGCGGTCCCGTAGCCCAAGGGGGGGCAGGGGAGCTCAGCCCCCCTGAAAAATTTTGCTCCCCCCTAGAATTTTTCAATCTTGCTTGTAAGTCATTGAAAACCCTTAAATTTCCCTCCTGAAAATTTTTTGCCCCCCCCCCCAGCAAAGTGAGCTGGCTGCAGGCCTGTGAAGTTGTGACGTTTCATTTCCAGTGCTCTATCTATTGCGTTTTTACTTTCCTGGGGGGGTGGGCATCTGAGGGCGCCTGGGTAAACCGATCCGCCACGCTGTATAAACAAATTTCGCACCTTCAACGGTACAGTTTTGTAATATTCATTAATAAGTCTGGGTGTAAATTTATAAGCATCATATCCATGGCCAAATATTTTAAGTTAACCAAACTAATCTACTTTTATACATGATGTAACATAACCCACGCTGTAGGATCATTTTTGATTTTCGACCACTCGGTACCACTCGCGGATCCAGGCAAGCCCGCCAAGTCATGGCCCCAAGCCGGATCATATCCGGATGAAAACCAACATTATATATTAAGAATTAGGCCAGTATTACTTTTAGTGGCGTAACAGTAGATTAAGCGTATTCCTAAGCCTAAGCGTTGCAAAAATGTGTTCCTAAGCAAAAGCCTAAAATGTGTTCCTAAGCTTAAGCTTAAGCTTAAACCTAAGCCTAAGCCTAAGCCTAAGCAAGAAAAAATGTAATCTAGAATCTAAACCTACTCTTTTATAGACACCACCAGAACCCTGGACGTCCCTTAAAGTAGCATAGGCCAACAATTATATAATCCAAAAACTGCTTTTGGATTATCGTACACCCCACTCGCGTGCATTTTCAACTATTATCTAATGCTCAGATCTTCGTCACAAATTTCTGGCACCACCAGCGGTCGTCAGCAAAACCACAATCACTATACCCTCAAGCATGCAATAGTTTAAATAAACACAAATACAGAACACCAACGCTAGGTTTACTAGCAAACAGTTTTTTAAATTTAAATAAGGAAAAAGTAATTTACTAATAATTTAAAAATAAACAATTTCACTAACCTTCATTCTATACTGAGTTTTAGTCAGCTTCGCCAAGTCACAAGCCAAATAGACTTGAGCCGACGTTTGATTGATATCAAAACAACCGGCATCTGGCGACGTATCATCGATACGAAACAACAGTCCAGCGTTACGGCCTTTATCTTCGTCCACTGCCGCCACATCCTAAAACAAATTGTGCGTATGTTTACATCAGCGTTTAATATGGGTTAGAGAGACGCCGTTATGGACGTTTTTGTTTTCCCGGAACAGGAACAGGAATTGAATTTTTATGCATGAACGGGAACAGGAACAAGAACCGGAATTTGAAACAATGTTCATTGCTGAATTACTGTTGGACTTTTTAGAAAACTTGCCAATAAGATCTTAAAAGAATTTTCAGTAATTTCAACATTCAGTTTTGCGAAAACACATCAGGAACAATTTAGTTACAAAATTGAACTAGGTACAAAAACACTAACAAAGACATAAAAAATTTTTCAAGGACAAAGTTTCCGATGTTTAAATGATTACGAAGGATTTGCCACAAAGCCGTAATAATTCCGATTCCTGCATGTTTGATTGCAGGAACAAGAACAGAAACAGGAATTGAATTTTTGCAGGAATTGCGGCCAAAACAGGAATTCGTGTTGAACCCTGAATATATATACATTGTATTCTTGTCTCGTTTACCAACAATTTCTAGTTGCGGAGATAATGGTGCAGGCACGGCTTTAATTGGAAATGAAACGACCGCATAAGTCACACAAGCATAAAATTGCAATTGTATGGTAAGGTCAAATTGTCAATATTTCGTAGCCAAAAAATGATCTTTTCAAAGTCGTTGTGAAAGCCAGTTCACATTGGCTTTTCTCTGGCTACAAAATGTAATATAATAATGTATTGAACGGATATATTTTGGTATGATTAGGTAAAACAACAACTTTTCCAAATTTCAGAAATAATTTCATTTCGTTCCGTAGTTTGACCTCCAGAACAGAAATATTTGGTGTACTCCTGTTACACAGAATTCCAAATGTCAAAACATTTAGAGGGGATTTAACGTTTAGCAAAAAAACCTAATTTAAGCATATGTATACCAAGAGTGGATAGTCGCTATTTAACAAGAGTGTGCAACTGGGCACATTCTGGGTGGAAAGGAATGTACCTGGCACGCGTTGCGGTTTTGCCTTACCCCCTTTATTTAGAGCGGGAGTATGACTGTTTAATTTACGGGTAATCATGTGATTGCAATGCACCCTCTGAACAAAAAGGGTTCGGACGAAAACGCAACACCCTGTGGTACATTTTGTCCCATACGGGACCTCAAGAGTGGCACACTCTTGTCATTATACACTCTTGGTATTACTTACCAGCAAAATATTATCGCCTTTTTTGGCATCAGGAGAAACTAAACCAATATATTCTTGCTGCAGAAACACTGGAGCATGATCGTTTATATCCGCAACATCTACTGTGACCTCGGTTATTGCCTGAAATTTCGCTATTGAACGTGTACCGACCTGACAAACCAGGTGATTCGACAATATATAATTACCCACATTTACTAAATGAAATTATTAAAGAGTCATTGGTTGCTGGCTGGCTGTTTTAAAGGAGCTAACGAGTCATTGGTTGCTGGTTTGGCTGTTTTAAAGGTGCTAACGAGTCATTGGTTGCTGGTTTGGCTGTTTTAAAGGAGCTAACGAGTCATTGGTTGCTGGTTTGGCTGTTTTAAAGGTGCTAACGAGTCATTGGTTGCTGGTTTGGCTGTTTTAAAGGAGCTAACGAGTCATTGGTTGCTGGTTTGGCTGTTTTAAAGGTGCTAACGAGTCATTGGTTGCTGGTTTGGCTAAAACTATGGATTCTTGAAAAAAAATAAAAAAAGAAAAAATAAAATTTTTTAAAAATTGAAATAAAATTAGTTTTAAAGGTGCTAACGAGTCATTGGTTGCTGGTTTGGCTGTTTTAAAGGTGCTAACGAGTCATTGGTTGCTGGTTTGGCCTTTACGAGTCATTGGTTGCTGTTTTGGCTGTTTTAAAGGTGCTAACGAGTCATTGGTTGCTGATTTAGCTGTTTTAAAGGTGCTAACGAGTCATTGGTTGCTGATTTAGCTGTTTTAAAGGTGCTAACGAGTCATTGGTTGCTGGTTTGGCTGTTTTAAAGGAGCTACCGAGTCATTGGTTGCTGGTTTGGCTGTTTTAAAGGTGCTAACGAGTCATTGGTTGCTGGTTTGGCTGTTTTAAAGGTGCTAACGAGTCATTGGTTGCTGGTTTGGCTGTTTTAAAGGTGCTAACGAGTCATTGGTTGCTGATTTAGCTGTTTTAAAGGTGCTAACGAGTCATTGGTTGCAGGTTTGGCTGTTTTAAAGGTGCTAACGAGTCATTAGTTGCTGGTTTGGCCTTTACGAGTCATTGGTTGCTGTTTTGGCTGTTTTAAACGTGCTAACGAGTCATTGGTTGCTGATTTAGCTGTTTTAAAGGTGCTAACGAGTCATTGGTTGCTGATTTAGCTGTTTTAAAGGTGCTAACGAGTCATTGGTTGCTGGTTTGGCTGTTTTAAAGGTGCTAACGAGTCATTGGTTGCTGGTTTGGCTGTTTTAAAGGTGCTAACGAGTCATTGGTTGCAGGTTTGGCTGTTTTAAAGGTGCTAACGAGTCATTGGTTGCTGGTTTGGCCTTTACGAGTCATTGGTTGCTGTTTTGGCTGTTTTAAAGGTGCTAACGAGTCATTGGTTGCTGATTTAGCTGTTTTAAAGGTGCTAACGAGTCATTGGTTGCTGATTTAGCTGTTTTAAAGGTGCTAACGAGTCATTGGTTGCTGATTTAGCTGTTTTAAAGGTGCTAACGAGTCATTGGTTGCTGGTTTAGCTATTTTAAAGGTGCTAACGAGTCATTGGTTGCTGGTTTGGCTGTTTTAAAGGTGTTAACGAGTCATTGGTTGCTGATTTAGCTGTTTTAAAGGTGCTAACGAGTCATTGGTTGCTGGTTTAGCTATTTTAAAGGTGCTAACGAGTCATTGGTTGCTGGTTTGGCTGTTTTAAACCATTTATTTGAATCTGTGTCGCCAATAAATTGTCTTAAAAATATTAAATATATCTCCGTAACCGAATGAAAAAGCAAGTTCTACTTAACCAGGCCTGTCGCCAGATGGCGGCCAGGGGGCTTAGTCTCCACTGAAAAACTTTTGCCACCCGTAGAAAATTGTCAACCTTGCTTATAAATCATCGAACACTCCTCCTGAAAAATGTCATCCCACCTCGCAAGGTGAGTTGGCTACAGGCCTGTACTCGACCATGGAATAATTATACTTTAAGGGGTGGCACACCGTCATCTTCTGCCGTAACCAAAAATGTAAACAAAGGCTGTTTCGGTGAATATGGCACTGGACGCTGTGTGTATATGTAGCCGGACTGTAACATTAAAAATAGCCAAATTAAATAATACACGAAATGGATGGAAATTTAATTAAAACCAAAACATTTTGCGTAAATTTTATTTCCCATTTATAGAACAGGGCCGGATCGATTTCCTGAGGTGCTATAATAGCGTCAGTTTAAGCTTTAGACTAATTTTTTTTGCTTAGGCTTACGAATAGGCTCATCCATACGCTTAGGCTTAGGCTTAGGCTTAGGCTTAGGCTTAGGAATAGGACTCATCCATGCGCTTAGGCTTAGACTTAGGCGTAGGCTTAGGCTTAGGAATACGCTCATCCATACGCTTAGGCTTAGGCTTAGGCTTAGGCTTAGGAATATGCTTATACTACTGTTCCGGCCTTGTTCTATACATGGGCCAATTTTATTATAAAATACATCAGAAACCTACACATTAAAGTAGACTTAGCGGTTTGTTTCATTCGCAGACTTTAGTCTCGTATTTGTGTGTGAAAGTTATAGTTTAACCAATGCTCAGGCCCGTAGCCAACTCACCTTGCCTATGGGCTAAAAAAATTTTCAGGAGGGGCATTCAAAGGTTTTTAATGTCTTGCAAGCAAAGTTGAAAATTTTTCAAGGTTGGCTAAAATTTTTCCAAGGGAGCGCTGAGTCCCCTGGCCCCCCGTTGGCTACGGGCCCGCCAATGCTTAATTTGATTTATACAAGTAAAGTAATGTATATTGAGTCAACGTTTTCAAATTCCAATAGAGTTTTTATACTCTTGCTTGTTACAGATTTCAATTTTGTTTTTAAGCCAAATGATTCGTAGTTTGAAATATTTTCAACTCAAATTCCAAACTCGCAAGTGGCTGCAAAATTTACGAAAGCCAGACAAAGTCAAGTCTCTGGTTTGACTGAAAGGTTGAAATCAACTTAAGTTATAGATCGATTTAACTTGTGGTCCTACAATTCAACTATAAACGGTTATTGTAGCTAATATGAGCAGTATTTAACAAATTAGCATCTATAGAAAAAATTAATTAAATTTACTTGTGTATTGTGCAATTTAAACCATAATTAATACTACACTGTAAAAAATGGTGAGTCAAATTGACTCTCTCCGAAATACGCTTTTCCAGACTACACAAACTGAGTCAAAATCCGACTCCACCAGAGACAAATTCGACTCAATAAATCGCTCAGTGAGTCGAATTTGACTCTGGCGGAGTCGAATTTGACTTAGCTTGCGTAGTCCCGAAATGCCTATTTCGGAGAGAGTCAATTTGACTCACAATTTTTTGCAGTGTACAATACCTCGATACGTTTTAAATTTAGAGTCTACTTACTCCATTGGCAATCCAGAAATACTGTCTAAATATTTCCGGTTGAATCGATAAGGTAACGTACGACGAATCTGGATCCCAAACTGGCACACGTCCGACTCTAACGTTTGCCTGTATGGAAGAATAAATAATTTCTCAAAATTAAGAAAATCACGCCATTTAACGGTCAATGTTACTTTTAGGGGTGTAACCGTAGATTAAGCGTATTCCTAAGCCTAAGCCTAAGCCTAAGCCAATGTTACTTTTAGGGGCGTAACAGTAGATTTAGCGTATTCCTAAGCCTAGCCCTAAGCCAATGTTACTTTTAGGGGCATAACAGTAGATTTAGCGTATTCCTAAGCCTAAGCCTAAGACTAAGCGTTGCAAAAATGTGTTCCTGCGCCCAAGCCTAAGCCTAATCCTAAGCAAAAAATGTAATCTGGAATCTAAACCTACTCTTTTATAGACCCACCAGAAACCTGGCCGCCTCTTAAAGTGACATGGGCCACAATAACAATATCATTGCATTTCACAAACACCAGTCAATGTGGTGCAATATTTGGCAATTTTACGTAGTAAAATAGCGTAGCACACTTCAATTCATCTTGTTGAATTTTTTTATTATATGAAATGATATGCGCGAAAATCAGCTTAAAGCCCTATTAAACGTGCAAGTTTTTACTACGGGAACTTGCAGCTGCAAACTGAACGCATAATTTGCATTTTTTCATCAGCCAATGAGAAAGAAGATGTAATAAATTCATTGAACTTGCATGGTTATTCACACCTAGGAACTAAATTTCGTAGCGTTGATTTTTAAAGAATTATTTGCAGCTGCAAGTTTTTCAAACGGGATTTTGGACAAAACTTGCAAGTGCAAATTGCAGCTGCAAGATTTGGCAGCAATAACTTGCACGTGTGAATAGGGCTTAAACGATGATCAAATAACGTATCGTAGGTGTTTCAGCTTTATTAATATAGGATTGTGTCCACGTGCAATTTTGTGACAGCGACCACCTTACAGCTTCAACTACACACTGCTAAGTTTAATTTCAATCGAAAATTAGTCCACAAAACTTGCCGTTGAAAGTTGAACCTGAAAGTGCTCGCTGTCAAAAAGTTGCTCGAGTAAAATGAAGTAAAGGCAAACCGAATTGACGGAATTGAAACTAACTTTGCCTTCGGCAACGGTAAAATTATAAAACGTTTGATTGAATTGCGGTGCGCTGTTCACTTCTGGAGTTACTCGTTCAGTTGTTGATTGGGTTCCACCAGGCTCTGGTGTCGCTTCTGCTGAGTTGATTTCGATTTGAACAGTTGCCTTAAATTGTGAAAAAAACATTATTTGTCAAACAAATTTATCACAATTGCGGCTTGTTTCACGGGGTAATAGGCTTAGAAAAACATAGGTAAACCTGTTCCTAAGCCTGAGTGTCAGCCTAAATATTCGTATGGGAGTACAGGAAGCAGCCAGCTTAGTCATTTGGGGTTGCTGGTGTTGCGAAAACAGCGGCGTACCGCTGAGAACTTTCAACTACACACAATAATTTACACAATTTCTCAAATAAAAATGAAATATTTTTGGGTTTTCGCAACACCGGCGTTTCAGAATTAAAGAATAAATTCAACCCGTTTACTGTGTTTAAAAAGTGTCTTTATTCGGTCGATTTGAATCGATTTATTAACGGGCGGTATTAATGTCCCTTCTCTGGCCCATGCATTGTCTGGCCCATGTATAGAACAGGGCCGAATCGTTTTCCGGAGGAGCTATAATAGTCAGTTTAAGCTTTAGACTAATTTTTGGTTAGGCTTAGACTTAGGCTTAGGCTTAGGAATAGGCTCATCCATACGCTTAGGCTTAGGCTTATGCTTAGGCTTAGGCTTTGGAATATGCTTATACTACTTTTCCGGCCCTGTTCTATACATGTGCCCATTGCATTTAGTGACCATTGTATATTGTCAATTGTTTTAATTATAATTTTTTTTGCAGTTTTATGGTTTTTAATTTTATTAGTATACAAAAACATAAATAAAATAAAAAAAGAAACAATAAAACAAATATACAAAAGTGATACTTACATTATTTTCGAACTCTCCATCATTGATCATAACCGTTAATTTGTAGATACCAGATTCGTTAGTAAACACACGTCTTCGGAACGATATTTCACCAGTATTTGCGTTGATGTCGAATAAATCTAAAAATAAGTAACATTTTATACAATAAAAACAATTATTAACTGTTGGGCCAATGTTACTTTGAGGGGCGTAACAGTGGATCAAACGTATTCCTAAGCCTAAGCCTAAGCCTAAGCGTTGCAAAAATGAGTTCCTATGCCGAAGCCTAAGCAAAAAAATGGAATCTAGAATCTAAAGCCACTCTTTTAAAAGCGCACCAGAAACCTGAACGCCCCTTAAACTAACATGGGCCAACTGTTGTATACTTCTTTATTTTTACTTTAGGATTAGGCTTGAACTTGTTTTAGCAAAACGCATACCAATGCCTAAGTCTGCCTAATCCTTAAGCTTTTGTCCCCGTCTAAACCTTTACCTTTAAATTTAAGCCTAAATCTTGAACTTCTGTCTATGCCTAAGCCTTTGTCTATGCAATAGTTTTTTTACCTAAACCTTTATCTAAGTCTTAGCCTTAAATGTGGGGTAATCGTACAAATGACCAGTTTTATTGACTGGCAGAATTCTTCAAAAGAACCCCTTCGTGTGTATCTCATAACCAAATGTTGGTTTAAAACCGTTTTTGCCATCGACTCTAAAATAGCCAAAAAATTTTATCATAGCTTAAAACGAAAGTTTGTAATAATTTTTTCGATAAACTACAAAAACGGTATTATAAAATGATTATACTAAATTCATTAACAAAAGTATTAACAATAATGGCCCCGATTTTCTGCCGGAGTCACATTGGCAAAGGTTGCCATGCCACCCTGAAACCTATGGCAAAAATTGTTATTCGACAGGTATAAGAACAGGGTCACATGGTGCTATTTTGTTCCAAATCAGGCCCATGTCACTTTAACTCTTCTCACATGAATATTTTCTATTTCCCCTGAGACCTACTTTTATGCTAGGATTCGAACTCCAGTGACTGGAGTGGGAGGCGTATACCATCACCACTCAGCTATAGGAGCTTGACGCTCGAGCCCGAGGGGTTCTCATCATCTTGTGGTGATTTAGTACTATGTATACGTGTTGCAATTGTTAAACACGGCGCGATATGTATTGTTTAACGTAATTACACTGCGTGAGTTGCCTATATGCAACTCAATGTGAGATTGGTTAAGGGGCGTTAAGATTTCTGGTGAGTCTATAAAAGAGTAGGTTTAGATTCTTGATTACATTTTTTAGCTTAGGCTTAGGCTTAGGCATAGGCTTAGGAACATATTTTTGCAACGCTTAGGCTTAGGCTTAGGCTTAGGAACACATTTTTGAAACGTTTAGGCTTAGGCTTACGAATACGCTTAATCTACTGTGACGCCTCTTAAAGTAACAATGGCCAAAATAGTTATAAATTTATATAAAACACCAACTTTTTATATAATCGTCATCCGCGAATCGATATTCCACTTCGTTACCATCGTCATCTGTGCCGGTCACAACCAAAACGACGTCACCCGGTTGTGTGTCTGACGAAGTTTTCGCAGTGTAATGGTTTTTGTGGAATTTTGGAGCAAATTTGTTTTCCGGCAAAATTATAATTTTTACCTAAAATAATAACACAATATTTTAATATTTCCATGCAAATGTAAACAGTTTTATATTGAGCGTTTTATTATCGCTTGCAACCTCTGCTCTCTAATCATAACAATTTTTTTCGTTTTTACCCTTTTCATGGTCATATCTTTCATGGCCAATGTTACTTTAAGGGGCGTAACAGTAGACTAAGCTTTGCAAAAATGAGTTCCTAAGCCTAAGCCTAAGCTTAAAGCCTAAGACTAAGCTTAAACGTAGCAAAAATGTGTTCCTAAGCCTAAGCCTAAGCAAAAAAATGTAATCTACAATCTAAACGTACTATTTTATAGACCCACCAGAAACCTGGGCGCCCCTTAAAGTAACACGAGTCTCTTTCATGGTCCATCTATAATCAGCGACTGGTTTTGTGTTGAATTTTTCTTGTCAAAAAATTAGCAAAAAATGTTAATTCTAAGCTTTCTAAAGATACATCGTAATCGCTTACCACGGCATTGCTCATCAGCGGTGGAGTCCCGTCATCTGTTGCTTGAATCGTTATCAGTTTGACACGTCCGTCGTTTTGATTTAACGCTGAAACCAGTCGCACAATGGCCTGAAACAAAAGAAAGTCTTTGTATTCAACTGTGAATCAACGCTAAATAATAGAACTCCAACAGATCGAGCATTGGTTAGACTTTATTTTGGAAGACAATGACTTCAGCGGGCATGCATTGTGAGTAAGCGTGGCGTGCGAAGAAATTTTTTAACCCTGAGCTCGTATTGTCAAATATGTATAGTACTTATCATAAGTTGTCGATAGACCTTGTAACTTTCCAACCACTGAATGCCAAGGTTCGAAATTCTGCACATTTTTTGCGTTTCATTCATTTTATTTCTGTATGAAATATGAGATCCGCATTTGTAATCAATCGTCTATTTCAAAACCTATCGCTAACTGGTGATAGATGCTATATGCATTTAAGAATATCGGCTCAGGATGTAGTATTTGCAGCATAACAATTCTATTTAGTTGGCGAACGTAACAGACTTGACTGTCTGTGGGGTACTACCGCTACCTTAGTAGTAATATTAAAACGTCGGCCCATGCATAGAACAGGACAGGATCGTTTTTCGGAGGGGCTTTAATAGAGTCAGTTTAAGCTTAATTTTTTGCTTAAGCTTAGGCTTAGGTTTAGGCTTCAGGCTTAGGAACACATTCTTGTAACGCTTAGGCTTAGGCTTAGGCTTAGGTTTAGGTTTAGGAATAGGCTCATCGATACGCTTAGGCTTAGGCTTAGGCTTTATGCTTAGGCTTAGGCTTAGGCTTAGGCTTAGGCTTAGGCTTAGGCTTAGGAATAAGCTTATGCTACTGTTCTGGCTCTGTTCTATACAAGGGCCAAAACGTCTACAGCAATCGTAGACCAGTAATAGGTTTTCAAACAAACGAACTGCACAATATACGAATAATAAAAGTCCACATAATGGTTCCGCCATACTGCCTTTTGAAAATGTGTCAAGCTTTATAAACTGAGATCCATTTAGCAAACATTTCAACCCCCCCGTCGTCGTCATTTAGTCCTATATGTCACGAACAGCTAAGAATGCTGGCTTTTGACCATCATTGCCCATGTAAAGGTTAGGAGCACGACTGTTTTGACGCGGAACTGCAGTAAGTTTAAGCTTTAGACAAATACTTGTTTAGTCTTCGGATTACGTTTAGGAATTTGCTTACTGTTACGGCCCTGTTCTATACATTTGCCCCGTCACAGAGACTAAACATTTACACTATTGTTTTCAACTTCGGACATAGCGATGTCAAAGTTTCTCATTTCGTTGCCTTGAATAATTTGGAACGTCACACGTCCATTTGGTCCATCGTCGGCATCCGATGCTTTCACAAATAGAACTGAATTCAGCCCAGAGTCACCTGTAAGAGTTTAAGTCATTTTGCTTACTGATACATATACGCTCTAAAAACTTAAACTTAAATTGTAGCTTAACTAAACTTGAATATTAGTTTAATTCTTTAACTCACAGAGTGTACTATGAGCAACTAAATACAAGTAATACATGAGCAACACAAACACTGTGAGCAGTGTTTAACAATTGTAACATATATGCGCGGTGCAAAATCTCCGCAAGACCTGAGAGCCCCCTCGGGCTCGAGCGTCAAGCTCCTATAGCTCAGTGGTCGGTTAAGTATAAGCTATACTTAAAGTAAGGTTTCAGAAAGCCAACCATTGAAAGATGTTTCCATTAATTAAGTAAACTGTCTCCCATGCGACTCAGTAGCCAGAATGGACTCAACCTCTTAGAACATTTTTGCCCGTTTTCCTCACAAAATTCATAGCTCATCTCGTTATTAATGTGAAATCCCTTCACACCCCTCTTGAATCTTTGTTGCCCACAGACGAGCTTAAGCCAACATATTTTTGGTCTAAGTAACAAATCCAGCTCAGAGCTTATGTGTACCTAAGATTACATTAAGTTTAGCTTAAACTAAAAATATGTTAGATTATAGATTAGTTTAAGCGTAAATTCACCTGTTCGTTTAGTTAATCAACAAAGATAGCTTAATACTGCTTGATTGACTTAAACTTAAATCAAGTTAGTTTAAGCTTTTAGAGAGTATCTGTTGGTTTTTTCCACTATTCCATTAATACTTTCCGACGTCAAAATCGCGTTAGACAGAGACAAATAGTTTAATTGGCGCATGTATAGAACAGGGTCGGAACAGTAGTATAAGCATATTCCTAAGCCCAAGCCTAAGCCTAAGCATGAGCCTAAGCGTATGGATGAGCCTATTCCTAAGGCTAAACCTATGCCTAATCCTAAGCAAAAAAATTAGTCTAAAGCTTTAACTGACTCTATTGTAGCCCCGCCGGAAAACGATCCGGCCCTGTTCTATACATGAGCGGTTTAATTTTGCAGGACTATGCTGAGTTACTAAAACATAAAGCCGACACGAACGTTCATTTAAGCTATGTTTCCTGCAAGCATTTTTTAACTATCCAAGATCAAATCGTACATCCGCGGACCAAATATAATTAATAATCCATAGGATTGAATTCAACCAATTAAATTTTCATGAACGCTATTTATAAGGGTACATTTTGACACTTGCCTCAACAACGCGTAAATTTAGTCACCAAAATAGTAGATTTTCAGATTAAAGCTATCGTCGATACACTAATCCAAACTATACTGGCTCTAATTAAAATCATATACAGAATCGCTAATGCATAGAATAAGACCGAAACAGTATAATTAGCTTATTCCTAAGCCTAAGCCTAAGCCTAAGCCAAAGTCCAGGGGTAAGAATGATCTTATACCTAAGCTTAAGCAAAAAAAGTCTAAAGCGTTAGCTTTCTCATTTGCAGTTCCGCAGAAAAACGTTCCGCTCTTGATGTTTACATGAGCCTGCAAAGCAAAGATTGCCTACCTGCAGTAATGTTCCATTCATACGGCGTTCCTTCGAACATCGGCGGATTGTCGTTACGGTCGAGTAGTCGTAATCGAAGCTCAGTAAATCCCTGAAACCAATATATATTCGCGTTGGTGTAACTAAAGTTCCGAACTAAAACTAAAATATGAGCGAATGAGTACAAGAGACGAAATGTTATTTTGGATTATGTAAAGCCTTATTTTCTACCATGACCTCGGGACCGTAGCCAAGGGGGAGGGTTCAGCCCGCCTGGACACTTTTGGCCCCCTAGAAAGTTTTCAACACTGCCAATAATTCATTGACAACCCTTGAATGCCCCTCCTAAAAAAATTTTAGCCCCACTAGCAAGGTGCGCTAGCTACGGACATGTATGACCTGTTTTTTAATTTTCTGTATTACTGTCCGGAAAACTGTGACTATATATTTACAAATAAATTTTAGTCAAGAAAGTCTAAAAGCTTCCATTCTATCCTAAGCATTCTATCGTACCGGGTAGTCATTTGCGTACACCTGCCGACCGGAATGGTATATTTGTAATCTATCAAATGTATTCAGTGAATTAAGTATTTACTTAACTGAAGTACGCTTTTAAAAACGACAAAATTGTTAAGTAATTGCTTAGCACGTACTTAAGTACTAAGTTTGTACTTAACTAGGGTTTCGGAAGCCCAGCCAATGTTTTGAAATTCTAAATTGCAGGCAACGGCGTAGCCAGCATTTGATTTCGAGAGAGGTAAATTTCGCCTAAAATTTATTTCTGAGCCAACGCAGCTAACGATAGACAAATTGCTACTACCTCAGCTTGTAAAGGTGTGTGTCGAGAAATTTCGGGAACGATATACCCCCCTCTCTAAACTTGCATACACTTCTGATAACAAGAGTTTGTCAGTTTTAAAAAATGTTGCCGACTGGCTATAGATGCTATACACATTTGAGAATATGATCCCAAGTCACTTTTAGATGGTTACTGCTCTCTAAAAACTTAAACTTAAATTACAGGTTAAATAAACTTGAATATTAGTTTAAGTGAAACTCAAATGGCTGAACGGACTAACTCAACTAGAATTTTAAGTTTTGCTTAAACTACCATATTTTTAAGTTTAACACGAGTTTAAGTCAACTTATTTTTGGTTTAAGTAACAAATCCAGCTCAGAAATATAGTGTATCTGAGAGTTCACTAAGCTTAGGTTAAGCTAAAAAATACGTAAAATTTTAAATCAGTCTAAGAGTAAACCAACCTGTTAATTCAGTTAATCTAGAAACTTAGTTTAATAATGCTGGATTAGCTTAAGCTTAAATCAAGTTTGTTTAAGATTTTAGAGAGATGCTTCGAATGTATGATGAAATATTTTTACCTCCAATCCACTATTATCTCGTGCACCAATTTTAAGTGTAATATATTCAACTTGTTCTCGGTCTAACGAACCATTTGACGATTTTACAATCACTCCTTTCGTTGGTGTCGGCAACGCAAACATACCTGACATTTGACCTCAAAGCAAAATGAAGATGTCTCGGGTATTTGATTCAATTCAATTCGGTTTTTTCTGGCACTAAACTCAACAAAACTCACGTAGATACAAAGCGCATAAACAATTTCTGTTCAAAACGATACTTAGTGCAGTCTTAGCTGCCACTATTGATCCGGGCCTAAGAAGCATCCGTTCTTGTATATATTTCCCCCACAGGCGTAGCTTAGGTTTACGCTTAGAACAAAGTTTAGGCTTAGACTTCGTGTTCGGAAAGAAATAAGCCTAAACGTTTTGCTTAGGCTTTTATCTAAGCCTAAGCCGTAATGTTAAATGCGAGGGAAAATGTATACAACAGCGGCCAAACTTATAACAGGAACTAAAATTTTCCGGTACAGGAACAGGAATTGAACTTTTGCAGGAATTTCGGCCGGAACAGGAATTCCGGTTGAACCCTGTGACCCGCTATATTGTTTATTTAAGTCCGAAAACACATAATGGCACAAAACCTAAAAGCCAACCTTTGAAACAAGCACACTGCAAAAAATGGTGAGTCAAATTGACTCTCTTCGAAACAGGCTTTCCTGACTACACAAACTGAGTCAAAATTCGACTGCCAAATTCGATCCAATTTGACTGGCGGAGTCAAATTTTGACTTAGTTTATGTAGTCAGGAAAAGCCTATTCCGAAGAGAGTCAGTTTGACTCATCATGTTTTACTGTGTAAGATTTGTTTACTCATCAACCCAAACTCTGTTTGATACATACTTTAATCACCGCATGCGGCCCTCACCCACGAATTTTGGGGGTGGAGTCCCACCCAAGCCTGCTCCGGCCCTGGCAAAATATATTTAACGTTTACTTGGTACTATGAAATAAGTTAAAAAGCCACGATCGTTAACGTCAAAATCGACTGCATTCACTTCGGCAATAACAGTTCCAGGTCTTGTGTTCTGAAAAATTTAAATTTCAAATTTGTAGTAATTCAAAACAAACGATTGCTAAGCTTAAATAATATTTTGTCTCTAACAATCAATTAAGACATTGACATATAAAAGTTTAAGCTGATTAGATTTGAAAATGAATTCAATTCGTTGACGGATCCAAGGTATCCTGGCCCCTCTCAGGTATCAAAACCTAACAAAGGTCAAAACCAAAAATGTTGTCTTAAGATTTGGTATTAAAATTTCGTTTGGTTTCTTGCTTGTCTCGCTGGCCCATGTTAATTTAAGGTGTGTCCGCGTTTTCGGTGGGTCCGTAAAAGAGTAGGTTTAGATTCTAGATTACATTTTTTGCTTAGGCTTCGGCTTAGGAACACATTTTTGGAACGCTTAGACTTAGGCTTAGGAATACGCTTAATCTACTGTTACGCCTATTAAAGTAACATTCGCCGTTTTGCCAGTAAGTTTTCTAGGCTTAGGCTTAGGAACACATTTTTGTAACGCTTAGGCTTAGGTTTAGGAATACGCTTAATCTACCGTTACGCCCCCTAAAGTAACATTGGACATTTTGCTAGTGAGTTTTTTACACTATTATACATCGCCTCCGTTCCTCCGTCAGAAATTTCTGAACCTGCCACTGGTTTTAGCTGTTGGTTCATCTTACAGCTTATTCGCAATACCACAAGATTAAAAGTACCTCATCAACATCGACAGCCATGAAATCTGTGTCAAACGTTGGAACGAACTCATTTTTATCGCGAATCATTACATCCAGTTGTGTTTGAGCAATTGCATTTCCAACTCGGGCAGTTATCTACAATGTTCACAAAAGGGTGTGCTATTTAAAATAAAGCTTGCCCCCCTGTTTCTAATTCGTCAAGATCCGCAAGTAAACGAACATCCGTTAATCGCCAACAGTGGCGGATCCATAAATTTTTGACAGGGCGGGATGGCACCAATGTTATGAAAGGCAAAAATTGTAAGGTAGGAACCTTATCATTTTATCATCAAAAAAATGTCCTGAGGGCAAAAAATTGTAAGGTAGGCAGGCACCTTACCATTTTATCACAACAAATTCTGCGGGAAAAATTGTGTCTTTTACAAAAAAATTTCAGAGGGAAAAAAATTATAAAGTAGGAACCTTACCATTTTAACACAAAAAAATGTTTTCAACACAAAAAAATTTCTGACGGGGGGCGTACGCCCTCCCAGGGCCCCCTCTGGATCCGCTAGTGGTCGCCAAGAAACACACCTAATTTTATAATATAAGTTACAAGTAAGCATTTAATATGCCGAATAATACGCCGTTCACAACAATTTTGTCAACAGTACATGCTACAAGAAAACAAATTTGTAAGGCATTCGTGATCTTTTTAAACAAACATTAATATAAAATTATATAATCTATAACCGAAATTATATAACCTTCCACTTCAACCCTTTAATATTTAACCCTTTCACTCATAGAGAACACTATGAGCAACTAAATACATTAATCTACGAGCAATACACACACTGTGAGCAGTGTTTAACATTTATAACATATATGCGCAGTGCAAAATATCTAAAAGACATGAGAGCCTACTCGTTCTCGAGCGTCAAGCTCCTATAGCTAAGTGATCATCGTAAGCGCCTCCCACCCGTGAGACTAGGGATCGAATCTTACCTTGAAATTACATCTCATATGAAATTAAAAATATTAATGTGAGAAAGGGTTAAATGGCTTGTTCAAAAATAGCTTACCTCAAAAGATACTAAATCATTGGGTTCGATATCCAATGTGTCAGCGTCAATTTCAGCTGCGGTCACCAGTTCGCCTGTTTGCGTTACCAATAGAATCCCTGGCGGTGATACAGTGAAATGTACCTGAAACAGTGTAAATGCTATAAACATGAAAGCCACTGTATTTAGTTGTTGGGGGGACACCTATAATAATCACCCTAGCAATAATTCTAATAGCTTTCCGATCATCAATTGCATAGCATCCATAGTTAGCAGTTAACCACATTGCCGTACGCAATGCATTCTGCTGTTGCAAAGTTGACTCGCAGGTGGGGCCTTTGGCTCGTTTGAATATTTATTTCTAACAGGTAATAGGTGTTACTAACATTTGAGAATACTGTAGTGACACGAATAAGAGGGGGGAATGATATTTATTTGGCCTCTCCAGAGTGTAGCCGTCTGTTATTCGGTTACGGACTGTTATCTCCGCCGCCCTTCCTTACTGATACATATCCGGTACTGCAACTATGCGTTGAATTAAACGTTTATTTGTCTTGTGTCAATAGCTTGAGCGATCATGTAAGGTTACTACGGAATGTACTTTCAAAATTTAAGTACGCTTTAAAGTTCGAACTCAACTTTATTTGGTCCAGGGGTCATTTATGCACTACAATTAGCAATAACTGACCTTCATGGACTCTAATAAGGATTTAGCGGCTCTATCCGCTTACGAACTCTTATTAGGGATACGGACTCATATTGATTGGGACTCAAAATGGGGATCCCCCTCTTAATACCCCACACCCTCTTATTCGGGTCACTACAGTACGCACACGAATCTGAAATTAACGAACGCTTTTCACATTTTAAAATCTCAAAAAATTGTTTTATACTTTTACGCCCTAAAAGTTTTTAGTTCTCTTTCTAAAAAATCTGATATGGTATATATCTCGTTAATCCCTCCTAAACGGCTTGTGACGGGTCATATCTGCTTTATTTAACAATTTCCGTCTTATGTGAGTCTATTTTTAAAACAAGTGGATATATGAAAGACATCGTCGTGTACCGGTAACAATGGCGGATCCATGGGGGGCCACCCCGGCCGTGGCCCCCCAACAGCATCTCGTCAAAAATTATATAGCAATTTTATGGCAATAGTTCGTGGTTTGTGTGTGGGTGCAAAAAAAATAAGTTTATTACCTGTGAAATTTTGCCCCCCCATTTTGAAATCCTGGATCGGCCACTGACCGGTAAACACAGTTAAGAGTTGTAGTTTACCTCGGCTGTCTTTGGCAATCGCTCTTTGAACTCCAATGTTAAATTCAACGGTGAGTTCACTGGCATCTCTTCGTCGATTATCGTTCGATACAGCGGCGATTGAAATTCAAGTGAAAAAACACTAAAATCATGGTCGTGGGCAGTTGGCATAATGCGTACCTGAAAAACGGTCACAGAGTTCCTATATGAATATCGAGCGAAATTTGGTTAAACCAAAAAAATCAGCTTCATCCATGTTTTGGTTCTTGACCAACTCAACGTGCCTTCAAGTCTTCGGTCGGGGGGGAATATACTGTGATTTCAAATAAGTTAAAATCGAGGCAAAACGGTAAAGTTTCTAGATACATTGCCGATAATTGTTGGACGAGGGTCCACAAGGATGTTTAACTGTTGGAATCAGCTCGAATATCTCTATTGACATTTATAATCGAACGTAAAACTTTGTCTAATTGCAAGCACAGCTTCCAACTGCAACTACTGTAGTGACCCGAATAAGACGGGAACGACTGATATTTATTTGGTGTCTCCAGAGGGTACCCCCATTGTTATTCGGTTACGGACTGTTATTTCGATTTAACCTGCCTTTCGACGCCCTTCGTTACTGATATATATCCGGTACTGCAATAATTCGTTGAATTAGGCGTTTATTTGTCTTGTACCAAAATCTGGAGCGATAATGCAAGGTTACACACGAATGTACTTTCAAAACTTAAGTATGCTTTAAAGTTTCGAAGTCACCTTTATTTGGACCTGGACTCACTCTATAATTGTGGATAATTGACATATATGCACTCTAATTAGAGTGTATCGACTCTATCCGCTTACGGACTCTTATTAGGCATACGTACTTCTATTGATTGGGACTCGAAATGGGTACCACCTTCTTATTACCCACCTCTTATTCAGGTCACTACCGTAGAATGTATTGCGGCTGAAATATATAGTGAAAATTAGAATTTTATTAAAAAAATATCGTTTCAAACTTTATCAATAAATTTTTTATACCGCAACATCCGAAAAATACTGCTGATTGTTGTTGTTAACAGCGCGAAGTATGAAAAATATTGATCTTCCACTGCGAATCACTGGCCCCAAATGGGACAGGCCGTATAGTTGACCCTGAATAAAAAACCATACAGCGAATCATAAACAAATTTTTGAACTATAAAAATACAACAAATGCCGAAAGTGCGAAATATGAACACCCTTAAGAATTTAACGAAAACACCATTCGTGTCCCGACCCTTAGTTGGCTAACTTTGCTAGGGGGGACTTAAAATTGTTCAGGGGTGGCATACAAAAATTTTGAATGACTTACAAGTACGGTTGAATATTTTTCTAGGGGGCTCAGCCCCCTGGCCCCCACTTGGCTGGTCTGGTTCGGGTCATATAGGGCGCAAATTACAGTATCGAAAAATTAATACTGAGGCTTGTGTAGCAAACTTGGATTCGTAAGAGATATAAAAGCGGCATATTACACCCAAGTAATTTACCGTTTCCGGGTCAACACGAACATACGTTCCATCGATATCCGGTTGTAAAACCATATAACTCGGCGTCCCGGATGTAATTTCCGCTGCAAACGTATGCAGTAACGCAGGCAGTTGTAGGGAACCAGGCATAACGATATCATAAGTTAAGTTTCGGAATACCGGATACTGATCGCTTTTGTGCAGAACCTAAAACCAAAATATTCCATTTTACAAAACGTACACTCGATTTCAATATTTTTCAACAAAAATGTTCATTTCAGTGACAATTTACCATTTGAAACAATACCTGTAAACAAAAACAAAATAAATCGCTAAGTTACACCGTACTCATTGATTTATAATAACTAGAATCTATAAATTAAAACTGGAACGCGCCACATACGTATTTTGGACAACTTTCCAGCATTACTTTGTTTACAATAATTGCTTAGGAAATACACGTGATTGTTCTATGAAAAGAAAATTTGTAACTACTTTTGCGCATTGCGCAACGCTGGCAGACTATTTAAGTTTATGAATAAAATTTTTACTAATATTTAAAAGGTGAAACTTATATAAAAAATCTATACCTGCCATGCTGAAAACTAATGTATATTATGTCATTACATTTTAAAAAATACAAATACATTACCTCTATGACTTACCACAATTTCCATCTCATGCTCGGCGTATAACTCAGGCTGCCAGCCTCCATTATCAGTCGCCCGAATAACAATAACTGCGCGATCGCCAGCGTTCATCGACCGCTGTGTGACCAATCGATTGGGTACCCTCGGATCGAACGCTACCACTTCGTTTCCTTTCACCACAGAATACACGACACCCGGAGCGACCGGGCCTCCAAACTGTTGTCGAGTTGCGTTCACTTCGCCAAAAGCGTCCGTGTCTGGATCTGAACTCATCACTCGAAATAGCTCAGTTCCAGCTGGCTTGTGATCGGCGATAAAAAATCTATCGGGTAACGGTTGAAAGCGTGGGGGATTGTCATTAACATTTCCCAACTGAATGCGAACCACGGTGGTCCCAACACGAGGGTACGGCGCCGAGTCGCGTGCTGTGACGATCAGGATGATTTTCGGCCCTGAAACTTCGTAGTCCAACGGAGCGGCGACTGATATTTGGCCAGATTTGGGGTCGATCGTGAACCAGTCTTGCCCGATACCTCCTGTATGGCCTCGTCTCGCTTGGTTATGGTCTAAAGAATAGATTAAAGTGTCGTTAGGGTCTAAATCTGTCGCACCTACCTGGATAACCTTATGACCAACAGGTGCATTTTCAAGCAAACTGACATCGTACGCTAAATGGTTAAAACGAGGCGCATGGGGATTGGACGTGTTTGCAATTACAGTAACGTCCACAAGTGTCCGAAACGGTGGTGAGCCATGATCGTAGGCTTCGACCGCTAGGTTATAACTCGACCGTTCAGGGTCAAGTACACTTGCAAGGGATAGTTCCCCTGATTCATGGTCGATATGAAACCGGCCGGTGTATCGGGCAATGGCGTATGATATTGCGCCAAAGAATGACGAATCGGCATCTGTAGCGTCCAGGGTACCTATATACGTTCCTGGAGGTATTTCTCGTGCGACAGCGAAAATATAATACGGTTCAGTGAATACTGGTGCATTATCGTTTACATCACCGACTTCAATATGTAGCTTAGTTGAATCACAATTGTCATGGCGAAGCGGAGACAAGACAGCGAGGTCTGTAGACTTAGAGCACGCCGTTATTGTGAGATTGTAACGGTTTTGAGATTCGTAATCGAGCGGTTTGAGAAGCGAAATTAATCCTGAAAGTTAAAACGGTTAATAGTATGAAATGTACCCTTCTACAGTATATAATTCAGGCGGGCAACTGAAAAGTGTTAAGGTAGGGTGAACGGAAAATTTCAGTTGAGCTTAACAAAAATAGCCGTTAATGCCGGCTTGCAATGGTTTTGTGCCAGGACCTGAAAGGTAATCCTGTTAACGGCGCAGTGTCGGCTTTATATGATAAAGTCACAAAGAAAATCAGCTAAATTTCTTCGTATAATTTTTGCTATCGTCAGCAAAATTGAAGCGAAGTAGTTTTGTCCGTTACAGAAATGCAGTCCAAATGAAAATTGAAAATTTAAGCAAAGATTTAAGTTATACCCAATATGATTTCAGCAATCTGATTGCGTCAAGTTTAAGCAAGGGTCGTTAACAGTAGATTAAGCGTATTACTAAGCCTAAGCCTAAACGTTGCAAATACGTATTCCTGAGCCTAAGTCTAAGCCTAAGCCTAAGCGTCGCAAAAATGTGTTCCTAAGCCCACGACTGAGCAAAAGTGTAATCTGGAATCGAAACCTACACTTTTATAAACCCACCCGAAACCTGGCCGTCCCTTAAAGTAACATGGGCCAGACTTAGCTTCAAAAATACGATAAGTCGAGCTTGTCAACGTTATAGAAATTTTCAGAATAAATCTCAATTTGTAGGTTATTTTCTAGTCGATAAACACCTTCAAAACGAGTACCGATCCCGATTTTGATTGCACAATCAATCGAAATTTTGAAACTTTAATTTTAATTCTACTTGTTGTGATATGTTGCATGAAAATTCTGTATCATTTATCTGTTAAATTGAACAACGTTGTTAATATCTGTATGTTGTTAGTTCAATCGGCAAGTTATTTTCTAGTCGATCTAAAACGACAACTCGCAGATTTGAACTCCAGGTTAAAATGTTAAAAATACTCTTTGCATAATGGTCAAATCAGAATTTCAGACTTAACCCCCCACACCAAAATGACACTTTTTGATGGGCCGGTTAAGGATTTGATCGCGATATGCTCATTGATTGGCTCCGGCAGAGCAAAGGCTTACCTGATTCGTTATCGATACCAAAATAATCCGACGGATGTTCAAATTCGTATGTGACACCAGCACCAACATCAGAAGTATGAACCTGTAAAATGAAAATACGTATAATATATGATAATGAACTAAATATCTTTTGCAACGACGGTTAAAAAACACAAAACTTACCAACGGAAAGCATTCGTTTACTACAATAGGTTTAGTATAAATCGATGAGCCAATGTTACGTTTAGGGGCGTAACAGTAGATTAAGTGTATTCCTAAGCCAAAGCCTAAGCCTAAGCGTTGTAAAAATGTGTTCCTAAAAGCCGAAAGCCTATGCGTTGTAAAAATGTGCTTCTAAGCCAAAGCCTAAGCATAAGCAAAAAAATGTTATCTAGAATCTAAATCTACTCTTCTGTAGACACACCAGAAACCTGAACGCCCCCTAAAGTAAACATGAGCCAATCAAAGAATGAAAAATTACCTGAACATTACTGTATGGTTCTATTTTTTTTGATTGATTTAACATAAAATTCTAAGCTTGCGCTAATTTTTATTACTAGAGACCGCAAAAGGATTTCGCAGAAATTTGAACTAACTGCCAAAAGATCTCGAAACTCTACGCCGTGCTTCACAATAAAAATCCAAACTGAAACCATATTTACTGCCGACATAATTTGAAAGTTACATTCCGAGGGGCTGGACACGAACTCATCGGCGCGGACTGCCTATGTGCGTTATTTCATTGATTATATTTATTGAACAGTTGGCTTCAAGGGCGGAGTTAGTATTTCCCATTTAGGAACGGCATAAAAACTCATTAAAGAATTCTTGTTGCGTCTACCATTCCGACGTTTGCTCTAACTAAATCCTGCTAAAATTGTTTCTCTTCTGTTGAAACCAGCGCATGGTGAGGTTCAAAATTGAGCACCTTGTTCGCGTTTGATTCGCTCTACTTCTGCAGCAGTTTTGAGATCTACAATTACAGATGTTCGTTAGTTTGAAAACCTATCGCTAACTGATGATATGTGCTATACGCATTTGAGAATATCGACCATTGTCTTGAAATTTCGATTCGAATGTATGTCTCCTATCATTCGCATCGTATAAGCTACTGGTTGACTCTTGACTTACTTCAAACAAATCACCAAGCGGTGAGTTTTCGTCGACACGTTTTGTAAACCATTTTTGAGCAAATTTTGGTTTGGCAGCAATTTGGACGTCAGACGCAGTGTTCACACCAGTTCGAACAATCACAACTGCAACTGCCTGTAAAACAATAAAATATGTGGCTCATATATAGAACAGGGCCGAAACAGTAGCATAAGCATATTCCTAAGCCTAAGCATAAGCCTAAGCCTAAGCGTATGGATGAGCTTATTCCTATGCCTAAGCCTAAGCCTAAGACTAAGCATAAGCCTCAGCAAAAAAATTAGTTTAAAGCTTAATCTGACTCTATTATAGCCCCTCCGGAAAACGATCCGGCCTTGTTCTATACATGGGCCAAATATGTTGACTCACTTACTCGTGATGTTGTTTAACACCGATATGGAGCATTCTCACACTTTGAAATTTCCTGTTTGTACCATTGATCGTTCAAAAATGCATTGTTAGCCCCTCAAAACTTTCAAATACATCCAGTCCCTTAGAACCACTCTAAAAACCTCCGAATACCGCCCCCTCGATTTGTCAGAGTATGCGTGCACCAGCTTACGCTTGGCATATCATCCTTCTAATGATGGCAACCTTATCCATATAACCCCATCTTTTTACAGCTAGGGCGAGAGCCCATATTCTCAAATGTGTATAGCAACTATCATCAGTTAGTAATAGGTTTTCAAACTCACTAACTATTGCAGCTGTTGAAATCAAAATTGGTACACGAGTAAAGTAATTGTATGTGAAAAATGTGCTGAATATCAAACCTCATCATTCCATGGTTCGAAAGTTGCAAGACCTATCACCAACTGGTAATTAAGTGCTACACACATTTGAGAATATGGGCCTAGGTCAAAGCCAAGAACTCAGTATAAATTTTACTGACACCCTCGGACGTATTGCTATGAAACAATAATCAGAAATGTGAAAAATAAACGTCATAAGACGATTTAAGTATTACCTTGTTTCATTTTGATAAGGTTAAGAAATGACAAATTATGTGCCAAATATCCAATACCGTGAAAATGCCATATCGGCAAGCATCATACCCAACGCATTACCTCCAGTTTAGGCACACCATTATCACTAGCGCTAACAGTGAAACGAAACGTATCCGATGGAAGCTGTGTTGGATCGAATGAGGATTTGACTGATATCAACCCAGTTTTAGGATTTACTTTAAACGGCGTTTGCTCTCTGAAACCAAAAAATACGACCGTAAAGCAGCGAAAATTCGTTTACAAAGCGTTTTATCTTACTGACCTTTTCGCTTATCACTTGGATATTACTGTAGTGACCCGAATAATAGGTGTGGGGTAATTAAAGGGGGTCCCCATTTTGAGTCCCAATCAATAGGAGTCCGTATCTCTAATAAGTGTCCGTAAGCGGGTAGAGTCCCTAAATCCTAATTAGAGTCCATGAAGGTCAGTTATTCCTAACTGTAGTGCATAAATGACTCCAGGCCCAAATAATATTGAGTTCGACTCTTTAAAGTGTACTTAAATTTTTAAAGTACATTCCTAAGTATAACCTTGCATGATCGCTCAAGTTATTGACGCAAGACAAATAAACGTATAATTCAATGGATAGTTGCAATACCGGATATATCAGTAACGAAGGACGGCGGAGCGTGGGTTAAAAATAAATAACAGTCCGTAACCAAAAACAAGGGGGTATCCTCTGGAGAGGCCAAATAAATATCAGTCCCTCTTCTTATTCGGGTCACTACAGTAAGCTAGCTAGATTGAAGTAAGACATTTATACAATTTACATAGCTAATAAAAAACGTTTGAATTTCTAATTAAACTAACACTTTCAGTTTGACTTACCTTATTTTGTACCGAATTCGACGATTTGGTTCGCTTAAATCGGCATCTGTTGCCTGTAAAGAAAATATTATTTATGTGTAGATGGTTTACGTTATACAGATACAAGTTCATTTAGAAAGCTTGCTATTGTAAGCAACTAACTACTTTAAGTCTAAGGCTAACGTCAAAACCACAGGAAGTTTTAAAACCTCAGCGTACTTTAAGAAGTAACGCTTGTTTACTTTCGTTCACAAAAAGTTTCCAAACGTAAGACTGTGGAAATAAAACAGGTTGCGGGTTAGGCTTAAGGTTAAGCCTAGGGCTAAGCTTAAGTTTAGCCTTAAGGTTAAGCCTAGGGCTAAGCTTAGGTTTAGCCTAAAGTGTAAAAGTCTAAGTTGAAGCGATAGAAAATTAATAAACAGCATATGTGAGGTGGGAAACTTTATCTCAACATTAAGTTCGTAGTGTAGTGGGAAGGCACCAGGTACCTACCTATGAATTTAATACTAAAAATCGTGATTTTTGTTACAAATTAAGAGGTTAAAATAATTGCCTGTTTTCTCAAACAGGTGTAACAGCCGATCAAATATCTCTTGTAGCATCAGCAGCACCGGCCAATCTAAAGAACATGGGCGGAATAGTGTTATAAGCTTATTCCTAAGCCTAAGCCTAAGCATAAAAATGAGTTTATTCCTAAGCCTAAAGCCTAAGCCTAAGCCAAGCAAAAAATTTAGTCTTAAGCTTAAGCTTATTCCATACTAGTCTCATTGAAAAACGGTCCGCTCGTGATCTTTACATGGGCCAAAGCACCGAATAGTAAGCTTAGAATTTAGCACAATTTCTGTTAATAATATTTCTTGTTATGGTTGTAGAATTTTCAGATCCGAAGCTATGACATTTCGATTGTTTAGGGACCAATCGTTATTAATTGGTTTTGCACACATTTGAAAATACGGCTCCTGGTGAGTTAAGCCGAGCAAGTTCTTACAATTGCAAATTTTCAAATGGTTCACAGATAGAGGAGTTGTTTTGAGAAGGTACTAAATTACATGAACCATGCAGTAAACATGCTTTCTTGAATCGGTGTTACACTGCAAAAAATGGTAAGTCAAATTGACTCCCTCGGAAATTGTCACAATTTTGACTCTGGCGGAGTCGAATTTGACACATTTTGTGCAGTGCCGTACAGCAATATTTCGGAGAGAGCCAATTTGACTCACCATTTTTGCAATGTAGGCAAATGAAATTTTCAAAACACAACATCAAATTTAGTCAAAGAAATTTGTCACATTTTAGGAATTACAAATTGAGCAAAGAAATTTGTCACATTTTAGGAATTACAAATTGAGCAAAGAAATTTGTCACATTTTAGGAATTACAAATTGAGCAAAGAAATTTGTCACATTTTAGGAATTACAAATTGAGCAAAGAAATTTGTCACATTTTAGGAATTACAAATTGAGCAAAGAAATTTGTCACATTTTAGGAATTACAAATTGAGCAAAGAAATTTGTCACATTTTAGGAATTACAAATTGAGCAAAGAAATTTGTCACATTTTAGGAATTACAAATTGAGCAAAGAAATTTGTCACATTTTAGGAATTACAAATTGAGCAAAGAAATTTGTCACATTTTAGGAATTACAAATTGAGCAAAGAAATTTGTCACATTTTAGGAATTACAAATTGAGCAAAGAAATTTGTCACATTTTAGGAATTACAAATTGAGCAAAGAAATTTGTCACATTTTAGGAATTACAAATTGAGCAAAGAAATTTGTCACATTTTAGGAATTACAAATTGAGCAAAGAAATTTGTCACATTTTAAGAATTACAAGTTTAGCAAAGAACTTTGTCAGATTTTAAGAATTACAAGTTTAGCAAAGAACTTTGTCAGATTTTAAGAATTACGCCGTCAGTTTGATACTAACCTCAACATATCCCACTGGACATCCAAGTTCAAAACAGCTAAGGTCAAATTCATACAAATCTGATGACACGAATTGCGGTAAATGATCATTAATGTCGTCCACGTAGATTGTTAACGTTGAATTCGTACGCTGAAACAAAAAGAAAATATTAACAATCGACAATTACATAATTTTTATATTTTTTGATTTAAAAATAAACTTTAACCAATGACGAACGTTTAAACTTTTTCAAATTTTCCTTCCAGTCAAACAATGATGTGTACGTTACTCCTGCGTTGAAATCAAGTATAACAATTGAAAAAACTAACCGAATTTCCGTCGGAAACTTCGAACACCAGTTCGAATTTTGATTGAACTTCAGCGTCCATGGGATTGTTTACAATTAACATGTTCCTTGAACGGATAAAACAAAATTAACTGTTTCTCAGGGCCAAAATTTCTAATGAGCAATCATTTCGTACGAGGGGCATGTGAAGCGGCAGCACTGATGTTGCTTGCGGTTCTTTGAGTTGAAATCACGGGGGTCCCGGCGGTTCCGGAGGGTTGCGGTTTCTTGATATAGGAATGTGAAAAATACAACTACCACATTACTTGTTACTGTAGGTGAATATTTACCCTCCCCCCAATTTCAATTGTGTTGGTGGATAAGCGTGCCGGTTTAGGCCTAGGCCTAGGTTTAGACTACGCTTAGGCAGGCTTAGGATGAAACTCATGATAGAGGAAATGGGTAACGAGAAAAAACTCTCCCCGTTGTCCCAGTGTCCCAGCTGTCCTGCTGTCCGACTGTCCTCATGTCCCGGCTGTTATGCTGTTCCGATTGTCCTGATGTTCCCGCTTCTCGACATTGGACAAAATCTGAGTAGGGACCAGGAGTGATTCCATTTCCTCGTTTACATTTGTTGTTTACAAACAGCGGGACGACCCTCAAAGTAACATAGGTTTTTCTTCATATATAGTATACTGTGAGCAAAAAAATATACACACTACGTGAAAACTGCCAGGTTATACAGCCCAAGCTTGGCGGTATATATTTCGCAGCCCAAGTCGTAATTCAGCCCAATACCGAATTGAACTACTCCAAAGTGGAATTACGACTTGGGCTAGCCCACGGCGGAATCATGTCTGATAGAGTTATGCGTTCTCTGATTGGTTACATGATATTCGTAATCCAGCTTGATTCCACTTAGCTTAGTAAAATAAACCGTGTGGTAGCCAGTACGTCGCGATTACGAAGCGACTCAGAAAACAGCATTTGCATCAGCGAATCGTATTTGAGTATGGCATTAAGATAGTAACCAATCACAAGGCGTGCACTTGTAGCAGAGAAAGAATTACGCCGTGGGCAAGCCAAAATCATAACTTCGCTCTGAACTAGTCCAATTTGGAATTGGGTCAGCTCAATTCGTAACGGGGAGGAATTACAGCTTAGGCTACAACATCTCTAGCTGGTCTAAAAACCTTGAAATGTATATAGATTCCAACTTCTAACGCAATTCTTGCATAAACGATTTGAATTGCCGCTGCCAATTATTTACTGCAATTCATGCTATTTAATTTAATTCGAATCAATGAACGCAGTTGCAAATCGTTTGAATTTTATTGCACCTGTAGTTTGATTGATCGATCGGAATATTCGTTTAAAAATAATTGCAACGGCAAGTATTTCATGCAAGTTGCAGCTGCAGGTTCATGTAGGAAAAACTTGCACGTGTGAATGGGGCTTAAAGTTTACGTCTATGAATTTCATACTAAAAACTCAAGTTTTGATAACAAGTTACCCGTAAGATAAGGACTTACTTCGACATCGTAAATGATTCGTTGACATTTCCGTCCAAAAATCGTATTGGTAAATCGGCACGAATAGCTCCATCGCCACCCATTACCTAAAAATTATTAAAATTTGAAATTTACAATCAAACTAATAATCAAATTTAACGATTTTAAAAACTAAGACGAGCTATCTACACAAACGAATGTGGATTTTTGAGAAAAACTAGGTCCCACGCCACAATGTATTCCGTAGCTAGCTCACCTTGCTATTGAAGGCTAAAAAAATTTTCAGGAGGGCATACAAAGGTTATGGCTGACTTAGAAGCGAGATTGAAAATTAAGGGTTGCAGAATATTTCAAGGGTGCGAGGCTCACCCGTCTTCCCGAGCCCTCATTGGCTACGGGACCAGGCGTATCGGTTGCTTGAAACACAAAGTTAAACTTAAAAAATACTAAAGATTAAGCTAAATAAAGCACTATCACTGTTTCAAATAATAAATACTAGTCTGCCAGCTTTGCACAATGTGCAAGGTTAGCGAAAGCAAAAAATTATATGCAAATTTTCTATTCAAAGAACAAAGAACAATCAATCACGTGTATTGCCTATGAAATTATTGTAAACAAAGTAATGCTGGAAATTTGCCCAAAATACGTATGTGGGGCGTTCCAGATTTAATATATAGATTTTGTCAAAAACAACAAAAATTATTTTCAAAAGTTCACTTACTGATATCGTATAAACAACTGCGCCGACGCCATAGGCTTCGTTGATATGAAGTCGCGCAGGCAAATTGACAAATCGCACCGATTCTGCTGGTTTCCGGTGGTTTTTTTCGTTTTTGACGCGAATGTTGACCACTGCTACTGCTGTCCTTAAATAATTAACCCCTTATCACATTGAGTTGGCTATATGCAACTCAGCGCGGTGTATATACGTTAAATAATATATATCGCACAGTGTTTAACAATTGCAACACGTTATACATAGTACTAAATCACCACAAGACGTGAGAGCCCCCTCGGGCTCGAGCGTCAAGCTCCTATAGCTGAGTGGTAATGATATACGCCTCCCACTCCAGTCACTGGAGTTCGAATCCTAGCATAAAAGTAGGTCTCAGGGGAAATAGAAAATATTCATGTGAGAAAGGGTTAATAACAGCGGTTGCTAGATTTCTAGCTACAGCATCTTAAAGAACACGTGGTATTGTGGTCACGGCGCATCAAGGTTCGTTGGGTTATAGTGCATGGGATGCATGCAGCATCACTCGAATGCTTACAAAACATAGTAACATTCCAAAGTATAACCTTGCATTATTGCTCAAGCTTTTGCTGAAAGGCAAAAAACGTTTAATACAACGGATAGTTGCAACACCGAATATATCACAGTAACGAAGGGTGGCAGAGGGTGGGTTAAAAATAAATAACAGTCCGTAACTGAATAACAGGAGGGTTTCCACTGGAGAGGCCAAATAAATATCAGTCCCCCTTTTATTCGGGTCACTACAATATTTTTTGCATTATTTTAGACGGATCTAAATGTCCTGTATTAACGACCAAGAATACATTTAAGTTGGTATTTGGGCAGATAAACTCAGTGATTTTAGTATTTACTTAACTTAAGCATGGTTTTAAAAACAAAAAATCGATTGTAATGCATCATTATAATGGCCAATGTATAGAACAGGACCGGAACAGCAGTATAAGTATATTTCTAAGCCTAAGCCTAAGCCTAAGCCAAATCATAAACATGAGCCTATGCCTAAGCCTAAGCCTAAGCGTAAGCCTAAGCAAAAAAATTAGTCTAAAGCTTAAGCTTACTTTATTACAATCCCGCCGTAAAACGTTCCGGCCCTGTTCTATACATGGACCACTATAATTATACTTTTGGAGATCTTCAGGCGGAGCCAAATCTCTTGCTTCAACCACCAACGTGTACGTTGTTTCCGGATCCGGCGGTATTGGTTTGCGCATAGTAATGCTACCGTCGTTGTTGAATTCGAATATATCCGGTATGGCAATCGGAACGTAGTATACATGTCCTGAGGTCCCTTCATCCGCGTCTGTTGCGTGAACCTGAAATATGTAGCGCACCATTCACAATAAAAACTTCGTCATGGCAGATAATTTTGGTTTCAATTCTACATCAAAATTTGATGTATTCAGTTCAATTCCAAAAGTTCATAGTTTTTCAAATTTTCATTCGGTGAAAAATTTACACAAAATTAAAAAGTTTTCATTGTAAAAAAAGCCATGTATGTAAATTTACATTAGTTTTAACGTTGCCTCTACTGAACAGATACTGGCTGGGCTTCCGAAACCCTAACCAAACGCCGGTCCTGAACTTACCCGTCCAATTAGTTGATCAACACCAATATTTTCATCAATATAGAAGTTGTATGTGTTATTGTCGGCTCCTTGAAACACTGGGGCGTGATCGTTTTGGTCCGATAAACTGATCCAAACACTTGCTGCGACCGGATTTTCATCGACGGATTCGCTCGCGACACCCAAATCAACTGCACGGTTGGTTGTAACCTGAAACCAAATTCTCAAATGTATGTAGCACCTATCATCAGTTGGTAATAAGTCATGTAGTGTCAAGCTAAAAAACGTCATGCTTCAAAATATTGCAGTTAATTGTGACCGTTCGGCCCATATTAATTATAAGGGCCTACCTACTAAGTCTAAGCATCAACCCAAGCCTGGGCGTAATCCGAAAAGCCTTGATGTTAAGCGTAAACCTTCGCATCTCTAAGTCCCCCAGTCTCCGTGACAGCCAATGGACGGGCCCCTACAGCCAATGGGCAGGCCCCTACAGCCAACGAGCAGGCCCCTACAGCCAATGAGCAGGCCCCTACAGCCAATGAGCAGGCCCCTACAGCGAATGAGCAGGCCCATACAGCCAATGGGCTTGCCTCTACAGTCAACGTAGACTAAAATTTCAAAGCCGAAGCTTTCACAATTTATCTTATTTAAAAACTTTGCTGTTATTAACTGTGCAATAGGTGCTATACGCAGCTGAGAATATTATAAGTTTTGAAAACATTTCCTCGTAAAGTCCCAAGGATAGTTTTTAGCGAATCATTCTAAAACAAATTAAGAAAATTGTGTATAAATTTAAAATCAATACAAATAATGAAATTTATGCTTAAATCTCACCAAAAACAAGATAACAATCGCTAAATGAGCAGTATAATATCGAACATAGGCATGAAATATCATTGTATATAATGTAATATGGTGGTCAATGTGTTTGTTTTTGGTTTTGAACCTGATACGTTCGTCAAAATGGCGTTACAAATAATTATATTCATAGTATTTTGTAAAAATATATAAATCTGAATATTTCTGGAGACGAGTTTTCTAATTTTCAATAAACCAGTAAAAGTTCGTAAACGCTAAAGCGTTTTAAATTATTTTCAAGCCAAATTTTAAGCAGTTCCGAACATCGGCCCATGTAAAGATCAGGAGCGGAACGTTTTTCTGCTGGGACTGCAATAGAGTCCGCTTAAGCTTTAGACTATATTTTTCATGGCTTAGGCTTAGCAATAAACTGATTCTTACGTTTAGGCTTAGGCTTAGGCTTAGGCTTAGGCTTAGGCTTAGGTTTAGGCTTAGGCTTAGGAATATTCTCATTCTTGCGCTTAGGTTTACGCTTAGATTTGCTTATAATACTGTTCCGCCCCTGTTCTTTACACCGGCTCAAATTTCAAATATAACCATAGGCATAACCAGGATATGGAATTTTAGGGCTCATATCTTTCGCTTTGGGTTTTTGCGATACGGCACTTAAATCAATTATTATTTTGACACATATCAAGTCTCCCCCCGTCGAAATAGTAACAGTACGTTTCTCTATCCAAAATATTAGCTCCGCCCACGAATATATATTTTTTATTAATATATTACTTTTTAAATTTCATACATAACCCAGGCCAGTACTGTAACAGATTTATTTTTAGATTCAAATTAAAAATCACAGCTAAGCTGGGTTAATTACTAAAATTTAAATTAAAAGTACCAAGCGTGCTGCAGTACGATCGCAACCTTTGTCTGCATACTTTAAGCAATCCGGCTGACACACGATACAGTATTGTAATGCCAGTTTGTGAAATTATTCAAAATCATGTAAAAATTGCAAAATTTTGCGTAAACTGAATTCCTTCAGCTTATAAAACAGCCAAATTGCTATTTTCACAGTACAGGATTAATCAGGACGGGCGATGTATCCGCGCCCCTCAAAACGGCCCTGTCGTTCTCCAAACCATATTTAGCCAAATAAGTAAAATACTTGGCCAGATTTTACAGTTGTAATTAACAAAAAATGTCCCATTCGCTGCGATTGGACAATCGTCACAAATTGAAAAATTTACTAAAAACACAAAATTGTAAAATTTTGAAACACAAAAAATATCCTTTCTCACCCCGAAACATTCGTGGATCTGCAACTAAAAATTGCAGAACTGGAATAACCGACTACGCATAGGCTTACGTACGTAGACCTTCAAGTGAAAGCCTACTAAATTAAGAGTTGACCACTAAAAGGAAACTTTAAACCTTGAGTCATCGGTGCTCACACACAGCTACAAATCGCGTGACAGTCTTTTATTTGCCTAAATACTTCCGTAGTCCGTGAAGTAAACACGGCAACGCACCGAGTTTTGCACGAACAGCGGGTTTCATTCTTGAGAAATGACAAATAGTTTGTTAATGTATGGGTTAAAGATTTCAGCTGCAACCGAAATCTCATTTGTATTGAAACGTTTTCAAGAGTTTGAAGTGGTTATCAGGCTTAGGCTAAGGTTAAGGTTTTAGTTTAAGCCGCTAGCGGATTCAGAGGAGGCCGACCGTCCCCCCGTCAGAATTTGTTTGTGATAAAATGGTACGGACCCTACTTTACAATTTTGTACATGAGAAAATTTTTTGTAAAAAAATAATTTTTACCTTTAGAATTTTTTTGCGATAACACCTTACAATATTTCCACTAAGAAAATATTTTGGTGATAAAATGATAAGGTTCCTACTTTACAATTTTTCCCCTAAGAAAATGTTTTGGTCAAAAAATGATAAGGTCCCTCTACCTTAGAATTTTTGCGTTTTATAGCGTTTGCCAGCCCGCTTTCTCCCGTCACCCCCGTCACAAATTTTTGGATCTGCGTCTGGCATAAGCCTCAACCTAAGCTTATGCGTAGCAAAAAATATTACCCAGTAGCGTGGGCGGAACGTTTACCTTCTATTAAATTAACAACATTGTTTGGTGAACTAAACTACACTGCAAAAAAACGGTGTGTCAAATTGACTCTCTCCGAAATAGGTGGCTCTACGGGACTATAAAAACTGAGTCAAATTCGACTCCGCAAGAGTCAAATTTGACTTACTAAATCGCACGTTTGATTCTGGTGGAGTCGGTAATTTGATTCAGTTTGTGTAGTCCCGTAGAGCCTATTTCGGAGAGTCAATCTGACTCACCATTTTTTGCAGTGTTGTACTAAAGTAGGCGTCGAGTTATGATTTTGATAAAGAAAAGCATGAATATATCTTTGTTTATATTGGTTTCAAGAAATCTTAAATTTTCATATTCAGCTTAAAATCTTTCCCGAATTTAAAACATTTATCAATATTACAATATTTTACATGGTTCTGTTTTTTCGATACTGATTGAAACCAAATAACATGTAAAATTTGTACGACAATCATAGATCCCCCCATTGGTGGTCTTATTGATATTTTCGGCGAGATTTATCCCCTTATCCCTTATCCGAAAACCGTCCCTGTTTCACACGTTATTTCTCATCGCCGTAACCTGAAATCAAGCCAGTTACCAGGCGATATACCTTCAACTCTAAAAATTAATGGTACACAACAAGATAAAACGGCACGAGCAAAAAAACATCAATTCAACAGGGTGAGGGTTGTACTTAAAATGCAAATATATAGTAAAATTTCACATTTTTATCGTTCGAAATTTGAGAAAACTGAAAATTCAACGATTTCAGCAAAAAACAACAACTTAGCGAAAATGTTGTTAAGACAACAACATTCTTCCAATTTTATGGTTGATCGATAATGACAGTGTCGTTTGTACGTTGTCATTACTAGGCACAAGGTGACCGTAACGCAGTCAATATATTTATTCGCTTCATGGATAAAACGGGGCTCACAGATGTCGAGTCATTATTTGAGGACCTTTACCCGTGTACAAGCATTGGACCCAAAACGAAATGCAAGTTGGTGCGATGTTATGCAAGGCGGCTGAGGAGAGTAACTCATTGGCTTATGCAACGAGATCGCACTACGGCCGTTCGGCTCAACAGTGATCAAAGCCAAAGTTTCGCATTAAGATTTAGTGCTAAAATTGCGTTTAAACGTCTTGCTGGCTTCGCTCGCAAACTTTCAGTATTATCATGCGAGTCCCGTGTCACGAAATTCAATATCCGCCGCTAAATTAAACTCACTGAGTTGAGTTGCACGGCCAATGTATAGAACAGGGCCGGAACAGTAATATAAGCATATTCCTAAGCCTAAGCCTAAGCCTATGCAAAAAATAGTTTAAAGCTTAAGTTTACTCTATTACGGTTTCGTCGAAAAACGTTCCGGTCCTGTTCTATACATGGGTCACTTGTTTGAACAAATTTTACTATTTTCTTAATTTTGAAAACATCTGCAATTAACATTGAACTGGTACACGTAGTTGCACACATGTGCAACTGGACTTAGGCTTGCGTAATGTAAACAAAAATCTGTTGGAACGGTGCCCAAAATACGTATGTGGGACGCTTCTGATGTAATATGTAGATTATACTATCTGCTTTAACTGAACTGCAAGGCTGATAGAAGGATAGAATCTACACAATATTCGGATCACTAACAGTAGTGAGACAGGAAGGCTTAACGCTTTATTAAAGTTTAGGCTCTGCTCTTAGTTTGCCGTCCTCAAACTGGTTTGTCTTCTTAACCATTTAAGTTAGTTACGAACCCAATATTTACTTTTTTAAACTATACTCATAATTATATTCATTTATTATAAAATGGGAAAACTGCGACAAGCAACGTTAGCTCATTTCCGTACGGTAATAAACGTACGATTCTAAATTATTAAGCAGGCAAAGCTTAGCCTAAAGCTCAACCTTCCGTTGCCGTATTTATTTCATTAGCTTCGTTTAACCGATATTTGTGATGCGTTCGTTTGGATTTTGGATGACTTACAAGCGAGGTTGCAACTTCTCTAGCGAAGAATCAAATGTGTCCAATGGGACTGCGACAATCCTGCATTTTGTAATTATGAAACAGGCCCATGGATAGAACAGGGCCGGATCGTTTTCCGAAGGGGCTATAATAGAGTCAGATTAAGCTTTAAACTATTTTTTTGCTGAGGCTTATGCTTAGGCTTAGGAATAGGCTCATCCATACTCTTAGGCTTAGGCTTAGGCTTAGGCTTAGGAATGGACTCATCCATACACTTAGGCTTAGGCTTAGGCTTAGGCTTAGGCTTAGGCTTATGCTTAGGAATATGCTTATACTACTGTTCCGGCCCTGTTCTATACATGGACCATGAAACAGGCTAAGATCCGTATGATACCTTATTTTGAACCATACCGTGCTTGCCCGAGTGCTAACATCGTATTCGCTAGAACAGTATTACTTAAACCAAGGAAAATCTTACATGTAATGGTAAACAAAAATGCTCGTGAACGAAACCAGCGAAAAGCCGAACGCAATTTTAGTGCTCAAAATCCTGGCTTAGATATAAGTTGTCGGGCCTGTAGGCCGGAGTAGACCCGTTTTGGGTCAATCAGTGGGTGTATCTTAGAACACGTGACATGTTTCTGAGGGTACCATTACACCCCTAGCCCGGTTTCATCCATTCAGTCGTCTATCAACCTGATTAGTTAACGTAACCGTTATTGTTCACTTCAACTACAATTCCGAAAAAAAACATAAATTTAAAAATAGAGTAATTGATTTGTATAGTAATTTTAGACAACAGAGCGGTTCCTGTTACCTTATTTCTAATAGGATACGAAGTACATCCTTGAAACAATAAAAGGGAACATTGCCTACCGACAGGTCTGCAAGACACAAAATAATCCATTATCACACGCTTTAGGTTAATAATGTCAAATTTTCAGGTCAACAAAATTTTCTCACACTCTGAGCGTCCGTTTACAGAAAAGTGTCGTGTGGGATTATCCCGTTGCAAAATTGAAATCCTGGCTATGCCTGTTAGAGCGTCGATTTTGATTGGTTGAATTACTGACGACTACACGACGCAAGTAAACTAATAATAAAAATTCAATAATTCTCTTGAGGTTTGAAACGGCGCTCATTGGTTAATTGTCGAACATTTGCTTTAAATTTACTAAATTTAAACGCTTTTGGTAAAAAATAAACAAGTATAATAATAATAATAATAATAATAATAATCAAAAATTGTAAATAATAAGATTGCAACTGCAAAAATGCACAAACAAAAAACACAAAAATAAAAATCAAAAACGAACATATTCTACTCTAATCGCTGTAATTTTTTAACAAACCCAACTCAGATGAGTTGATTAGCCAACTCAGCTATAGAGGTAGTTGTTTCTGAGTTAATAATAGGAAACATAAACTCACTCTAAGTTGAGTTGATCCTCAAACTGAGTTCAGTTGATTCCGTGTCAGTTGAATAAATATCTCAGAGTGAGGTTTACTGACTCAGAATTCTGGGTTCTGAATGTCCTAACTCAGATTGAGCGATTCAACTCATACTGAGCTAAAATCAACTCCCTGGGATTTACAGATCACTTTCACAACATATACGCACTGCTTAGAACTTGGCTTAGCAAAACTTACTTAGGAAAAAACCTAAGCGTTTGGTTAAGCGCTGTCTAAGTTTCAGCCTTTGATGCACTGCAAAAAATGGGTGAGTCAAATTGGCTTTCTCCAAACTATTGCTGTACGGCACTAGACAAGCTGAGTCAAATTCGACTGCGCCAGAGTGAAACATGCGATTTAGTGAGTCAAAATTGACTCTATTGGAATCGAATTTGACACAGTTTGTGTAGTCCCGTAGAGCCTATTTCGGAAACAATCAATTTGACACATCTTTTTTTGCAGTGAAAGTAACCACTGGCTGATCTAAGGTAAAGCCATCGAGGCCTACACTTCTAAAACAGATATCAAAACCAACATTTTACGCAAAAAATTTAACACTAAAATGACGTTTTGCTTCTCGCTCGCTTCGCTCACGAGTTTTTTTTCACTATTATACCTCACACATACCCTACGTTTAGAAATTTCTGGATCCAACACTAATGATCAATGAAAAACATAATACGCAATTCTGTGAAACACTTACCATACCTATCTTGCGAACTATGCTCGCTAGGGTGACGTGGCACTTATTCATTTGATGATGGCCAGCACAAAATGCTCCCAACCCAAACCGGTCCACCGCCACAACGGGAGCCATGTAGGTTGATTTCCCTTTGAAATATTTTACTCCCCCCTAGAAAAGTTTCAACGTCAACTGTAATTCCAAAAAATCCCTGCTTGCAATGGCTGTCGTGACAATTTTAGGCCACCCCTCCGGTATGTTGAACTGACGACTCTCTTGACGCATATGACCTGGGTCGCTTACAAATTTTAACAATGAACCGAACGGTTTTCCAGTTTCTCATTATCAAGTTAACTCTGCCTCGCGTGGCCAATCAACGCCTATTGTACCCAGGTGCTGAATGTGACCCGAGACGAAATTGCGTCGATTTTCACTTAATCTGTGATCGACTATAACTGTAAGCCTCTCAGTATATTTGCCATTTCATTTTACTTTCATTTTTGTTTATCTTTTTTCTGTTTTGGTTTCTAATTTTCATTTGAAATTACGCTGATGATTTCATCAAAACCGTTCAAAATTCGTCGTATAAATGAAATGGCAAATATACTGAGAGGCTTAAAGTTATAGTCGATCGCAGATTAAGTTAAGTCTGCCTCGCGTGGCCAATCAAAGCCTTTCGTACCCAGGCGATGAATGTGACCCGAGACGAAATTGCGTCGATTTTCACTTAATCTGTGATCGACTATAACTTTAAGTCTCTCAGTATATTTGCCATTTCATTTATACGACGAATTTTGACCGGTTTCGATGAAATCATCAGTGTAAATTTCAAATGAAAATTAGAAGCCAAAACACAAAAAAGGTAAACAAAATTGAAAGTAAAATCCTGTCGTGTGTTTAAATTTATATTTTTTAATAGAGACTAAAAATATTTGTGCAATTGAGAAAAGGATAAACATTTTTGTTTTAGTTTTTTTTGCGGTTTTTTGTTTGTTAGTTTTTTAGTTTGTTGGTTTGTTTGTTTGTTTGCTTGTTTGTAAGCTTGTTTGTTTGCTTGTTTGTTTGTTAGTGTGTTTGCTTCTTTGTTCGGTTGTTGGTTGGTTTGTTTGCTTGTTTGTTTGTTAGTTTGTTTGTAAGTTTTTTTATTTATTTGTTCGTTTGTTTGTTGGTTTGTTTGCTTCTTTGTTTGTTAGCTAGTTTGTTTGTTTGTTAGTTTGTTTGTTTGGCTGTCTGTTTGTTTGTTTGTCTGTTTGTTAGTTTGTTCGTTAGTTTGTTTGTTTGTTTGTCTGTCTGTCTGTTTGTTTGTTTGTCTGTTTGTTAGTTTGTTAGTTTGTTTGTTTGTCTGTCTGTCTGTCTGTTTGTTTGTCTGTTTGTTAGTTTGTTTGTTAGTTTGTTTGTCAGTCTATTTTTTGTTTGACCGTCTGTTTGTTTGTTTCTTGTTTGTTTTTTGTAGCTTCGCTGTTTGTAGGATTGTTTGTTGTAAATTTCTCTTTGTTTTAATCTGCTATTGGAGTTTATTCAGTCTGTAGACTCAGATAACCCGACAAGGAAATATAATGAAAGAAATAATTTAACAAAGAAAGAAAAGCAACAAGCAAACAAACTTACAAAAAACAAACAAGAAACAAACAAAACAGACTGTCAAACAAAAATAGACTGACAAACAAACTAACAAACAAAATAACAAACAGACAAACAAACAGACAGACAGACAAACAAACAAACTAACAAAAAACAAACAAGAAACAAACAAACAAACAGACAGACAGGAACAAACAAACAAACAAACTAACGAACAAACTAACAAACAGACAAACAAACAAACAAGACAGCCAAACAAACAAACTAACAAACAAACAAACTAGCCCTAACAAACAAAGAAGCAAACAAACCAACAAACAAACAAACAAACAATAAATAAAAAAACTTACAAACAAACTAACAAACAAACAAGCAAACAAACCAACCAACAACCGAACAAAGAAGCAAACACACTAACAAACAAACAAGCAAACAAACAAGCTTACAAACAAGCAAACAAACAAACAAACGAACAAACGAACAAACGAACAAACAAACAAACGGCAAACAAACGCAAAGCAAACAGTTTATCCGTTTCTCCATTGCACAAATATTTTTAGTCTCGCTTAACAAATATAAAGTTCAACAAACGACAGGATTTTACTTTCAATTTTGTTTACCTTTTTTGTGTTTTGGCTTCTAATTTTCATTTGAAATTTACACTGATGATTTCATCGAAACCGGTCAATATTCGTCGTATAAATGAAATGGCAAATATACTGAGAGGCTTAAAGTTATAGTCGATCACAGATTAAGTGAAAATCGACGCAATTTCGTCTCGGGTCACATTCATCGCCTGGGTACGAAAGGCTTTGATTGGCCACGCGAGGCAGACTTAACTTAATCTGCGATCGATTATAACAATATGCCTAACATTATATTTGCCTATTCACTTATACGACGAAATTTGAACGGTTTTAAATAAAATCATCAGCGTAATTTCAAATGAAAATTAGAAACCAAAACAGAAAAAAGATAAACAAAAATGAAAGTAAAATGAAATGGCAAATATACTGAGAGGCTTACAGTTAAAGTCGATCACAGATTAAGTGAAAATCGACGCAATTTCGTCTCGGGTCACATTCAGCACCTGGGTACAATAGGCGTTGATTGGCCACGCGAGGCAGAGTTAACTTGATAATGAGAAACTGGAAAACCGTTCGGTTCATTGTTAAAATTTGTAAGCGACCCAGGTCATATGCGTCAAGAGAGTCGTCAGTTGAACATACCGGAGGGATGGCCTGAAATTGTCACGACGGCCATTCCAAGCAGGGATTTTGATGGAATTACAGTTGACGTTGAAACTTTTCTAGGGGGGGAGTAAAATATTTCAAAGGGAAATCAACCTACATGGCTCCCGTTGTGGCGGTGGACCGGTTTGGGTTGGGAGCATTTTGTGCTGGCCATCATCAAATGAATAAGTGCCACGTCACCCTAGCGAGCATAGTTCGCAAGATAGGTATGGTAAGTGTTTAACAGAATTGCGTATTATGTTTTTCATTGATCATCAGTGTTGGATCCAGAAATTTCTAAACGTAGGGTATGTGTGAGGTATAATAGTGAAAAAAAACTCGTGAGCGAAGCGAGCGAGAAGCAAAACGTCATTTTAGTGTTAAATTTTTTGCGTAAAATGTTGGTTTTGATATCTGTTTTAGAAGTGTAGGCCTCGATGGCTTTACCTTAGATCAGCCAGTGGTTACTTTCACTGCAAAAAAAGATGTGTCAAATTGATTGTTTCCGAAATAGGCTCTACGGGACTACACAAACTGTGTCAAATTCGATTCCAATAGAGTCAATTTTGACTCACTAAATCGCATGTTTCACTCTGGCGCAGTCGAATTTGACTCAGCTTGTCTAGTGCCGTACAGCAATAGTTTGGTGAAAGCCAATTTGACTCACCCATTTTTTGCAGTGCATCAAAGGCTGAAACTTAGACAGCGCTTAACCAAACGCTTAGGTTTTTTCCTAAGTAAGTTTTGCTAAGCCAAGTTCTAAGCAGTGCGCATATGTTGTGAAAGTGATCTGTAAATCCCAGGGAGTTGATTTTAGCTCAGTATGAGTTGAATCGCTCAATCTGAGTTAGGACATTCAGAACCCAGAATTCTGAGTCAGTAAACCTCACTCTGAGATATTTATTCAACTGACACGGAATCAACTGAACTCAGTTTGAGGATCAACTCAACTTAGAGTGAGTTTATGTTTCCTATTATTAACTCAGAAACAACTACCTCTATAGCTGAGTTGGCTAATCTCATCTGAGTTGGGTTTGTTAAAAAAATTACAGCGATTAGAGTAGAATATGTTCGTTTTTGATTTTTATTTTTGTGTTTTTTGTTTGTGCATTTTTGCAGTTGCAATCTTATTATTTACAATTTTTGATTATTATTATTATTATTATTATTATTATTATTATTATTATTATACTTGTTTATTTTTTTACCAAAAGCGTTTAAATTTAGTAAATTTAAAGCAAATTTTCGAAAATTAACAAATGAGCGCCGTTTCAACCCTCAATTTATTTATTTAATTTTTATTATTTTTTTATTTGGGTGGTGTTTTCGTCTGTAATTCAACCAATCAACCTCGACGCTCTAACAGGCATAGCCAGGATTTCAATTTTGAAGCGGGATAATCCCTACACGACACTTTTTCTGTAAAACGGACGCTCCAGTGGTGGGAAGATTTTTGACCTGAAAATTTGACATTATTAACCTAAAGGTGTGATAATGGATTATTTTGTGTCTTGCAGACCTTCGTCAGGCAATGTTCCCTTTTATTGTTTCAAGGATGTACTTCGTATCCTATTAGAAATAAGGTAACAGGAACCGCTTTTGTCTATCAAATTACTATACAAATCAATACTCTATTTTTAAATTTATGTTTTTTTCGGAATTGTAGTTGAAGTGAACAATAACGGTTACGTTAACTAATCAGGTTGATAGACGACTGAATGGATAAAACAGGTAAGAGTAATGCGGGATTACTTAAACCAGAAAAGCTTACTGTTCTAATGGCAAGATGGAACCAAAACAGGGGGTGTACTTTCGGGCCTACGGCCCGACAACCTTGGATGGTGATCTAAACCGAAGTGTTTCTGAGGGCTACCATACACCCCTAGTTTGCATTCGCTTTTTAACGTAACTCGTTTTCCCAAAATTTCACGAGCATTCGTTTACAAGTACATGTAGGATTATCCTGCAATTAATAATCTTTCTAGCCTCCCGTTTGTTGACGCCCGGAATTAAACGCTGTTAGTAAAAATTCGATTCTCGGGAGGTTTGAGCGCTCTGCTAATTGTCGAACATTTGCTTTAAAGATAAACAAGTATAATAATAATAATAATAATAATAATAATAATAATAATAATAATCAAAAATTGTAAATAATAAGATTGCAACTGCAAAAATGCACAAACAAAAAACACAAAAATAAAAATCAAAAACGAACATATTCTACTCTAATCGCTGTAATTTTTTAACAAACCCAACTCAGATGAGTTGATTAGCCAACTCAGCTATAGAGGTAGTTGTTTCTGAGTTAATAATAGGAAACATAAACTCACTCTAAGTTGAGTTGATCCTCAAACTGAGTTCAGTTGATTCCGTGTCAGTTGAATAAATATCTCAGAGTGAGGTTTCCTGACTCAGAATTCTGGGTTCTGAATGTCCTAACTCAGATTGAGCGATTCAACTCATACTGAGCTAAAATCAACTCCCTGGGATTTACAGATCACTTTCACAACATATACGCACTGCTTAGAACTTGGCTTAGCAAAACTTACTTAGGAAAAAACCTAAGCGTTTGGTTAAGCGCTGTCTAAGTTTCAGCCTTTGATGCACTGCAAAAAATGGGTGAGTCAAATTGGCTTTCTCCAAACTATTGCTGTACGGCACTAGACAAGCTGAGTCAAATTCGACTGCGCCAGAGTGAAACATGCGATTTAGTGAGTCAAAATTGACTCTATTGGAATCGAATTTGACACAGTTTGTGTAGTCCCGTAGAGCCTATTTCGGAAACAATCAATTTGACACATCTTTTTTTGCAGTGAAAGTAACCACTGGCTGATCTAAGGTAAAGCCATCGAGGCCTACACTTCTAAAACAGATATCAAAACCAACATTTTACGCAAAAAATTTAACACTAAAATGACGTTTTGCTTCTCGCTCGCTTCGCTCACGAGTTTTTTTTCACTATTATACCTCACACATACCCTACGTTTAGAAATTTCTGGATCCAACACTGATGATCAATGAAAAACACAATACGCAATTCTGTTAAACACTTACCATACCTATCTTGCGAACTATGCTCGCTAGGGTGACGTGGCACTTATTCATTTGATGATGGCCAGCACAAAATGCTCCCAACCCAAACCGGTCCACCGCCACAACGGGAGCCATGTAGGTTGATTTCCCTTTGAAATATTTTACTCCCCCCTAGAAAAGTTTCAACGTCAACTGTAATTCCAAAAAATCCCTGCTTGCAATGGCTGTCGTGACAATTTTAGGCCACCCCTCCGGTATGTTGAACTGACGACTCTCTTGACGCATATGACCTGGGTCGCTTACAAATTTTAACAATGAACCGAACGGTTTTCCAGTTTCTCATTATCAAGTTAACTCTGCCTCGCGTGGCCAATCAACGCCTATTGTACCCAGGTGCTGAATGTGACCCGAGACGAAATTGCGTCGATTTTCACTTAATCTGTGATCGACTTTAACTGTAAGCCTCTCAGTATATTTGCCATTTCATTTTACTTTCATTTTTGTTTATCTTTTTTCTGTTTTGGTTTCTAATTTTCATTTGAAATTACGCTGATGATTTCATCAAAACCGTTCAAATTTCGTCGTATAAGTGAAATGGCAAATATACTGAGAGGCTTAAAGTTATAATCGATCGCAGATTAAGTTAAGTCTGCCTCGCGTGGCCAATCAAAGCCTTTCGTACCCAGGCGATGAATGTGACCCGAGACGAAATTGCGTCGATTTTCACTTAATCTGTGATCGACTATAACTTTAAGTCTCACAGTATATATGCAATTTAATTTATACGACGAAATTTGACCGGTTTCGATGAAATCATCAGTGTAAATTTCAAATGAAAATTAGAAGCCAAAACACAAAAAAGGTAAACAAAATTGAAAGTAAAATCCTGTCGTTTGTTGAACTTTATATTTTTTAAGCGAGACTAAAAATATTTGTGCAATGGAGAAACGGATAAACTGTTTGCTTTGCGTTTGTTTGCCGTTTGTTTGTTTGTTCGTTTGTTCGTTTGTTCGTTTGTTTGTTTGTTTGCTTGTTTGTAAGCTTGTTTGTTTGCTTGTTTGTTTGTTAGTGTGTTTGCTTCTTTGTTCGGTTGTTGGTTGGTTTGTTTGCTTGTTTGTTTGTTAGTTTGTTTGTAAGTTTTTTTATTTATTTGTTCGTTTGTTTGTTGGTTTGTTTGCTTCTTTGTTTGTTAGCTAGTTTGTTTGTTTGTTAGTTTGTTTGTTTGGCTGTCTGTTTGTTTGTTTGTCTGTTTGTTAGTTTGTTCGTTAGTTTGTTTGTTTGTTTGTCTGTCTGTCTGTTTGTTTGTTTGTTTATCTGTTTGTTAGTTTGTTAGTTTGTTTGTTTGTCTGTCTGTCTGTTTGTTTGTCTGTTTGTTATTTTGTTTGTTAGTTTGTTTGTCAGTCTATTTTTGTTTGACAGTCTGTTTGTTTGTTTCTTGTTTGTTTTTTGTAAGTTTGTTTGTTTGTTGGTTTGTTTGTTTGTTAAATTATTTGTTTCATTATACTTGCTTGTCGTGTTAATTCGAGTTGTAGACTTAAACTCCATGGTTTAAAATGAGAAATTTTAAAAAGTTTGTTACAAACTGCGACTTCAAAAACGTCTCTTATCAAATCACAATCCAGTGTAATTCTACACCTTTTTCAAATTTTCAAACTGTCAAATACAACTTTGTTTCCAACCACGGGACCGTCAGAATATAACGGTGTTCAACTGGGGTACAGTGGAGACATTTCAATCAAACGGTTGGAGCTTAAGAAACCGAAGATGTTCATTAGGGGATGCCTCTACCAGGGTGCAACCGGATATTAATATACCGGATACCGCCACGGGTTACGGATACTAGTATTTGCCGGATATTAAACCAGCACCGGATATCCGGTCGATCCCTGGTTTCAACCCGCGCGTCCGCGCACTTAGCTGTCGGACTCTATCGGTGTGAAAAGTTTCCTCGCACGTGGGTTGTGGAAGTAACCCCGTTGCGAGTACCTTTAAAGCGTTCATGTTTCGACGAAATACAAGAACACACATTCGCTGACAGTGCAGAAACATTTTGCCGACCAAAAATATATTCGTAGAGCTTAAGAGTTGGCCACTTTGTTCATTTTATTTGTTTGAAATCCACGTAAAATCCATAATGAAATTTAAAACTAATCGAACTTTTTAAACTGCGAACATACGCAATAGGTCTCTTAACCACGACAGTACTGCAGAGTAGAACAGTGGTTCGGGGGGGGGGGGTGTGAGAATAACGCAGTAATGGTTAAAATGACACCTTGGTAGTGCTAGCCAGATGTTGGTAAATGGTGGCACGAAAAACTTTGCAAACTCGATAAAGCAATTTTAGGCGATATTTCAAGAGCGACGTACCGAGAAATTTGGATTCCGAGACCGCATCAGGTTTGTGCCTTGGGTTTCCACGTAAAACTAAATTTGTATCGTTTAGCAGTGACGGATCAAATTTTTAGGTGGGATATATGCGGTTATCCACGCTCCTTTAAAATTGATACCGAGACCAACTTCAAGTTGACTTTCTGGTCTTCGAAATTTGTGGCGAGCTGGCTAACTGGACATAGCCGAATTGTCCGCCACGTGAGCACGAGTTTACGAAAATGCCGCGAGCAACGCGAGCGAAAAGCTAAACACTATTTGTCTTTAGCTCTAGTACAGAACTTTAGTTTGGAGTCTTTGTGGCCGTATATTTGTATAATATGAAATGTTTTCAGGCACTAGAAGGTAAAAGATAACAGAGCGAAGCCTAGTATAATCACGATTTAGGTTAGTTTTGAAGACTTGACAAGCGAAGCGTGCAAAAACCTACACGTGACTTTGATGCATTCCTGTGAACAACAGTGAAAAATGTCGTGAGTAAAAGTGAGTCAAAAAAGCCAGGCGTAATTTTTGTATCAAATGTAAATTATGACACATGTACACATTCAGACGTGACGCTGCCGCCGAAGAGTTTTTCGTGTTTAGAAACAGATATTGCGGCAAGCTGTCAATACGGCATTTTTCAGTCCATTAAAGATTGTTTTGCAATATATATATAATTATATATATGTGTATAGATATATATCCAAATTATGTCTGCTGAAAGATATCTTGAAGCAGTTTGGCAACGTAGGCCAATGGCACAACAACTTAAATTTAACTGCGCCCTTTATTGTAGGGCACGCAACGGAATGCCTTGTGCCAAATTTTACTCACAAACCCAGACGATAAAACGCAGTCACCTCAGATTACTGGTCATGCTTCAAGACAAAATAGCGTCTAATAATTGTGTGTAAATCTAAAGTTGATCACCAACACGGGTCAATTCAAAGAGAGGCATATATACCGCCCGAAACCTTTGGAAAACACAAAAAATACAAGTTTTACAGGCTGTTGAATGACTTGCGGATGTCGAAAAATATTTTCGCTGGCTGCGTTCGCTCACAAACAAACATATAAACGTTGTTTATCCACCACTCCCGAAATGAACCCATGGCTACGATACAGATGACCAATTGGTATCCCCACGAGAGGCTGGGATAGGCTATTATTGAGCATCCGGTTACCGATATATATATGGTAGCAGACAGCGAATGGAGACATATTAAAATTTATTTAACTCACCGGTACGTGTATCAGGTTTGAGCGAATTTAAATGTGGTAAACAAGCAAACGGTTGTTGAATTTAAATTTAAAAATTTCCAATCGATTCGGCAGCCGTGGTCCGCCAGTTTTTAATCCATGATTAAAATGGCCGATACGTTGCTTCTAAAGTTGCCAATGTTGTGTTGAGGCCCGTAGCCAGCCAACCTTCCTAGGGGTGGGGGCTAAAAAAATTTTCAGGAGGGGCATTTAAACGTTTTCAGTAACTTACAAGCAAGGTTGAAAATCTTCTAGAAAGGGCCGAATTTTTTCCAGTGGGGCTATGCCCCATGCTGGTCCCCTTTGCTACTGGCCCGATTGTGCTACCAGTAATACCACATGCTAAGTAAAGTTTAGCCACTGCTTGATGACTATTTTATAACTTATTTCAAACCCAAATGACAATTGATTTCTGTATCAAAACGTTCTAGCCAATATTGTAAGAACCCACGGAATGCGTTCCATTAAAATTTTTGTAACTCTTGATGTAAGCAAGCTTAAGCTGATTCTTATATCAGCAACCTTCCGACAGTTTAGTAACAGACGTCTGCAATGAAATGTTTCAAAACTGAATAATACATGGTAAAATTGACTATTACCGTTTTTAACAGTTACCGAGTAAAACTACAACTTACACGAAACGTTTTTTTACCATTTAGAAATTCGTTCCCATTTCTAATGGTATTTCCAATTAGCGTCGATTTTAAATCGAGAGCAACTCATAGAAACTGTGTTGACGCGGTATTTTTAGTTCAGATATTTATCAAATGCCTACGAGAACAATGGTAATTTAATTGGCCTATTTCGTCTAAAAAAGTTTTACTGATCAACGGGTTCAAATGTCACAAGAGATATGTGTCGAGTAAACAAATTTGGAAGGATTCTAAGTTTGACTGCTAGGGGTTAAGGTTTAAGTTTGGGACGGGTATGTAATTATTGAAGGGCTATCAAAATATAGAAATGGATAAAACAACAGCAGGAATACAAAATACACTTTTTGAATACGATTGTTTGTTAGTAATTTGGTCATCAATTTTGCTTAGGCTTAGGCTTAGGCTTAGGAACACATTTTTGCAACGCTTAGGCTTAGGCTTAGGCTTAGGAATACGCGTAATTTATTGTTACGCCCCTAAAAGTAACATTGGCTTAGGCTTAGGCTTAGGAACACATTTTTGCAACGCTTAGGCTTAGGCTTAGGCTTAGGAATACGCTTAATCTACTGTTACGCCCCTAAAAGAAACATTGGCTTAGGCTTTGGCTTAGGCTTAGAAATACGCTTAATCTACTGTTCCGCCCCTAAAAGTAACATTGGCCCAAAAACCGATAACTGTCAGTCATATCTTAGCGTCCGCGATTAAACTACTCTGCTCCGGATATAAAAGTAATGACCCACGTTCAGGGTTGGGCACTGGAAAAAACCAACGGAAAACGGGTTTTTTTCGGTTGTTCCGTTTTTGTTCGGTCGATTTAATTTTTGAAGAAAAAATCAACCCTGCCTATGTTACAAATAGTGAATAGAGTCCGTAGGCCAACAGAGTCCCTAATTGTAGCGCATAAATGACTCCAGGACCAAACAAAGTTGACTTCGAAACTTTGAAGCGTACTTAATTTGGAAAGTGCATTCCAAAGTATAACCTTGCATTATCGTTCAAGCTTTTGATGCAAGGCAAAAAACGTTTAACTCAGCAAATAGTGACAATACCGAATATATCAGTAACGAAGGGCGGCGGACGGCGGGTTAAAAATAAATAACAGTCCGAAACCGAATAACAAGGGGAGGCACCTCTGGAGAAGCCAAATAAATATCAGCCCCCCCCTCTTATTCGGGTCGCTACAGTCCCATCTGAAGTTCGTAGTCATTCGACACATCAAAAGAAATACAGAAAAACTACAACTGATTAAGATATCTCAAACTATTTCACTTTCCCTAATTATAAACTGCAGTTGTATAAACACTCGCAACATCATACGCCTCATTCGATCCCCAGCCCTGTAAAATACGTTAAAAAATAAAGTTACAAATTTGAAATCCGATTTTTCATACTGATATTTTGATTTGGCCTCAGTATTTGCGAATTGCAAAAAAAATATGACTGAAACGGTACAAGAATTACACAATTTTCTCGCACAAAACGTCCATCGACAGTATAAGTACAAAAGGTGAGGATTCGTATCCAAAGGGGGCGCAGAGATGGCGCCGACCCCCCAGAGAAAACCTTACCCTGTGAAACGTTTTAACCACACTGGTAAACCCTTCTAAAATTGTTTTGGGCCTTGTACCAGGTTGAGTTGAATACCGACTTGAAACGGAACCGCTGATAACCAGGAGGCGCAAACAAAACGAAGGACAAGAGTGATAATCTACCACCGAAATTTCTAAACACTCCTAACAAAGGTACTCCTCTAAGCTTAAAAGAGTAAAATAGCTTGCTGGCTCCTTAAAGTCCAACAAAACTCGGTTATACGGGTGTACCCTCTCGTAATGATGATATCTTGATTATCCTACTGTCGGATAAAAAAACGCAATCAAAAATTACAATAAACATCAAAGTTGAGGGATATTACGCAATATTGGACGAAACAGTCAAATTTAACATTTTGAGTAAAATTTCGTAAAAATCACCTTTTTGTTTGCGTTGAGTACAAAAATTCCGACGACGTGAACAACCGTACGGAACAGGAGGATTGGCAGACCTTTGCGGCCCGGGGTAAATTTCATATCTGCGTTCAAGTGTTTGTTTATTGTTAAAATTGAAATTTTTTACATAAAATGGAAATGTGTTCAAATTAATACATTATGAAATATAGGAAATGTAAGAAAATATATAACATCACCGATAATACATGGCCCGTGGACAAGCGGGGACCAAGGGGTGGGGCGCTGAGCCACCCCTGGATATATTTTGGCCCCCCTAGAAAATCTTCAATCTTGCTTGCAACTCATTGAAATCTCTTGAATGCCAATCCTGAAAAAATTTTAGCCCCCCCTAGCAAGGTGAGATGGCTACGGGTCTGTGATAATATCGAGTTTGATCTCGGATGAAAGTTGTACTTTCTAACACGGGGCGTACCCGGGGCTCGGAACTTAGTGGTCAAACCCCCTGGTAAGAGAACCCAGCAGGGGGGGAGTGAACTTGCACCCCCTTTTGAATATTTGTCATTGCCTATGGTCACGACTAACTTACAATATACAAATGTTGACGTTGCGTTGTATGATCGAGTAAATACTCGCTATCAACTGTAATCCTGCCCGTTTGTGGATCAATAACGAACGGATGTGGCACTCTTGGGGAGAGTTTGGTGAAATTTGAATCCAACATAACGTAGCTGAATGATTCTTGGTTGGCGGATTCCTATAAACATTTACAAATCCACCGCTTACAAGTCAGTGAGCATTAGTTTGGTTAACGGAATCGTTATACCATGCAGTGTCTGTTGCGTCTCTGTTAGGGATGGCTCCGTGAAGAACCGTCTAACGTTGGGCCAGGCCCGTAGCCAGCTCGACTTGCTTGGTAGGATAAACGTTTTGGCCCATGTTACTTTAAGCAGCGTCCAGGTTTCTGGTGGGTCTATAAAAGAGTAGGTTTAGATGCTAGATTACATTTTTTGCTTAGGCTTAGGCTTAGACTTAGGCTTATGAATACGTTTTTGCAACGCTTAGGCTTAGGTTTAGGAATACGCTTAATCTATTGTTACGCCCCTCAGAGTAACATTGGCCAACATTTTTCAGGAGGGGTGTTCAAGTGTTTTCAATGAGTTACAAACAAGGTTGATAAGCTTCTTGAGGGGCCCAAAATTTTCCAGGAGGGGCTGAGCTCCTCTGCCCCCCTCTTGGCTAAGGACCCGCGTTGGGCGCAAATCTACGCCACACAAACCAATTTAGAAATAAACATTTTTAATTTTGCCATGGGTACAACGCCGAACGACAAGCATAGGAGTGGATCTATCGCGGTCGGCTGTCTCAAATTTCCGTCCCAAATTTTGAGAAATCAGTTGCTGCGTCTTTGATGTTAATTTGCAAATCATATTTGCCACAATTTAAAGCATGGAATATACTTGTCACATACGGTGTCCGGGCACGTGACCAGAAGGAACAGTGAGGGTGGGAAAGAGCTGACACGCACCACGGGAACAATTGTCCCCTCTAGAAAATTTGCAACCTTCCTCATAAGTCATCGAAAACTGTTGTATGCGCTTGCTGAAATAATTTTAGCCAATCCTAGCTAGGTGAGCTAGTTACGAGCATGACGGCATAGTTTCAACATATTTAAATGTCAACATAGCTATCAAATAGATAAACAATATAATTTCGCAATAAACTTCAAAAACCAACTTTTAGACGGAGTGGCATCTGAAAACCTCAAAATCTTTCCTACCTCCGTGGCGTCGACAATTTCTGCATACACTTGGATCACAGGACTGCCAACTATGGAATTTCCGGGAATTGTTACATTGTAGACGCTTTGCGTGAATATTGGAATCCTTGGCGCTGCTGGTTGAGATCGAAGAACGTTCACTATTACAACCGCGGTTGCTGTTCTGAAACCGCAAGACTTGATCGAATTGTGAATTGAGATAAATCAAAACGAACGCTAAACTACGAAATTTTTAAACCTTTTCGACTGTAAAATTAACCCTTTATCACATGAATATTTTCTATTTCCCATGAGACCTACTTTTATGCTTGGTTTCGAACTCAAAGTGACTGGAATGGGAGGCGTATACCATCACCACTCAGCTATAGGAGCTTGACGCTCGAGCCCGATGGGCTCTCATGTCTTGTGGTGATTTAGTACTATGTATAACGTATTGCAATTGTTAAACACTGTTCGATATATATTTGAAGGTATATACGCTGCGCTGAGCTGCCTATAGGCAATTCAATGTGAGAAGGGGTTAAACTGTACTTACGTCAGCTTGCAGGAGTAACTCGCATAAAATCAAGACACTTCTATTTTAAGTATCAGGGTGTAACAAGAGACGAAACATATCAACATCAAACATCAGGAAAATTTTATGAAGCCGGAAATGAAACAAAATTAAGTCGTTCAACGGACCCGTAGCCAAGGGGGGCATGGGGGCTCAGCCCAAAATTTTGGCCCCCTAGAAAAATTTCAACGTTGCTTGTTACTCATTGAAAACCCTTGAATGCCACGCCTGAAACGCTTTTAGCCCCCTCTAGCAAAATGAGCTGGCTACGGACCTGTCGTTCAAACGGTGCACAACTTGCGAATTTTATCAGTTTATCACTTGTGTTCAACGCATTGTCAAAAATAGTTTTTTTAGTTTTTCTACCAAATTTTTACAATTTAAACTAAAAACATTGAACTAAAAAGTTACCAAAAAACTTTCTGAACGATTCGATTGTTTTTTGAAAATACGAAAAAACTTTACTGCCAAAATTGTCGGCCAACAACCCATCCTTAAATCATGATGCTAAACACCAACCGACAGCTTGAAATCGGACAGGCCCATGTATACAACAGTGCCGGAACAGTAGTATACGCATATGCCTAAGCCTAAGCCTATGCCTATGCCTAAGCCTAAGCCTAAGCCTAAGCCTAAGCGTAAGAGTATGGATGAGCCTATTCTTAAGCCTATTCCTAAGCCTATGCCTAAGCCTAAGCTTAAGTGTATGGATGAGCCTATTCCTAAGCCTAAGTCCAAGCCGAAGCCTAAGCAAAAATATTAGTCTAAAACTTAAACTAACTCTATTATAGCCTTTCCGGAAAACGATCCGGCCCTGTTCTATACATGGGCCATCGGACCCATACCTGGCTGATTCACCGTTATCTTGCGCTAAAACCGTTAATAAATATCGATTTTTCAGTGTCGCCGGTTGTGATGTATCAGCAAACGAAATGATCAAATCGGCTGATCGGCCGTCTGGCTGTGGATCAACGTCAAACAGCGCTGGATTTAAGCCAAACGAGATTGGGTTACGCACACTCGGTTGCTTGAATATGATGGCGCCATTTTGACCAGAGTCCGGATCAGATGCTTCAATCTAAAACGGTAAAATTTAAAATTTATTTCGTAATAGTTTAAAATTTAAAATTTTCTACTTTATTTTTAAGATTCTCGGCAATAAAAGCACTTGCCGGGATTTGAAAAACGTTTATATTGATGCTAAAATGAGTGTTGACAAATGACAATTAGCGTTTAGCGCAGTAGCGTTTTGATACACAAGCGATTCATTTCAGAGTTTGTTTCATAACAAAAAACGCTGAACATTATTGGGCTGACCACGAAGGACTCTGGTTGAATGCTGCTATCAACAACGGAAAGTTTAAAATTTTTATTTTGAAAATTCAATTGTGTGCTTACGTACCATTAGCTGGGTTTCTGAAATCTTACTTAAGTATCTAATTAGGTTATACTTAAGTAATTACTTAAGTCGCCGACTTAAGTAAATACTTTAATTTTCGAGCACAACCAAAGAAGTGCCAAACAACGGCCATTGTCAAGACAAGAAACTAACAGTTTTGCTTTATATGAAGGAGGCATCATGAGTCTACAATTTCGATTAGACCACGGTTATTATGCCAGAGCGGTTAATTTGGTAGTGTATCAACTTTAGTCAGCGATTTAAGTATTTACTTAACTTAAGTACGCTTTTAAAAACGGCAAAATGGTTAAGCAGTTACTTTGCCCGTACTTATGTACTAAGTCCTACTTAAGTAGGAATTTGGAAACTCAGCCATTGTGTTTTTCAGCCAAAATCAAAATCCAATGCGTTTGATGTGAATAACAGGCAAAATAGTTAACTTATATTAAATTGCGTTGTTGTTTATACTATTGTACCGTTTTGACCAGAATCAGGGTCAAATACATTCAGTGTAAAGCAAATATTTTTTGCTAAATTCAACCGGGTGATTGAAATTTACACTTGTCTTTTATTTAAATGATAAAAGTTTTAAATTTTATTTTTAGAAAAACAACTGCGTGCTTGAATGCTACTTTATACCTAAAAAGTTTCGCTACATACAAGTTCACACGCCTTTGATCCAAAACGAAAATTGTTTTAAAATCTGTCTCACAAACTTAAATCAGCGTTTATTTATGTACTGGTTTGGCAAGCCTGGATGACCGATTCACTGTATTCTTAAAACGAGTTTTACGAACATATATTCAAAACCGCAACAGAATGCTTAAATATAGTTCAGCCACAGCCGCAATGGAAAGCGTATATTTCGAACTAAAAATTTTTTAAATAATTTTAATTTGAAAATTGGAAATTTTTTAAATAATTTTAATTTGAAAATTGGAAATTTTTTAAATAATTTTAGTTTGAAAATTTTAATTTCTTTAAAATAATTTTAGTTTGAAAATTGGAATTTTTTTACTAAGCTTTAGACTAAATTTTCTGTTTAGGCTAAGCCTTAGGCTTTTGTGTAAGCTCAGTCTCACGCTTGAAATACAAGCTTAGGCTTAGGAATATGTTTATACTACTGTTACTTCGTTGTTCTATACATTGATCTCGAACATTAACATTGAATTGGCAATGTTGACCATTATGTATCCATCAAAAACCGGGCCCATGTATAGAACAGGGCCGGATCGTTTTCCGGAAGGGCTATAATAGAGTCAGTTTAAGCTTTAGGCTATTTTTTACTTAGGCTTAGGCGTAGGCTTAGGCTTAGGAAAAGGCTCATTCATACACTTAGGCTTAGACTTAGGCTTAGCAATATGCTTATACTACTGTTCCAGCCCTGTTCTGTGCATTGGCCAAAAACCCTGTACCCGACCAATCACACTGTTGGGCAACACTGTATCGTTAATTGAAAACGTGTACGTTTCTTGTGAAAACTCTGGCGAATTGTCGTTCAAATCATTAATCACAACTGTGACATCGGCAATCACACAACCAGACTTTGCGTCTGTGCCAGATTTAAGTATTGTCTCGTTTACTGATGTAACCTAAAAAGCTAAACCTAAAATATAGCAATTATGCTGTATTTTACTAGAAATTGTTACCGGATTAAATATTTAACCTTGGCCACTAATGCTGCTTAGAGTGACGTCCTGGTTTTTCCTGGAACTGCAATAGAGTAAGCTTATAATTTAGACTAGTTTTTTAATAAAATTTAGGCATATACACAGGTGACCACACAAAATATACACCTGGTGAAAGTGAAGGGATAACAAAACGGGACATTTAAGAGGATCTAAAAATGTATCCCTTCTAGATGCCCGTTCTTTAGTTCGGTATGTTCGCCGAAAAGTCTTAGGAACACATTTTTACAACGCTTTGGCTTAGGCTTAGAGTTAGGAATACGCTCAATCTACTGTTACTCCCCTAAAAGTAACTTTGGCTCCATTTCTAAACGGAATTTTAGCTAAATTTATATTTAGGCAAAAATTATTGCAAAATCGATTGCTTAAAATTATACTGTTGGCGTAGCTATGATTGGGGAAATAGAAGGCGTTTGTTCAACCAAGAATGCATGATGGAGAAGAGTATGCAACAGGGTGCATTCTGTGTAGAAGAGAATGTACACAGGGCGCATTCTGTGTAGAAAAGAATGTACCCAGGGCGCGTAGCATTTTTAGCTAACCCTTCCTGACTTAGGGGGGCGGGTCGAAATTTTCAATAAACAGTATAAATGCGTTGCAATCCTACACCTTCATGCATTCTTCGTTTATATTCTTAAAAGAGAAAAACAATTAAACGTGTATTAAAACTGAAATCAACCCCGCCTAAATAAGGGTGGAGTCGGGCAAAAACTCAACGCGTGCTGGTACATTTTGGTGCTATGCGCAGCCCAGATAGTTGCACACTCTTGTTAAGTATCATACACTCTTGGTTCAACCAAAAATTACACAATTTCTTGCGGAACAGGTTGATGCAATATCTAACAGTAGCTGATTTTTGCGAAATTCACAAACACTCAAAACCTAATACGGGCCCGTAGCCAAAAGGGTGGCATACACCAGTTTACAAAATCGCAAGGGGATGACTTCTTAGCCCCTGCTCCTGGCTACGCTAGTGAAATCGAATAGCGTTACCTGAAATGTCCATTCGGCCGTCTGTTCGCGGTCTAGCATTTTACTATCTGTGACAGTGATTTGACCAGAACGCGAGTTAATTTTGAATGGCACATGTTGTTGCGAACGAATACGAAACGTTGGAACAGCGCATGTCTGAAAATAATATAAAAATTTATAATTAATACTTTAGCAATGCTTAAATCGCAGCCCTTTGAACGCAGTTGAGATATAAACTCATCCTGTGCAACTTTGACCGCAGGGACCGACTAAGCACATTTGTGCTTTTGTTCCATATTAAACGAAACTCTAAATGCAACTCTCTTTTAGCCAGGCTTCTAGTTACAGTCCATATTCACAAAGGCCCATGTGTAGAACAGGGCCAGATCGTTTCCCGGATGGGCTATAATAGAGTTAGTTTAAGCTTTAGACTAATTTTTTTGGCTTAGGCTTAGGCTTAGGAATAGGCTCATGCATACGCTTAGAATTTGGCTTAGGCTTAGGCTTAGGAATAGGAATATGCTTATACTACTGTTCCGGCCCTGTTCTATTCACGGCAGATAAAAATATCAAATTATACTCACAAGTAGAAAAAGTCGAATTTATATAGTGCGCTAAATTTCGAAGTTTTCAATTGGCTGGTTTAAATTCTTAATGTTGCTAAATTTCGAAGTTTTCAATTGGCTGGTTTAAATTCTTAACGTTGCTTAATTTCGAAGTTTTCAATTGGCTGGTTTAAATTCTTAATGTTGCTAAATTTCGAAGTTTTCAATTGGCTGGTTTAAATTCTTAATGTTGCTAAATTTCGAAGTTTTCAATTGGCTGGTTTAAATTCTTAACGTTGCTAAATTTGTTTCATCGCTGTCTAAATCTTGACGTTGCTTAATTTCAAAGTTTTCAATTGGCTGGTTTAATTTCTTAATGTTGCTAAATTTCGAAGTTTTCAATTGCCTGTTTTATTCTTTTTGTGTTGCTAAATTTCGAAGTTTTTCAATTGGCTGGTTTAAATTCTTAATGTTGCTTGCAATTTTAAGTCTTTCAATTGGCTGGTTTAAATTCTTAATGTTGCTAAATTTCGAAGTTTTCAATTGGCTGGTTTAAATTCTTAATGTTGCTAAATTTCGAAGTTTTCAATTGGCTGGTTTAAATTCTTAATGTTGCTAAATTTCGAAGTTTTCAATTGGCTGGTTTAATTTCTTAATGTTGCTAAATTTCGAAGTTTTCAATTGGCTGGTTTAAATTCTTAATGTTGCTAAATTCTTCGAAGTTTTTCAATTGGTTGGTTTAAATTCTTAATGTTGCTAAATTTATAAAGTTTCCATTAGTATCGTTCATTCTAATGTAAATTCGAAGTTAGAGTCACTAACTTTAATCTAACTTTCAGAGTCACTAACATTAGAGTCACTATAAAGTGAACTTTATAAAGTAAGCAACGTTAAATTTACAGAGTCACTAAATTTGGAAATTTGGTGAACGGCCAAGAAAGTCACTAAATTTATAAAGTTAAGACCATTAGACCAAAATTAGACCATTAGATGAATTTATAAAGTATAGAGTCAACTATTAATATAAAGTTAGACCATTAGATAGAAATTTATAAAGTTAGAAACCATATAGACCATTAGATAGAATTTATAAAGTTAGAAACCATATAGATGAATTTATAAAGTTAGATGAATTTATAAAGTTAGATGAATTTATAAAGAATATAGACCATTAGATGAATTTATAAAGTTAGACCAAAATTAGATGAATTTATAAAGTTAGATGAATTTATAAAGTTAGAATGAATTATAATAAAGTTAGACCATTAGATGAATTTATAAAAGTTAGATGAATTTATAAAGTTAGACCAATTAAGAAATTCGAAATTTATCAACAGTTAGATGAATTTATAAAGTTAGACCATTAGAATGAATTTAATAAAGTTAGAACCATTAGACCATTAGACCAACCAATTGAAAATTTTCGAAATTTGGCAACATTAAGAATTTAAACCAGCCAATTGAAAAGCTTTAAAATTTAGCAACATTAGGAATTTAGGAACCAAGCCAATTGAAAATTTCGAAATTTAGCAACATTAATGATTAAATCAGCCAATTGAAAGCTTTACAAATTTCACAACATGAGTATTTAAGACCAGCCAATTGAAAACTTCGAAATTCAGCAACGTTAAGAATTTAAAACAGGCAAATTGGAAATTTTCGAAATTTGGCAACATTAAGAATTTAAAACCAGCAAATTGAAAATTTCGAAATTTAGCGCACTATATAAATTCGACTTTTTCTACTTGTCGAGTATAATTTGATATTTTTATCTGCCGGTGATACAAACGAACAGAGCAGGACCAATAGTATAGCATCTTTGCTTATTCCTAAGCCTAAGCCTAAGCAAATATTAAGCCTATTCCTGGTCTAAGCCTAAGCCTAAGCCAAAAAAATTGGTGCTAAAGCTGACTCTATTATAGCCCCATTGCGATGGCGTACGCATCAATCTTGACCTGTACACATGTGACTAAAAGCTTCTTGAACTGGATTTAATTTTGTTTTCATTTTGATGGAGCAAAAGCACAATGTTGTTTAGTCGTTCCACTTGCGGTAAAAGTTAGCACAGGATGAGTTTCTGTCTCAAATGGTTAAAGGTGCGTTGAAGCATTTAGTTGGTTAAAGTGATTAATTATAAATTTTTATATTATTTTTAAGAATGGAACTTCGTAGTCGTCGATCGCAATGGTATAGTCTAGTGTGGAGGTACTTTGGTCGTCTCGGATGGAGTGCAAAATCGATCGTGAACATCCAAATACTTGGGTACTGTCGGTACACTTAGGACCAAGAGCAGGTCTTGAGACGTCATGCCACTTGCGATTTATAACTTGGTGTATGCCACCCTTTTTGGCTACGGGCCCCTTATTAGGTTTATCTTTGTGAATTTCACAAAAATTGAGCTTACTGTTTCAGATATTGCATCAACTTGTTCCCCGAGAAATTGTGTAATTTTTGGTTGATAGAGAGTGTATGAATTCTTAAAAAAATTGTGCAACTTTGTCTGGGCTGCGCATAGGGCGCCAAAATGTACCGGCACGCGTAAGGAGCTTTGCCCGGCTGCACCTTTATTTGGCGGGGGTTATGGATTTAGTTTTAGTACACACGTTTAATTATTTTTTTTTCTTCTTTTTGAGATCTAAACGAAGAATGAAAGGTACGATTGGAGCGCGCATTTATACTGTTTATTGGTTCGATACAGAAAGTTTAGCTAAAAATGCTACGCGCCCTGGGTACATTCTTTTCTACACGGAATGCCTGGGTCCCTATATTCTAATGCCACATGCGTGAATGTCAGCCCCTGTTGCCCGATACTATCTACACATCATGTATTCTTGGTTGAAGCAATGCATTATGTCCAGAACATTTTCCCCTAATACTAAATTTAGCTAAAGTTACTTTTCAGGAACTAATTAGTAATTAGGAGAGTATTGGTCACTTTAACTCTAAGCCTAAGCCAAAGCATCTGTATTGAATCTGTTACCTCAGGCCAAACATAAAAGAAAACGGGCGCATTTAAAAGGAGAAGTGCATTTTTATGAGATCTAGATGTCCCGTTTTGTTATCCCTTCACTTTCACCAGTGTATATTTGTGTGGTAGCCTTATCTATATATATGCCTAAATTTTATTAAAAAGAGGTTTTCGTCTAATTATTATAGTTTTCCTCTATTGCAGTTCCAGGAAAAACCAGGATGTCACTATAGAGCAGCATTAGTGGCCAAGGTTGAATATTTAATCCGGTAACAATTTCTAGTAAAATACATCATAATTGCTATATTTTAGGTTTAGCTCTTTTGGTTACATTTCAGTAGAACGAGACAACGATACTTAAATCTGGCACAGAGCGCAAAGTCTGTTTGTATAGATTGCCGAGTGTCCCATTTGTGATTAATGATTTGAACAACAATTCGCCAGAGTTTTTTTTTCACAAGAAACGTACACGTTTTCAATTAGGCTCGATACAGTGTACCCCACGACAGTGTGATCAGTGATGTCGGTCTCTGGTTTTTTGGCCAATGCATCAGAACAGGGGCTGGAACAGTGGTATAAGCATATTGCTAAGCCTAAGTCTAAGCCTAAGTGTATGAAATAACTTTTTCCTAAGCCTAAGCCTTACGCCTAAGCCTAACTAAAAAATAGGCCTAAAGCTTAAACTAGACTCTATTATAGCCCTTTCCGGGAAAAACGAAATTTCGCCCCTGTTCTCTACATGGGCCAGGTTTTTGATGGATACATAAATGGTCAACATTGCCAATTCAATGTTAATGTTTCGAGATCAATGTATGAACAACGAAGTAACAGTAGTATAAACATATTTCTAAGCCTAAGCTTGTATTACCTCTCAAGACGTGAGACTGAGCTTACACAAAAGCCTAAGGCTTAGCCTAAACAGAAAATTTAGTCTAAAGCTTATGGATTCCAATAAAACAAAATTATTTAAAAAAATTACAATTTTCAAACTAAAAATTATTTTAAAGAAATTAAAATTTTCCAAACTTTGAAATTATCTTAAAAAATTTCCAACTTTCAAATTAAAATTATTTAAAAAATTTCCAATTTTCAAATTTGAATTCCTTAAAAAATTTTTAGTTCGAAAATATACGCTTTCCATTTCGTATGTGGCTGAACTATATTTAAGCATTCTGTTGCGGTTTTGGAGATGTATGTTCGTAAAACTCGTTTTGAGGAATTGCTCGGTCTCACTTTCCAAACCGTACCCAAATAAACGCTGATTTGAGTTTGTGAGACGGATTTTAAAACGATTTTCAGTTTGGATCAAAGGCGTGTGAACTATTATGTAGCGAAACTTTTTAGGTATAAAGTAGCGCCTACAAGCACGCAGTTGTTTTTCTAAAAATAAAAATTTAAAACTTTTTTATCATTTAAATAAAAGACAAGACGCAAAATCGCCCAAAATTTTTAGGCAAAAAAATATTGTTTGTACACTGAATGTATTTGACCCCTAATTCCTGTCGTCAAAAAGTTAATACAATGTATAACAACAACACAATTTAATATAAGTTAACTATTTTTTGCCTGTTATTCACATCAAACCCATTGATTTTTGATTTTGGCTGAAAAACACAATGAGTACGTTTTCAAATTCCTACTTAAGTAGAACTTAGTTCTAAGTACGGGGCAAACGCTTGTTAACAATTTTTGCCGTTTTTTAAAAGCGTACTTAAGTTAAGTAGAATACTTAAATATGGCTAAATTTAGAAAAACCTTACACTCCCGAAATTTCGCTACTAGCATAATAAGCCGTGGTCTAATCGAAATTGTCAACTACATGCCTCCTTCCATATAAAGCAGAAGTTGTTAGTTTCTTGTCTTGACAATGGCCGTTGTTTGGCACTTCTTTTGGTTGTGCTCGAAAATTAAAGTATTTACTTAAGTCGGCAACTTAACTTTCAGAGTCATTTAACCTAATTAGAATCTCAGTAAGATTTTCAGAAACCCAGCTAATGACGTGGCGGCAAATTGAATTTTCAAAATTTAAACTTTCCGTTGTTGATAGAGCCA
>JASANG010003924.1:0-187218 GCA_030248215.1 Enoplolaimus lenunculus | reverse complement strand
ACAGTGCTTAGTTTCAGTCCAGTGTTGTTAGTCGTTTTAGTGAATGTATAAATATTGTCAGCAAACCATGCAAACTAAACAGTTGGAAGCAATTCAACACAAAAAGAAACACACACCAGAACACAAGCTTAGATAGGGTTCAACATAGTTTATAACCATCATAACAAACCATTCCCGGGTACTTACACATTAACGTTTGAGCACTGGGCCTGAGGAGTAATAGAACCAGTAGCACTCGAGCTTGTGGACTCAGAGCGAGTGCCTGCGCTAACACTCGTGACATCTGGTGATATTGCTGAGCTGCTTGCACTAGTTGAAACACTCTTAGTACCAATCGACAATGTCGATCTCGTAGACGTAGTACCAGCAATTGTGGTACTCGCAGAACTCGTAGGCCTAAACAGACAGGAATTATTTGGAGCTAGTAGGTAGTTACGTATATTGAGCGCGCACAAACAACCACAAGACCATAACATACTAAAGCAAAATGAAAGAAAATAAAGCAAAGCAAAGCTTCCCAAGAGTAAATGCTCACGTCTTAGTTTTTTTGTGGAAAAGGCGATTATCTTTCGGCACCATCGGCAATGGTGAAACAGCACGTAGGTCCTCGCGACTAGGAACAACTTCCGTAAAACTATTCTTTGGCGTCAAATTTTGGATAGCAATCAAGGTTACCTCCGCGAAGCGAGGAGTTGCATAAGTGGACGTAGTAGTCAAGACACTACCAGTTAAGGAAGGCTCAGTTGCTTTAATCGTCGCAGCAGCCAAAGTTGACACCATCGACAATGGTGAAAAAACTTTAGCATGAATTCGGACCCAACGATTAGTAAATACTTTAGTAAAATGGTTCAAATCAGTTAAGGAGGGCTCAGTTGCTGTAGCTGTTGTGTCAGGCACAGTAACTGACATCATTGGCAATGATGGAGAAACTTTCGCATTAAGTTGGATCCGACGATTAGTAACTACTTTAACAAAATTATTCGAAAGACGACGAGCTGTGTAAATGAAACGAGTTTTTGGAGGCAAATTTTTTATAGCAACCAAGATTGCATCCATAAAACGCGGGGTAGTATGAACAGAGGTACTAGACATGATAGTACTCGGTACAGAAGTTTCTGTTGCTTTCGTTGTAGCATCAGTCAAAGTAGTCATTTGAGAGGAAAATTTTTTTGTGCCGTAATGCAAAGTGGAAGTGGAAGCAATTGTGCTAGGGAAATCACTGAAAAAAACACAAAACCAGGGTAGGACTCAAACTCTCCCAGTCTTCACAACACGAAATAAAAAATAAAAATGCAAACATCGCACAGTATATGCCCCAGGACCGAAATAAAAATTCAAACGTTGCATAGTATTTACCTCCCCCCAGAAACAAACAAAGTAAACCCCCCCTCCCCCATTGACACCTCATTTTACGATTGAAAACATTTATTAAATGTTTTCGTACCTAGTGTTGTTGTTGCAATTAAAACATTCCAGTCCGGATAATTCAAAGCAACATAGTGCTTTCAAACAACACAATTTTTCATCGTTGGCAACAATTTTTTTCAGGCCAGGCATCAACTTTTTGAAATCTTCACAATCATATGAGCACACGCTAGCATCAGGAGGTCCAGACAGCTTTAGTTCTTCTGCTTGGGGACAACGTCCAAGATCATATCTTGTGTATCGCGGGTGACAAAAACATTTTGGAGGTTGACAACGACAATCAGCATTACTCTAAAATGTTTTAGGTTCCAAATGTTGTCAAGCTGCAAGACTACGCCATACGAAGTCAAACTGGCTCGAATACTATTTATTTGTTTTTCGATTGGCATCCGAATGCTTACGACTTAGAATCGTACTGTTCACAAAATGGTCCTCTGAATTATACCGATGCGAAAATTGTGTTTTACCAACTCTACAACTGCATCAAACAACTCGGAGAAATGGGTGTTGTTCACCGTGATCTTACAGCAGCAAACGTCGTTTATCAAGCTCGTGAGCGCTACCCTATGGTTATCGATTTTGGAGGTGCTGCTCCAGCATATCAAGGCGAATACATTGTTGTGGGTCCTAGTCCTCCTATCTGCACTATGCCTGAAGTCCGGGGCAAAAATTATCGAGCGGTTTGCTCTTCGTCAGTGCTTAATACCTATCAACTTGGCATGCTGGCACATTTCTTAATGTGTGGTTCCTGTATGAAGAACATATACTACTGTAACATTCCTGACGTAATGAAGGATTTCATTGAACGGAGCACTATGGCTAATTCTCGCAAAAGAATAAGATTCTCTAACATTGAAAAGCATCCGTTTTTTTTGGAAGCTAAAGAAACCTATTTTACATATATGAGTAATTTGACGTAATAATTTTGTTTTTATCTATGATGTATATTTTTGGAATAAATAAGTTTTTAGAGTATTATTTACTTACATAGCTACAGTTCACAAGCAGTATGAACAATAGTAATGCACAGCCAATTTTCGGCAACGCTGGTTTCTTCGATGACGATGCTGCAACTACAATAAACTCATTTAGTGATTTGTTCCAACTGCTACCAGATCCTTGCATTAATGTCAACTCAAATAACACTTATCCAAAACAAGAACCTGGTATCACTTTTTCAAATATATGTCTTAATAACACCGAAGAAATCTTGGACTCTCAAACTAACGAATCTAAACCTGACATTAATATAAGTAATAATCAATGCACAGCAACCGTCGACACACCAATGACTAAGGTTGAGGTGGAGCTTGAAGATGAGCACTCGGAGGAAACAATAAGCATACAAGCGTTGAAAAACTTGCTGTATTCTCAAATGGTATCCCATATGAGTGTAGCCGCCAAACAGTACTGGTTTTTTGATATCGAGGAGGATAAAAAAATTGATAAACAAATCACTGAATCAATTATTGCTGATTCGGTTCAAAATCCAACACAGTCTACTAAAGAGTATTGCTCAATATGTTTATTACGAAAACCCTATGAAGAAAATTGTCAACTTGATTCGAAAGGAAATCAATCGGCTCACAATGTTAATCATAACTTTTGATGGATATCACTCATATCGAACTATACAGAAATTACTTCATCGAGGAGGATCATTTTGCTGCAGGTTGGTCAAATTACTTAGTTAACATATACGTAGATTTATTAAAAACTAAAATATTTACAGCTTTAAATTATATAAAACATAAATAATTTTAAACCTTTTAATATATTTGTTGTAATGATTGTAGGTGCGGATGCTATGACCATGGTTGCAGTAATCCTCACATCGAGCTACTAGAAAATTCAGCATTTTGTTGTTATCATGGAATTTCTAAAGACGGGCAGTCCAGAAAGTGTTCAGCCGGTAACATTGAATGCTGTAGCATTGACATCAGCAATCCCTGCATTCATGTCCGCTTAATTGGTACATCATGTTGTGAACTGGGAACCAGTTGTCCTTTGTACAATAATTTGTATCCGTTGCTGTCGCTTAACAGACAAACTCAAACGAGGACAACATTTCGTTCTCAAAAGAAAAAAATTGATCGAAAACCTAGAACGTTAGTACATTTTTTTCCAAGAGCTTTGTTGTTTGGTTTGTTTTCTCGTGAAGTTTTTCTTGCTGAAAACTGTAGTAGGAACATTTATTGATTTTAGATAGTCAATAAACTGAGCTCCGTCTGCCGGCACATTGGTATCGTATGGAATGATTACGTATCTCATAAGGTCAACAATGGAGGAAAATTCATGGTCATCAATGGAAAAGCTTCCGTCTTCATTTAAAGTTCCGTTTCGCAAGTAATGAAGTAATATACGGGCCTTATTCCGAAATGCTTTTGGAAATAACTCAACAATATCCGCCGTCGAATGATTCGTAGAATTAGGAAGCTCTGGTTTAATAAGCTCATATAATTGCTCAGACTTTTTAGAAATATCTTGTGCAGAATTAAGTATTTGAAAGGCTTTTTCTTCGAATTCCGTAGGGTTTTCAGGTAAATTGGGCATTAGTCCTTCTTTAATTAAGAAATATTTTGACATTAGGAAAAAGTTTTCAGCAGTGGAAGAGCAATTTTGATCAAATTTTTGACTAATTTTATATTTTTTAAAACTATTCGTTTTCTCGAAGCCTGTAAAATTTTTTGTCAGCCAATTTTTCAATAACTTTTCTGTTTCTTTTTATGTAACTTTTGCTTGATTTTGGAATTTCCAAGCCAGAATAGGCTAAGTTATACGAAATTTCGTTTAAACAGGGAATCAAACTTGGATGTTTCTTTACAAAATCCTTTGCTTTTCTTTCACTCGAAATGTTAGATAACAACTCCAAATTTTGTAAATTATTTTGTACAACTTTTGACATTTTCAAATTAAAAAACAACGACGTTTCGTTACTTAAATGCAAAATTTTATAATTTTAAATATTTGTTACAGAATATAAATTTCTTGTAAGGCGTCCGACGGAAGTGAACCACGAAACTTTAAAAGAGTATTATTGTAAGGACAAAGGTTAACCCACAAGAATCCGAACGGGTGCTCCTGAGTAGCTTTTTCAAAAATTTCTACGAATTTTTTTGCCTTATTAGGAACAATGCTTTGTCCTAATGTATTGATTTGGCGCATATCGCGCCGGCATGACAGTAAAAATATATGAGTCATTTGTCTACTAATCAGAACGCTAAATTTACCCTTTAGAAACAATCCTTGAAACAAACAAATTACCGAAATATTTCTATGGTGGCTGTAGATGGTAAAAAGTCTCATACATTCTAAGGAGTTTACAACCTCATGTTGAAGGTCATCCAAAATCAGAGCTGTGTGGTTGGTTTCCCAATACTCATTATCTTCGATTATTTCCGTAGGTAAACCTTTGTGAAAAACAATATTAGAAAGAGCTAGTTTCAATTTATCATAAGTAGGTTGATAAACGTCGTAGCAAAATAAGATTTTCGAAAAATTTGAGGTGAAACAATTTTCAGTTAAAAGTCTATAGCAAAGTTCAGTTTTCCCCGACATGGATTCTCCGACAAGTAGTATTCTACTATTTGGACGTATTTTCAAATCAGTTATAATTTCTTTTTTAAAGATTGACATTGTGTTGTTTATTTATAAGTTTAACAATTTATATATGTTTTACAATAAACGGAATTTACAATGAAGCAGCGCTTTGCGCTGCTTCGGTGTTGGCCCGGGGCTCCCCCTCCCCCCTGTCATCGCTTAGTTTCAGACAACTTGCATGGATATCAAAAGCTGTTGTACCAAGCCTTAACGACAAGTATGGTGCACCGAGAACTGATGCCTAGGTCATAAGGCTTTCGCCGAGACCCGCAGCGTGCCACAGCCAAGAATGCACCAACACTGTCAGACTTGTACGTAGCTCATCAAAACTATTATCTCACTTAAACTTACGAAGAATCAAAAAGCTGTTGAAACAGACCTTTAGCATGATATAGCACACCGAGAACTGATGCCTAGGTCATAAGGCTTTCGCCGAGACCCGCAGCGTGCCACAGCCAAGAATGTACTAATATCATAAGGTCTGTACATAGCTTCTTCAACCTTAATCGATACAAACATGACTACTCACACATTCACACATAAACACTTCTCACACTGACAATTATGGATGAAACTTCGTCAATCACTTAATTTGTATATTCGGGTGTTCTGTTGGATTTGAACATAAGATTGGTTGATTCTTCACACAGTGCAAACAATGTTGTGTCTTGGGCAACAGGAGTTTCGAATGTCAGTTTTATCTTCAGGTATCCAGTAGAGGGTTTTTCAACAAAAGAGGTGCAACCGCTTGAATTTGAAGCTGTAAGATCCGCAATCCAAATTGTGTACCCACCAGGAAAGTCTGAGTAGCTTATATCTATATTGTGATTTACATAACCCAATCCTCTAAACATTAGAAAGTACGCAAAAGCAAAGTCATCTTGATCGAATTTAGAACTTAACCCCTCAGAAGTAAAAATCGGTTGTTCGTTTTTGTACAAAGAAAAGTTTGATACATTGTTATGAATAAACTCATAAGGGTTTAGTGTTATATCCGTTCCATCGGTTGCACCTTTTTTGACCATGAATATATAAACGCGTTTAGGCATGCTGGCTGCGGGAATTAAAGTCCATTGGTGGCTAGTGTCGTTTTTTCGGATAACATGCTCGTAAAGTGTATGTCTCAAGGTAGGGACAATAAATCTTCCGTTTGAAATTAGTCGGTTTTGTTCAGAAAGTGTTGCAGGGGTAGGTTTTATAAAGTTTGCAAATAGACGTATTTTATCGATTTGAATTATATAAGATTTACCAGCTTGCGCAATCAAACAGAAACTGTGGGATTGTCTGGATAGTTTAACTTGAATTTCGGAATCTGAAGGTATGGCTCTGGTTGAATTGAATATAGAATTTAAAGGTTTTACAAATAAATTTACTGTTTGAGAGCCTTCTATATAAGCCATTCGTTGGCTCATTCCTGTATTGCTATCGAAATCATTAAAACTGTAGGGAGTGTCCTTAAAGAAAAGCGACGTCTGCAAAACTGAATCCTTCGTTCCTTTTTCGAGGTTGGTTAATGCAAGAACATAATTTATATAAGCAAAATTTGATGCATCAGGTGTGACTTTAATATTGTTAATTGAAACTTCAAAGTCAGAAAAGATTGAGTTTCCAAATAAATTACAAGGAGCAACCTTTTCATCGTTAGCAATTGGGTTTAATTTATCATCCAAGACTTTTGCTTCAATAAGTAGGAACATTGAATTTAATTCAACGCACCAGAATGGGTCTTTTTCTAGTCGAAAAGTTAGTGTGGACGTGTTTGAATTTGGGAGACCTGACATGATGGTGAATTCTTTAAGCATACTTTCTTCTATTACATCTTGAACAAGGGGAGCGGCTCCCCAGGCCAGTGTATCTACATTACAGCTTTGAGGAGCAAGTCGAGTGGCATTAACGGTGGTTGTCATTTTTACATTACAGTATAATTAAATGAACAATAACACAGGTATATATATTAAAAATCTTGTTATAATTAATTATTTTTTAGAACGTCTTGTTTGACGTCGTTTCCTTTTAATATTAGAACGACGAACTTTGCGAACTTTTCGCAAAGCTGTACGTGCTGTACCTTTAGCGCTGGCACGTCGTCCCGTACGCTTACGTCGTTTTTGAATACGTGACGTGCTAGCACCTGTACTCCCAAAGCGAATTGGTATACAAGCTTGACGGTGCTTAGCCATATTATAAATGCTGGGTGCAGAAAACATTGTGACTGTTTTACAGCAATTACTACTTCTTATATTAATTGATTAGTAACAGTAATTAAATTAAACGAACACGCTTTGGAGGGTATGGAACCGGAACTTGATCGTGAGCCTGGATTACTTTTTCCAATTCGGGCTGGTAAAAGCTGCGGTCTAAAATATTCCCATTTGTATCTGCCAAACGGTAAGTTAAAGGATTGGTTTTTAATACTTGACTTATGGTGTAAACTTCAGAAGAATATGTTGGATCATGCCCTCGAGTAAAAGGAGTTTTCTTAAGCTGATATCTTACGTTGTCTCCAACTTTAAACTTTGGGGGACTTGTGCTTTTATTCCTTCCTGAATACATTGCGTTATAAATTTCTGCTTGGTTTTCCGGTGTAATTTCAGCTGGTGAATATCCCTTTAGGATCTTCATTTTTCGATTATTGAGACCTGATACAATTTGGTCAAGGGCATCAATATACCTCCAAGATTTTCTAGCCATGCAGTACTTATAAATGACTCCCTTTAATGTTCTTATAGTTCTTTCACTTTGAGAACTTTTTATATTTGGATCCTTCGTAAAAAACATGTGGACATTTTCCTGTTTTAAAAAATCTTGTAAAATTTTGTTCTTGAATTCTAAACCATTATCACAATTAATTGCCGAAGGTTTACGCCCAGTTTCAAAAATTGAGGCGAACGCATGTTTTACTAGGGCAGCTAACTTGGACTTTACAGGTCTACACCAAAGGTATCTAGAAAATTCGTCGACACAAACAAGGGCGAATGAAAATTTAGAATTATAATTTTTCAAAATACTCATGTCCATAAGATCACAAGACCAACACAAGTCAAGGGTGGCTACTATTTTTCTTCTAGGAAATTTTCGAATGGCTGGTTTTGTTTGCGTATACACAGATTGTTCGGCCAGCCAGCTAGCTACGTAGCTTTTGGTAATTTTAGAATTACGAAGTTTTGCAGCCTTATACAATCTTTCTAAACCAGAAAATGCACAGCTTGAGCTAGGAGAGTACCAAAGATCATGAAGTAATTTTTTATTAGAATTCATTATATACACTAAGAAAATACATTTTTATGAAATTAAATAGCTTTTTTTGTAACAAAATTTTAGTTACTTTTAATCAATTTTTCGGAGGCTTTCTGCAACTTTTTGAATAGCCTTTGATGCTGCGTAAGCTTCGTCTATGTTCAAAGAAATTCCTCTAGTTGCTTTAACAAGAATTTCGCCTTTCTCGTTTCGTAAAAACTGTGTTTTTGACAAATCCATTAGTGGCATAAAAAAACGAACATCCACTAAATTACCGCCAAAACTATTGTTGACAAAAACTGGTCGCACGGCCTTAACTCCCCGTTTTTTCTTTAATTCTTGCTCACTGCTTATAACAATGTAATTATCAGGCAAGGCAAACTTGAGCACATCCTCATTGTTTTTAGGAAATGTCCATGGCAATTGGGTTCCTACCAGTGATGGACTAAACTGTTCGAAATCTAAGTTACTTTCGTCAATCGCGTTTTGTCTGACCAACTTAGGTAGCTCAACTGAGGCTTCATCAACATGTTTCCGTTTGCTTCGCTTCTCAGAAACACCCCTAGTCGCTTGATCATTACTACGTTTCAGTTGACTTTCAGCCATTGCTTTTGAAGGACTGACTGCATGGTAGGTACCTGACTTCTTATATAGCCTTCTTCTGTGAACAATAATTTTTGTTTGCTTTGAAATTAATTATGACAAAGCTTTAAAACAATATTTTACGTAAAAATTGTCCAAAATTATTTGTAAAAAACTTCAAAATATTTCATTTATAAAGTTCAATAATTATAGTAACAAAAGTTTCCAAATGTATTAACATAGACACAAGACTTTCCATTAGGGGTAAGTTATATTGTAGTCAAATTGAAAAGTAATTTCTCAGACAGTTCATTAGACTATATAAGAATCAGGTTATTGTTCAAATGACATGACAATGGCTTCAATTCAACCAGGAACAAGCACAACCTATGCAACTAATGCTGAGAAGACATCTCAAAAGGATGAAGGTACTAATGTATTTCCATATTTTACAATTAAAACTGTTGAGGAGCGATCAAGCAAAAAATTTCGGACTAAAATTTTTGATTATACTGTGACTTTTCGCAACTTGGAAGAAATGGATTTGGTAAAATTGAATGAAAAGCTGTACAACATTTTAAGTGACGTTTTTGCTTTTGTGACAAAGCATATTCAAGGTCATGATTACTTTCGAATTGTTATACAAAGCCCAAGCTTAGAGTACCCAATCAGTATTCCTTACATAAAAATGGATGAATTTTCCCTTGAATTAGTTCTGGACAAAATAGAAGGAACTTTAAATTCAAACGAGACCCTGTTCTTAGACAAAGGTTTAAAAATGAATATTATTCATACAGAATTCCCAAAACCTGGAAATGGAAAAAGAAAGAATCCATGCGACTTTGAAAATTTTGAAACATATGTATGCAACAAGAAAAGTTTAATTAGAATTCCTGTTGATATCAACTGCCTTGGAGTTGCTCTATTAACCGGAATGTTTATTTGTAATAACCCTGATGGTGGCCGAACAACAGGACTTATAAGATCAATAACGAACAAAAAAGGAGGGGCAGCTCTTAACAAATTTTATGCCGATTGTGGTGTCGAATTTGATAAACCCTGCGGAATTTCTGAGGTGGAAAAGTTTCAATTCCAACTTAAATTGTACCGTATTGTTGTCTTCGATGGAACGAAGACAGTTCTTTTTAAAGGACCAGAGACCGAAAATTTTAAACCAATTTACTTATTGTTGAATGATGGACATTTTGATTTAATTCGTTCCATAACAGGATTTATGGCATGCAAAAGCTTTTGTCACTTATGCATAAAACCTTATGACTCAATTCACAAATGCTTTAGTGGGTGTCCTTTATGTAACAGTAACACATGTTCAAACAGATGCTACGAAGCTAAAATAGCAACCTGTCCTACATGTGATCTTAAGTTGCAGTCAGATATATGTTTAGCAAATCATATTACTACAGACTGCTCAAATTATTTTAAATGCCCTGATTGTTCTAAGCGATTACACAAGAAACGTAAAAAGAACCATCATTGTGAGCAGTACTATTGCTCTACATGCAGAAAATGGGACAGTCCAGTAAGCCACAAGTGCTACATGCAGGTAGTAAAGCTTAAAAATTCAAAAGAGAATGTCTATATGTACTTTGACATTGAATCTATGGCTGACGAATGCACTGGTAAGCACACCCCTAACTTAGTTGTGGCTAAGGAAGAAGACAAAGAGACTATGATTTTTAAAGGGACACAGTGCATTGATAGCTTCATGACATGGCTGATATCAAAAGCTAAAGCCATGCCTTTCCATGAATTGATCGTCATAGCGCATTACCTATCTGGGTATGATTCATATTTCATTTTAAATTGGTTGTACAAACAAAGCATTTTGCCTAAAGCTGTTATTATAAAAGGTACGAAGTTTATGTTACTCAGAATTGGAAAAAATATCAGATTTATAGATAGTTTTAATTTTTTATCTTGTTCATTAAGAAGTCTTCCAAAAAGTTTTAATTTTTCAACTAAACTTTCAAAAGGATATTTTCCACATGGATTAAACACAGTGAATATGCAAGGATACGTTGGCAGTTTTCCACAAAAAATTTTTTTTGACCCTCAAAGAATGGATCCTAAAAGTAGAAAGGAGTTTGAAGATTGGTGGGACAAAGAAAATAAAATGTATGCAGGAAGGCTATACAATTTGGCCGATGCTCTAGAAGCTTATTGCATTGATGATGTGTTGGTTCTCGAAACTGCGTGTAAAAAATTTCGTGATATGTTTTTTGAAACTAGTCAGGTTGATATTTTTGCCAATTGCTGCACCATTGCTTCCGCAGTATCGTTGGTTTTTCGCCAGAATTATTTAAATGAACAAGTGCTAGGAATTATCGGGTCGACCAATCCTGATAAAGTAAGGAGGCATTCGAAGCAATGTGAGCAGTGGTTGGCCTACCTGGCACACACAGAAGACTTAAGGATTCAGTCAGCTAAGAGAGGTGGTGAAAAGAAAATAGGTAAATACTATGTAGATGGGTTTTGTGAAGACAACAATACAATATATGAATACATGGGATGCTATATACATGGATGTAAAAAGTGTTACGACGGAGAAATGTACAATACTTTTCTACATAAACGCATGAAGTTAATAAATCGAATTACGATGGACCGTTTGACTTATTTACGTAACGCAGGATTTACTGTCAAACTAATATGGTCGCATGAGTGGGAAGAAATTGTTCGAAAAAATCCAGAGATACAAATTTTTTTAGAAAGCTGTAATCTAGATAGGGAAGTACTTGAAATTAGAAGCAGTCTTAGAGGAGGAAGGGTAAGCACAATGGTAGCAGCTTACTGTGTAAAGCCCGGCGAAAAAATATTTTACAAAGACGTGAATTCTTTGTATCCGTATATCCTTAAAAATAAGGAGATGCCAGTCAAGTTTCCAAAAATTATCACCGAAAAATTTGAACCAATTGACAAATACTTTGGATTAATTCAATGTAAAATTCTTCCACCAGAAACAGCAATTTTTGGGGTCCTTCCTTACTCTGATAACAAAGGGAAGTTAATATTTCCGTTATGCCACCAGTGTGCAAGAGATGGGTTGAACAGACCGTGTGATCACAGTGATGATGAAAGGTGTCTCAAAGGGGCATGGACTCATTTTGAGCTCAACTTTGCTTTGAAGAGAGGGTATAAGTTAGTTCAGGTTTACGAAGTATGGCACTTCGAAGAACATTCAAGCAATATTTTTCGAGGCTATATCGACAATTATTTAAAACTTAAAACCGAGGCCTCAGGTTTTCCTGTTAACTGCAAGACAGCCGGTAACAAAGAAAGTTTCATTGAACAATGGAAGCTTGTGGAAGGAATCCAGTTGGATCCTCATAACATGATAAAAAATCCTGGAATTCGATCAATTTCTAAGCTGGCATTGAACAGTCTGTGTAAGTTGCTTTGTGTTTTTGTATTACTTTTTGAAAGAGAAACGAGTCGAGGCAAATAATGAGCTTTTCATATTTCCAAATTTTAGGGGGAAAATTTGGTCAAAACATGAATTATGCGAAGTCTAAATATGTTAGCAGTTACGAGGACCTAACCAAGTTCCTGATTAATCCAAAGTATGAAGTGGAAGATGTGCATCTGGCAGGCCAAGCGATGATGTTGATAAGTTATAAACTCAAGAAAGAGACTGAAGTTCCAGCACCGTTTTCCAATTTACCCATAGCGTGTTTTACTACATCACATGCTAGGCTACATTTATTATCGTTAATGGAAAAAGTATGTTAGTTACTTTTTTGTTTAAATTAATTTAGTTACGGTAAATATATTAAAAAATTTCAAACAATAATAAGTATGTTTAGGATTAAGTATTACTTATATTTACTGCAGCAACGATTTGGTTTTTAAATCTGTTCTATTTTTAGGTGGAAGGTAAAGTTCTGTATTCTGATACAGACAGTATATTTTATGTGAGCAGTTCAAATGGAAGCGAACTTCCGGAATCGATTTTTCTTGGTGATTTGAAAAACGAACTCGAAAGCGATTTCGGTCCAAACGCCTACATATCAGAGTTTTATTGTACTGGGGCTAAGAGCTACTGCTACAGGGTTGTGGATGAAAATAAATTCACAAATGTTTTTAAAATTAAAGGGTTTACACTAACAAGCGAAAATAGGGAGATGGTAACCTTGGAAAATTTCAAAAAGCTTCTTTATGATCCATGTGCTCATCTCAACCTCAACACGTTCACCATCAAGCGCATGAAGGAAAATGTTGAAGTCTACACTCAAAACTCTGTTAAGAAATTGAGGTTTACGTTTAACAAGCGGTTGCTGTGTAAAGATTTTTCATCCCGATGCATTGGTGACAAAATGATTAACTCAGATCTGCTTATAAGCACAGATATGAGTTAATTCATTGCAATGCATGGAATTTTTATTTTGGATGATGCATTACGTAAAGGATTTCAGGATGCAACCATAATTCCGATTCAAAACGAGTTTCGATTCCGATTGCCTAGAATATACTATTTCATTTAAAATAGTAATTTGATAGCGGAAGTTTGTCCGTAGGGACAGGGTTAACTACTTTACAGCGATTTATTTTGGATGACGCATTAAATAAAAACGTACACTGACTATTGTTATAACTACTTTGTGTGTTAACCGCGGTGTGAACGGATAGCAAAAATAGCTGAAAGGGATACTGAAATATATATTTTCAAAGTTGTATTATTTTTTGGATGTACCGATTGATCGGCATCCCTAATAATCGACACTTTTCGTGAGTATAGACCCTGCAAAAAATTTTCGATTCTTTGCTGATACTTTTTGCACATATAATGGTCAACTGGAATACTGTCAGTTTCATTGACCATTTCAGTGTGTCTGGTCAGGAAAACTGTTGTTTTGCGTTTGCGTTTTAAAAATTAATTGAATTGAACTGTTCTTACAAATGTTAATCGTTTATCCTATATATTAAGCATGGCGTACTAAACTTGGAATCGGTCTCGGTATCGGCAAAATTTCAAAATAAAAATCGGTATCGGACATCTGCAAAAATTATGGTATCAGCACATCCATAGTCCTGACCCTGGCATTGCAAAGCCGCATTTCACCACAAAAACAACATGTCTATACACTGTGACTATGAGCTATAATATAGGTTGCGTACGGTACGTACAGCTGATGCATTACTTATATGATACAACCAGTAATATGAACCTGGTGTGCACATCTTATTGGAGATTATGAGTTACGAAAGTATGCAATAAAAATTAACAGAATTTTCGTTTTTCTATAATAAAAATGGACGCTAATTTTTACAGGAATCGGATAATCTGTTACATTCTGGTATTAACCTTTTTTGCTATATCCGTCACACGCGTCAATGGTGTTGTTTTGAACCGTATGGACGACACCAATGCCAGACGATACGCCACCAGTACTTCTACTGCTCGGTATCGCTGTCCCAGTTGCTTGACTTGTTGCGGCAAGAGCAACTGTCGCTGATGATTGCTGCTGAACTGTCGCTTCACGTTGAGCCTAAAATTGATTAAAAATTAGGGATGTGACGGTACCAAAATTCTTTGTCATTGCTGATTTCTATTTAGAAAATATGACAGTACCGATACCTATGTCGAAAGCGATACCTTGAACCAGTGTTACATAAGTATAATATTTCTTCCATCTGACCTACACTTTTATTTTAAAATTTGTTTCCTCAACAAACTTTAAACAAATTGTAAGAATATTATTGTGAAAATATGCTGATGCTGTTACCACTTCTAATTTTAATACAGGATGCTTAAAACAGATAAGATACTTCATTAATGTTTTCAAACACAAACGCAACAAAGAAAATAACAGTTTCCATAGTCAGCCAGACCGATATGCACCAACAACTGAAACTGATATTTCCAAAAAAATTTCTTCTTGCATCCTTAACTAACAATTCTAGGTTGCTAGACTGTGTCAGGAGAGTTGGAGAATGCACACTTCCTTGGTATTTAACTAAAAGTTACTTATTTTATAAGGCCCTATGGGCTGAGCAGGGTGCAAAGTTTGTCTGGATTATACTGCGATCGGAATCGAAACTAGAATTTTTGTGGCTATACGGATAATTTCTATTAACAAGTATAATTTTGATTTAAGGGGCCGTTGGCTGACAACAATTTTCAAAAAGTTTGCCATTGCCAGCACAGTGCAACCAGAATTCCACTTCCAGTAGGAAGTCCTGGTAAGAAATCCGGAACTTTCCGGTATTTTCGGTATTGAAAATTTTTTCTAATTCGAAAATTTAAGAAATTTATTCTAACTTATTTATCTAAAATTGTCCGAGCCTGTATTGCTAAAATTTTCAATTTGTGCAATACTCCATAATTTTTCCACTTAATGCATTTGTTTCATGATTTTGGCATTCTAAATGTTGTCTACAGCATTAAACGCGACATAAAGTAGCGCATAAAAATGAATTTTACGGTAACAAGTATTTTTTATTTTCCAGTTCCAGTATTTTTAACTTTATAATTCCGGTTGCACCCTGCTTGCCAGAACTAGTAATTTCGGTATTTTTATTTTTACCTGGTGCTATACTATCAATCCTGAAAATAACTATAATTAACAATTTATACACCTGTATCCTACAGATGGGTTATGTTGTCGTTGCAAAATATGATTTGTAACGTTTAAATGATATGCTTGACTGAGAATGAAAATTAAAAAAAATCGTCGTCAAGGTAACATGGGCATCATTCAGTACCTACAGAATAAGCATTGCACCTACGTGACGTAAAGTTCATCTATAGCAGCAGTACTTGAAACTTTTTGCATTTGCTCTGTGTAATTTTGAAATTTGGACTTAAAAATAATACAACTGTCATAACATGAAATACTGTGAGCAGAGTGTAACATTATATCCTTTTATCTCTGACAATTTTTTCATTGCAAATATGCTGCAATTGTTCGAAATGTAATAAAAATTACCAAATACATTCAAAATAATAAAAATTTCGTGGTATCCTCTATTTTTTAAAGTTTTAGAAAACCTGGGGAATATTTGCACGCTTCTATTATGCTGGGAAAAAATAAAAGCTATTCGTTTTCGTTATTTTTACTATCCGTTTACACCCTGGTGGTAAGGTGTGTTGTTAGGCCTTGAAAGGTGTCTTAGCTTACCAATATTTTCAAAGCTGCTGTCGTATTCTTCGAATGATCCAGTCTATCTCCACGATCGAGTACTTTTTCAACATTTTGCTGCACAAGTTGTTGTTGTTGTTTTTGTTGTTGTTGTTGTTGTTGTTGTTGTTGTTGTTGTTGTTGCTGTTGTTGTTGTTGCAACACTTGTTGTTGTTGCTGTTGTTGTTGTTGCAACACTTGTTGCATTTTACACAGTTAATAAAAAATTGTTTAAATGCAGTAATTAAATATTATATATATTTGTAGCTTACGAACTAGCGAAAGTAGGGGTTTAAAATTAGCTTCTAGCTTGTCAGGCTATCCCTAACGATTTGTGAATATGGGCGAAGAATTTTACTTTTTATCTGAATTCGGTGGCACCATGTATTATAGGTATATATATTGCATGAGAATATACTTGTCGGAGTACGTTGCAAACAACCTAATATGGTATTTGTTATTTAGATTAAAGTTTTTATTTCCTGACTGACGGCAGTTTCATTTCGTCGCACTTGTGTGTGCTGCGATGGTAGCGCATCTGATATGTCCAAATGAATATAGTTTGCGTGATGATGATAGTAAATAATAATAATAATAATAACGATCATGAGAATGGTATTGAGTCGAGGACAGAAATAACAGCTCCATAGAAACATTGTAATGATCATTATTATTATTATTATTATTATTATTATTATTATTATTATTATTATTATTATTATTATTATTATTATTATTATTATTATTATTATTATTTACTATCATCATCATGCAAACTATATTCATTTGGGCATATTAGATACACTACAATCGCAGCACGCACAAGTGCGACGAAATGAAACTACCGTCAGTCAGGAAATAAAAAACTTTAATCTAAAATAACAAATACACATATTAGGTTATTTGCAACGTACTCCAACAAGTATATTCTCATACAATATATACCTATAATACATGGTGCTACCGAATTCAGATAAAAAGTAAAATTCTTCGCCCATATTCACAAATCGTTGGGGATAGCCTGACAAGCTGGAAGCTGACGAACTCAAGCAACTGCGGATGTAAAAATTGACACCGAAGTAAAACAAGTCGAACACGAAAATGTGCCTAATTTTAAACCTCTACTTTCGCTAGTTCGTAAGCTATATATATGTATATATGTATATATATGTATATATATATGTATATATATAATTTGAAAAACCAAAAATTTAAAATTAACCTATCACGAAACAATGAGCGTAACAACTATCTAGACACAACTAAGATTCGGACTTTTGAGCGTCCTTTTATATACCTATAATTTAGGTCCAGATAGGTTTTTGTGGCTGCTAGTACCACCTTGATGCAAAATCTTAGCTAATGGTGCTAGCTCATTTGAGCTAAACTAGGATTTGAAATTTTAAACCTAGTAATTTGACCTAGACTCTGATCAAAACAATACTTCAAAGGTAAACAAATTTAACAGTGCAAACAGATAAGAAATTCAAGCCTAAGCTGATAAGAAATTCAGCGCTCGTTTATAAACAAGAAATAAATAAAAATAAATATATAATAAAATAAATAAATATAAATATATATAAATCTATATATAAGTATATATACGTATAGATTGGAGGTGAAAGGTACAAAAGCCGGAGCCGGAAGTCAGAAACTTTACCAGAAACAGAGGCAGACCTTCGGTTATATACTACGTAATATATATATATATATAAATCCTGGTGGCAACAAAGGTTCGGATTCGGTAACAATTTCGAATTTGGTAAAAATTTAGGATTCAGTTGTGAAAAAGATAAATCCAAGGACAATATTCCTAGCCTAAGCATAAGTCTAAGCAAAATTACTCTAAAGCTCAAGCTTACTCTTTGCAGTCCATCACATAAACAATACGTTCCTGTTGTTCTTTCTATATAAGATACGATTTCGAACCAGTGAGTGGAGAGGTTTGAAATTACTGTTGTTTTTTCGTTTCAATAACCTCTACTTATCAATTTTGAGATCCTCAGCTGCAAAACTTCGTAAGTTTTTAGACATATTGCGTTCTAGTGCGTGATTGGTATTGTATACAATTCAGAACATAAACCATCTCAAAATTTGCAAAATGCAGGAGTAATCAAGCCGAAAATAACTATTTAATTTCAAACCTCACCACTCACGGGTTCGATATAGGGACGTAAGGGGCTAAAAACACGGCATAACGGGCTATCACAAGAGCACTTATCACAGAATACAACAGCAACACCTTAATCTGACTAGCTAACTACATTTAACTAAACCGCTGGAAACGCATTAAAAAAACCTATTTCAGGACAAGTATGGAGCAATTTAAGCAGACCCTATGCTCTCCGGTCAACAAATGTCAAAACAACATAAATAAACGTAGGCAATTAAGTTAAGCCTACTGAGATAGCTATCCATGAATCCGCTTAACAAACAATATTCAGTATAACTTATGTATTTAAATTCTTGCTCGTTTTTAAATAACATGTAATGCTACTTATTAGTGTATTTTCTTGCGAGTTTCGAAATGGCGAACAGAGAGCTTCAAAATAAAGCAGTTTCAATTGCGACTTCTTTACAAATCTCAATATCCTCAATTGCATATTTTTGCCACTTAATGTAGTCAAGACTCATATTTGTAAATGCATATATGACCTATCACCAGTTAGCGTTCTGTTTTCAAACTGTAGAACTCCTGCAATTGCAGATCTCAAAATTGATTCAGAAGCAAGGCAAGTCAAATGTAAAAGCTATGTTGAATTTCTTACCTTACAATTTCGTGGTTCAAATATCACCAACTAGTACCTGTTAAATGCTACACGTTTAAGAATACTGGTCTTGTAGTAAAACTCTAGACTGTAGGTGTAAAAAAATACAACTTTAAGCCGATATTTTCAAATGCTAGTAGCACCTATCATCACTTAATAGCAACAGGTATTTATACTGACGTGTATCTGCAATTGCACATCCCAAAATTGGTACAAAAGTAGCCTAAATTGTGAACCTCACCATAAGCATGTATTAAATTACAGGACCTATCACCATCTGATATTTGCTACACATTTGAGAGCCATGTATAGAACAGGACCAGATCGTTTTCCGGAGGCGCTGTAATAGTCAGTTTAAGCTTTATACTATTTGTTGCTTGAGTTAGGCTTAGGAATAGGCTCATCCGTACGCTTAGGCTTAGGAGCATGCTTACACTGTTGCTGAGGCCTTGTTCTATACATGGGCCAGAAAAATTCGCTTAAATTTAGGCACGTTAACTATTCAAGTTAGTCCCGTAGAGAAATCTAGTATTTTTCACTAAGCGATTCTCGTCGTTAAGCAACATTTAAATACACAGCCACCTACTAAATGTCAAATTAACTATGCACAGTTTAAAATGATTCGGATGAAATATTTCCGTACAAATTTCAAACGAAAGTTTAATGTAAAATTTACCAGAAATTTTAAACCTATCACCCCTCGTTAGAACGAACACATTTAATTTTACTCATGTATTTAACATTTATACAAATAGCATTAAATGCAAGAAATTTTCTTCTTCTTTGTGACTTTTGTTTCTGAAACAACAAATACAAAAATTACTGAACAATATAGTACTAGGGACAGTTATTACAACTATTAGTCGTCAAGAAAACCCACCCTAGGGACAGTCACTTATGACTGTCCCTAGGGTGGGTGTATACTACTTTTATAGTTTATATAATATAACAGATTTTGTATAAGCGTTTATGTTAATTTCTGCATAAAAAGCATAAGTTTGTATGATCAACTATTATTTTAATTTCAGGCTATATATTGGATGTTATCTCAAAACGGGTGTCACTTGGGAAGAAATAAGGTATAATTTGTAGTTTACTACTCGTACAAAATCCTAAGACATCATTTGTGTTAATCGAGTAACAATCTTTGATTAGGATCTTATCATGGCTTATAGCGGTTTCGTTTTGCAAGCCAGTTTGTTATAGCAGAGAACCCGTGAGTGAAAAATGACGTCCGGGACCGTGCAGCATCCACAATCTGAATTATGCGCATAATGAAAAATGTTTAAAAAATTCTGCTGTAAGAAAATATGCTTTTATAGATGGTGGTCAGGGTGCAACCGGAATTCCGGTTCCGGCATTTTTTCACCTTCCGGTTCCGGTAAATTTTTACCGGATTTAAAAATTCCGGTGTTATAATTTGGCCGTTTTTTTAACTTTGCTAATCTTTAAGAATCTCTTTAGAAAGCCACTTGTATTCCGAATATAAGCCATTGATGGTGGATTTCACTTCAGTCGACGACGAAAATCTAAAATACAACAAATAAAATAAATATCTATGTTCGACTAAGGTTATTTCACAAATAATAGAGCAAAAAATAAGATTAAAACGAAATTTTTGGTGAAATGCATTTTTCACTTTCCGGTTCCGGTTCCGGTAAAATTTTCAAATTCCGGTTCCGGTAAATTGTAATTCCGGTTGCACCCTGAGTGGTGTATTCCAGATCTCGGGGTTACCTATTTGGTTGTTGGGGAACTACCTCCTCGGTTATGCTACCTTCAATTTAAATTCGAACTTCGTGCTAACGCACGCCTGTTTAGTGCAACAATACGAGAAGGAATCTTCAGGGTTAGCGTTATGTTGTGCCGAAATAGTTTGTATGCTAAAAAGACAAAATTATATTAGAAGTACCTAATATTATAGCAAAATATTAAATTATGCTAAAATATTAAAATTCGATAAAATTTTAGTTTGTGGACCGTCTGTTTCCGTACTCCGCGTTACATATTGATTTTCCATGGCAGCCGTTGCTCAACAGTAATTCAGACAGTCATTCATCAACGCCAACGAATTCGGACAGTGAAGCATCCGAAACGTACAATACTTGATAATAAGCAGTAATGCGGTTCATATGTTCTTAAAATATTTTTATTATTTTATGCAAAAACATATAAAATGACAACAAACATTGTGAGTTTAGAGATAATGAGATGTAAAAAATTAACTGCCGAAATTTACATGTTACTTTATAGAATTCGAAACCGGAACTAAGTATCTCAAACGTCTATAAATTCTACATAATGTATAGTATAAAGCGTATTGCATAAATGAATATTTTGTCTGTCTACAGGATAAAGTAAAAACAACGTTGAAATTATGACTTTTTAACCCTCCGATCCTTAAGAATTTTAGGCATCGTCGGAACTCTAGGGGTCCAATGTAACCTCTTGCGAATTTAATTGCTGAAGTAGGTCTAATTATTACAAAACGCAATCTCGGCGAAGTTGTTGAATACAAGAATAAAAAGTCATGTGGTTTTTAGGTAACAAAAATTTTCATCTGAAATACAAAACCAACACAAAGCTATGAGTCCTGAAGCGACAGTTTGAGTTTTTTTCGACAATTTTTTGTTGTATGTCCCCACTTATCATCGCTGAGCGGGTCACACTTGTATCTTACTATAGCAAACCAGCTGGTAAACTGCCCATATCAGCGTCGTTTCTAACTTTGTTTAACAATAAACCTGTTGAAAAAACTGACAACGCTGACGCGAAATCTAAAATTCGACAATTTTAATTGAGCAAAAATTTCCTTGCACGACTCAAATACTGCCAACAGTGTTCAAATATAGATCCAATATCCTGTTCACATCCGGTTCTGGAAGATTTACTATTCGGTCCGGCATCCGGTAAATTTAATATCCGGTCGATCCCTGGCACAAAATCTGTTGCTACCAATTAGTTTACATTACTAGCTAAATTGTTAGTTACGGTGAAAGATTCATATCTTATACTGATTGTTTTGACTATCGGCTGATAAGTGTAAAATCAAGGTTCTTCTAATGGCTGTTCCAGTTCATCTACAATCGATTTTATCTCGATACCAGGTATTTTATAAGACACTAGGATCCACTGAATGCAGCGTAAGGAATCAGTGTTAGTCAAATATTCTTTTTGTCCAAAACCAAAAGAACCAACGCAGAAGCTTTGAAACGAAGGCAGATTCAGTAAGAATGTTTACTTAATTATGGACTGTAACTGTTTTACGGTGTGTCAGATTTGAATTTTCTATAGTTTATGTCGTTCGTCAGATATGGCACAAAAACTAACTGACGGGGTCAATCGGATCCCGTTAGATATCGAAGTGTTCAAGTAAAGCTGTTTACAAATTATGATTTTGACATATTCTGGAACCATTGTTATACCGTATGTATATGAAAGCCGGAACTAAGCCTTTCAACGTATCGCAAGCACGACAGATTATTGTTCTATTCGACTTTCGCAGACCGGTTCAGAGGATTCGTCGTTCATGTGAGCGTGTTGCGTTTCGTACAAATTTGCGAAATACATTTTTGGCACATACAGTTAAATCTTCTAAAAATTGCATCTAAGCAAATGTTATCGTTTCCGTGCATACCTATTCGATCAGCTGTTCTGTTGCTGAGTATCACAGTACTGAGGTGCAAAGGTCGTATTGCTTCGTTAAGGCATTTGCTCAGCTTTAACAATGTGTAAAAAGCAAACGGCATATAATCCGAATCACGCAATATTTTTCACGTATACTGTTTTCTAAAGTGTTAACTTATTCGTAAACATACTATTTCAGTGAAATTTACATTACGTAACTCTATACTTATATGCCTTATGTAGTAAATTGCAACCTATTAATTATGTGAAATTGCATTTGTAGCGTTCGACAAGTAGACTATTGCAGTTGGCATTGTTTTTTGCGGAAATAATTATGAGCCAAAAAGAATAAGTCTTTCCATTTTTTTGCTTGAAAAATGGTAAAATTCCCTTTTTGAGTGAATTTTACGCGTACCGCTGTAAAAATAACGGAAATATTGTAAGCTTTACATTCAAAATTAGTTACAAATCACGTATATATCACAGTTTTTCATTACAGATATGCTGCAATGTTCGTTATAGAATAAAAAACTGCGAATCTCAACCAAAAGTTTTAAAATTTCGATGCATCCGCCATTCTTTCTTCAAAGTTTTAGGAAATTCGGTAAATATTTGCACTGCTCGCCTGAATTGTGTTATCAGAAAAATGTATCATTGAAACTTATACTTCAATATCCGTTTCCGTTATTTTGACCACTATCCGTTTCCGTTAATCTGGATGTATGCTAGGAAGTTTATTAGTATTAAAAGCAAGAAATTCAAGATAGGTAGCAAATTACCATTCCAGGTATGGTGAAGCCGAATGTGGACTTGTATGTTGAACTGTAGATCCCAAACATATGTGCAAACGGAGATTGGCATTTCTTTGTTAACACCAGTGCCTTTTTTGGGCGATGCAAAATTATGGTAATATGTCCAGTAAAACCGCTTCCCGTACACACGGAAACCATCAATGTGTTGCTGAATCAATTTTAAACATTTGAAAGCGACAATATTTGTTGGCATTAATAGAATTCACTGCAGTTACTAGTCAGCATAACAAACGTTGACATTGTCCAAAATGTTACGAAATTGTGTTGGTTGGTGACAATTCTTACCGGTCAACATGGAAATTGGCAAGGATTGTTGAACTTTAAAGCAAGGCAGGCGGAAAATACCGCGCGAGATTTAAATTTTTTTGATATCTTTTAATCGAAACGTCTGAAAATCGCACTCTCAAAGTATCAAATCAAACCTGCATAAATATAAGGAGTAACAATTGAAAATTTGAGTAAATATTCTTGGAATGATCTGTTAATTCATTTTTTGAAAGCTTTAAATACGTATGTGATATCATTAAGACAGCTGACAGAAGTACGTGTATTTAATGTCTATTATAACAAAAAGTTACTTAAGACAAGTTGGTACGCAAATTGGAATAAAATGTGTAATTTTTTTATATTAAAGCCACTGTGTAAATAATTATAATTTATTTAATACAAGATAAGAAGTGTATATAATGGAGTTGGAACGTATGCTAAGTGTTTTCCATGAATTAAGTAGAATACCCAGAATCACTGAAGCCGTTGTACGTGACTTGAATCGCGTTTTGCAGGTTAGCAGTGTTTTATTATTTTCATTGAGCGAAGCGAAACTCCGAGCGAAGCTCGGAGTTTCGCGAAGCGTTTTATGTTTTGTGCTTGGGGGTCGAAAGGTGGATGTCCGTCCGTCCGTCTGTCCGTCTGTCCGTCTGTCCGTCTGTCCGTCTGTCCGTCCGAAAAGAATCTCAGGAACGGCTGAACCGATTTTGATAAACTTTTTTTTGTTTGAAAGCTAATTATCCAGGGGTGTTAACCTCGCATTGGGGTTTTAAAAGTGTAAGCCGTTTATTAGCTACAGGCTAATTTGCATAATTAATTAAGCTTAAATTAGGACTTTCCACAATATTTCACTAATTATTACAGTTAGAAGCAATCTAATTTTGGCATTAAAGGGTTTTTGGGTGCGCCGAATCTGCCTAGACTGTTTACAAATCACCAAAACGGATAATTGAGCAGTTAGCTAATAGCTAATTTGCATATTAGCACAGTTTATAAGCCTAATTACAATATGTCACTAATTATTAGGGATACCAGCAATCTAATTCCAGCAATAATGGGTTTTTCGGTGCGCGGAATCTAAATAAATTGTCTACAAACCCTCAAAACCGATAATGGAATAGTTAGCTAATAGCTAATTTGCATATTAGCTTAATTGACCAAGCAAAATTAGGACTTTAAATTATTTAAATAATTATTAAGATTTACTGGAGGTTTTTGGGTGCGACGAATCTGCCTAGACTGTTTACAAATCACCAAAACGGATAATTGAGCAGTTAGCTAATAGCTAATTTGCATATTAGCACAGTTTATAAGCCTAATTACAATATATCACTAATTATTAGGGATACCAGCAATCTAATTCCAGCAATAATGGGTTTTTCGGTGCGCGGAATCTAAATAAATTGTCTACAAACCCTCAAAACCGATAATGGAATAGTTAGCTAATAGCTAATTTGCATATTAGCATAGTTTATAAGCCTAAATTAGGACTTTTTGCATGTTTCAGTGATTATTAGAGTTACTGAAAAGTTTCCTTTAAGTTTCCAGATGTGCGAAATAGTTTTCTACGTACTCGGTATTACGTATGTCGAATTATACAAATTAACGTTACGATTGTGTATTAGCACACAACGACGAAAATGTTAAAATTTTGACATTTGATATTTAGATCAGGTAAAATAACTTTATATTGATTGGTGTTACATAAGTTATTCCACAAGTATACATTGCGTATTTTGTCGTTTTAATTTGGCGCGCACGTTGTGTTTTGTTATACAGTGTGTCTTCGTTGTTTGTGCACAATCAACTGGATATTTCACAATCAGCTAATATTTGGACCAGGGCGGGATTATGTAACGGTACTTTGGGTTGGGTTCGTGATATTGTGTATACTGAGCCTAATGCACGCGGAGAAGGTCTCCCGCTATTCGTATTATGCGAGTTTCCTGATTATAAAGGTCCTGCATTTGACGCCCGGAACTTGAAAGTGTTTCCTGTTGTTCCATTGAAACGAGAGTTTCATTTTAGCAGCACGAATTGTCAACGGATCCAGATTCCACTGATGTTAGCATGGAGCATGTCAGTCCACAAATCTCAGGGGCAAACGCTAGCTAAGGAAACGGTTGATTTGGAGTCTCGTGATTTTACAACTGGCCTAAGCTTCACAGCTGTTTCACGAGTACGAGATATGGCAGATCTTGAACTGATCAGTTTAGTCAGTGTTTGTAGACTGAACAAAGGTCGATCTGCAATTCAGGAACGTCTCAAAGAGGACAAAAGGCTTACTGAGCTAAGCAAAAAATGCTTTCCGCAATCGTGTTTAATTGCGGCTCCTGGAACAAGTCCAGTAGCGCAAATTACAACTGGATCCACATTGTTTCGAGGCCCCCAAAAGGGACGTGCCAATCAAGTTACACCCACGACTACGACAAGAGGTCCATTGCCTGACGAAGAAACGCATCGATACGTTCCATTAACTGTTGCACATAAAGTGTCCTTAGCTTACGACTTGCAGAACCACATTTATTGCGCCAGGATTAAACCTCGATTAAGCTGGCGCAATCCGAATATCGAAAAAGATGATAACGAATCTGTGGTTCGAGCCCATAGTAATTGCGTAATGTTACATTCGCGATCTCCGCCATTGAGAACACTGTCTATTTTGAGTGACGGCAACTGTTTCTATCGTGCAATCAGTCAGGCTATCTTTGGCCACCAGGACAATCATGGGCAGCTGCGACAGCTGTTTGCCAAGTTTGGAATATTGTGCCCGGAAGTTTGCCAGCAACTTCCACTGCCACCGAGCACTCATGAACTAAAGCGAATGGCAGAAGATTCATACTGGGCTAATGAAGAAACAGTTCTCTTGGCAGCAACATTTCTGAATTGCACAATTGCTATTTTTACATCGGGTAGCTTCCAGCATCAAGCTAATCAGAACACTGTATTCCAGCGTAAATGGCACTATTACCATCCAAATCACCATCCATCTAATGCCACTTCGTATGCAATATATCTGGATCATCCTGGAGGCAACCACTTCGAAGTAGTCGAAGAAGTTCAGGCTTTGTAGTTTTTAGGTAATGAGTGGTGCAGTGCTTTTTTCACTTAAAGTGTGTGTACGTGTTTTATAACGATAACAACGAGATCGGCAACTAGAAGAAAGTAGGCGGGCCAAAATATACGTTTGTGCTTTATGAGTGTAAAATGTTTAAATCGACTGATTAAACCTGCTTAAAAAATTAAGTTTCCTCGAGCTTCGCTCAATACATGTAGTCCCACTACGACTGGTATATATGTAACGTTCGTGAAATATATAACAAGAGCTAAATGTACCTATTTTTTATGAGTGTGGTTTGCAACATACGTGCATTGACAACTACACTTCCACCTTCTACCGGAATTCCTGCAAAAATTCATTCCGGTTGCTGTTGCGCATTGAAAGGCTCAGAAACCTGAATTTTACTGTTGTTAGCTGCAAATTATGAAAAAATCAGCCTAAAAATAAACGTTTACGCTTCAAAATTTCACTGAATCTCGACCTCCTCTTACAATATGTGTTTCATCCGCACTTTTCTCATATTTTAAGTTACCGGTTTCATGTTTTTGAACTTGGAAAACTGGCTAATGAAATTACAAAACAGTTGACGGATACGGAGTTGGTCTGAGTTTTTATTGATTTTATTAAAATCCATATATAAGTGTGTAATTTGTCGGTTTGATTATTTACTTTAGATCGAAGCCCAGTGGAGCAGTACTGATTACGAACTGAATAAAACGTCCAACTTTATAAGTCACATTACGTTTCGAAACTCCAAAGATCTTAATGACTATGTTTGTTCAAAAATATGTCCAGTTTCGGAGTAAGCCAAAGTTGGTACATACAGGCCGGCGTGTAATTTGAGTACATATTTATTATGATTTTCCAGTTCAGTACAATTTAATCTCCGTCGAAGGAATTTGTGCCAAATTAAATTGTAGAATTTAGCATAGTACATAACTCGGATACTAGAATAAGACCGTTATCCGTAGTGACCCATATATCGAATTCTTAGATGCTTCTGTAATATTAATGTTTCGGGACGGGTTAGGGCGCGTGTGATATTGCAACGGCCGTTTCACTTTTATGGCATGTTACTTACTACAGATAAATTGACTACTAATTTTGTTTTGTTCTAGTTCACAAAGATACGCTTCAAACTCGGGTAGGATGACAGCTTGTTTGACAAAGACGGTTCCGCTACCCCCCAGTACAGCCTCTGAGAGTCATAACCTTGCTGCAACTGAGTTCCTTGAAATCTGGAACAATGAATATGTTTTCAAAGAATGTACGGTGGATTTAAAAAAGGCTGATAAACATGGGAAAATTCATGGTATGTCTTAATAATACTGATTTTAATTATTTCGTTTAGCATTCGGGGGTAGTTAGCAAACTAATATGTATAATATACTCCGCTTGTGTTCTACCTGCACTATATTGCAATTTTGTTATGTATACGCAGTTGTTTTGTTTGTCTTTTATCTTAACTAAAAATTCTTTTTCTTTTGTCTCATGTGTATATTTACCGATGTATTCGCAGTTTAGTATTAGTATTTCAGCTGGAAATTCCATGAATTATGGATATTATATTACCGTTAAACTTCGACAACTTTTTTTGATTTCTGAAGCTTCGTTACTTGGGCGTATGATTTTCCCCGGTTCAGCCCCTATCCCTTCAAGATTTCAGCCCCGGTTAACAATATTACGTTTCTTGAATTCCGATGTACTTTTTACATAGACCAACTGTGCTTAGTTTTGCGCGCAGCTAAACACTTGTTAGTGCAGCTGACGCTTTATTGAAAATTTTGCACCCCCACTAAGAAATTCCCCTCGGTTGCGACCGTGGCTCCCGGTTGCGTACTGGTGCCCCCAGTTGATGACCTCACTCCGTCCCGAACCAGAGATTGTCCTGTAATATTAAAAACCGTTCTCTTCTTTCATCCATGGGACCTTTGCACATTTTACGTAGCGTCCACAATCATGAAGTTACGAGTAGCTTTGCTTCTTTTAGACGATCTTTAAAATTTTTCTGTATAAAAATGCAACGATGGGCTAAATAATATTATTTAAACGCACGTTTTTTGCAATTTTATGTCTTAGTTTTATAAACTTTCCAGGCGTTCTTTGTAGTTTCATATCGTTTTAGTTGATAGCAAATTTACCGGAAAAACATACCTTTTCAGCTGGTTTCGGAGGTCTAAAATGGTCACATGGTGATGGGCATTTGGTTTACGTTGCGGAGAGAAAATCGAAAGCGATGTCTTTTTTCGATCCAAAAGTTGAAGATTGTGGCACCGACGAAGCCTATAGCGAGGAACAAGTGGTTAGTATTGTATTTGATTATTCGGTAATCTTTTGTGAAAAGTTTTTACACAGCGTTAATGATGTTATCGGGGATGATAGCGGTTGATCCGAAGCACACGTTAGTTTGCTGTGGCCCAAGCTGCGCCGAATGTTATATACAATTGTGAGTTAACTCGATGCGTCTTGAAGAGCTGAATAAGTATTTGGTATTTCAGTCATGCAAAAATTTCTTTATACATATTCTTGTAGTAATTTTGAAGTGGCAGGCTACTGATATTATTAAGTTTACTGTGTTTTGTGTCCCGTTGCAAAAACGATGCTGTACTTTTCATTTAATTTATATTCTAACATATTTTTGTTCAAACAGGTTGTTGCGCTCCGAAGCGGACGACTTACAATTTTTGAATAATATGATGGATGTGAAGTCTATTGTTTTTAGGGAAATCAGTTTGATTTCAAATTCAGTTGGGGCGAACGTTACAACGAAGTTAAAGATCCTGTAATATGTATTTTAAACGTTCATTCACGAAATATTACTGTAATCGATGACTTTCTACCTAATATCTCTCCATATGAGGTATGTGCGAACGGCTTCATCTGTTTTTGATAAAATTACTCTTATCTTTTGGCGCAACGTGCCAAATTGAGTTGGATTTGTACATGAAAAAATCATATTTTTGTAATTTGTACCATTGGCGGCTTTGTTCAACCGATGCGTTACAGTGTGACTGGCTGCAGCTGTTTCAAATTTTGATTTATTAGCAACTTACTCGCGCCAAGTAAATTGTGCTTTATTGACGTTTTGTTTCTCTAATTACTCTGACGTTACGGTTAGATAGTGTTATGTAAATCCGCAACCAGGGTTCATTTAATATACGCAAGTATACTTTTAACACATCCTTTGGTGCCACATACCTGCGCGTAAGATGTGTAATGCAACCTTAAGGCTTGTATATTTTGTTTCATTTAAATTATCAGTTTCGAAATACCATCGGTTAACCGAGCTGATTGTTATCAAAAGTTAAAACTTGTAGCAGTTTTGATTTCGTTTTCATTGATGTACTTGGCTTGTTTTTAAGTGTTGCTGGACTCCTGACGATTCAGGCATTTTATTTGTTGGCTTGAAGAGTGACGTTAAGCTTGGCAAAGTGGCATGTATTAATAGACCGTGAGTAAACCTTTTTGACTAAACGTTTGGCTCAGTTCACGTTCGATTAGCATTATTAGTATTATTGAAATCACTGACAGGCATGGAACACGTTAGCAATAGACTGATTGTTGTTTAAAAAGTGGATTAGGAGAATGTTCAATAAAAGAGGTTTTTAACGTTGGTCTGCAAGTTTGAACCTGCGATATAAACTGAAATATGTTTAATCGAAATTTAGATAGAAATCAACTAATTCAGCATTTATGACTGAAAATTTGACTTACCTCGTATTAAAGTACTTATCATTGCAGCCTCATAATCATATTAATTATTATGGTGTTTCGTTTTTGTTTCAGAAGCGGCTTGTATTACTACGACTTGAAACTTGCTCAATGTATACCGGTGTTTGATGGAGTCAACGATAATTTTGTTTCAGTCGACAATCCACGATTTAGCCCTGATAATCAAAAATTGGCATACTTAAAAAGACTGTCTATGGGTTCGCATGCGAAAGGATCTCAGTTGTTTGTGGTATTTGCTGGTTAGCAGTGGGAATTAGAAATTGTTAAATTGTTTTGCTTTTTAGTGTGCCGCTTTGTACTGTAGAGTCTAATTCGGTGTGTAGACCTTTAAATTATTGTGAAAAATTTACTTGTGGCCATTTTTTTAGGTATTTTGAATTTATTTAATGAATGCATTTTAAATCGTGCTGTTTAGGGATTCCTTGTTGTAAAGCCCTTCGTACCTGTTTAGAATAAATTTATTATTGTGCAAACCAGACTTTGGTTTTAGGCAGACTGGGATTCAAAGAAATCAATGCTTATAGTTGATTTAGTTAAAGATTCTGATGGTAAGAATAGGTTGCATTGAGTTTGCATTGTTTTTTTACATAAAAGACATTGCTATTGCTTCGTGATCTTGGAAATTTACAATGCGCTATTTCTTTAGAATAGGAATTAACTTAGCCGTACAATTAAATTGCAGGAGGAGTGGCGTCCGGGTATTTAATATATCACTGCTGGCACTATGTTACGGGTTGTAGATGATTTGTTTTAGATTCTTCAAAGTTTCCTGGTATTTATACAGTGGAACTGCCAAACCGTCCGTGGTTATCTGATAATAGGCGACTAGTTATAACGACATTTTGGTGGTCTACTGCAGTAAGTAAAAAAATTCTTTTTCTTCGTTGTATACAAAATATGGACGTAAATTTATTCATTGTTTATGTGACACGATTTTTACTGTGTAAACGCATATCTAAATGATATTTGAACATCGCTTAAACAGTTCACAATCCAGCGGTACGCTCAGGAGTGTTAGTACCGGGTACGGCGGGTTAATGGTGTGCAGAGTAAAACTAATTCATGTAGACCTGTTTTCTAGGTAAGAATATTATGTAGTATTAACCTGTTTTTTAAAATTGTATCTACCGATTGTAGGGATTAGCGACCTTTGTTGCAAAATTTAAATCGTAAGGCTGTACATAAGAAGTAAGAACTCTGAATGCCCCTTCAACTTTCAAATACTGATCGCAAATAAAGGTTGTAGTTTTCAACGCGTTGTAATGTTTCGTTAAACTAAAAGTTATTGTTCATGAATATCTTAACGTGTACGTTTCTTTTTAGTAGTGCTCTTTTTGATTTTTAGGATATTATTTGCATTGATTCGCAGGAAAAGACGGTGACTCGGTTGACCAACACAGGCCTGAGTTTTTATCTTCATTATTTTATTGTTTAAGACGAATCATTTAAACTTTATTCTGTTTTGTACTAAAATGTTTTTGCATAACGAGATCGCACGTCAGTACGGTTTGGTCGCGGAATACAATCAATGCAATTTAGATTGCAACTATTGTGGTGTATAATTTTTTTGCTCAACCTTGTAAATTAATGGTGATTACGCTGCAAAGTCGAAAACATTACATCAGTATTATTGTATCAGTAATAAAAGAGTGTTGAACCGATATTGTCAACAACTAATGTACTCATGTGTGCTAGGTTACCTATAGTATACATATAAATAAAGACAAATGAACTGAACACCATTGCAGAAGTGAGAAATAAACATTGCCTGCGATTGATGCAAGTATTTCTATCGTGGTATGCTATGAAATCTAATCTTACCAGGAGTTTTACTTTGTTCAACTTTGTAAGCTATAACTCGCGTTAACTATTTTCGTCGATCGGAATTTTCTGAAGCCTTAGTAAAAATGTATCGCAGAAAAAGGCAATGAGCAAACAATTTTTCATAGGTGACCCGCTCGTATCGATACAAAAATTCTCAGTCAGAGCGTTTTACAGAATATTTATTGTGGCACAAATGTACCTGCCCTTACATCCGAAAGAACAGTAATTCTGTAGGTACTCTATTAGCCTATGCTTTAATTCAAAAGCATCGGTATCGGCATTCAGAAATGCCAATATCATGATTTTATCGATAGCAATATATCGATTCAACATTATTCATAAAATAATGAATTGACGATTTTGTTTCTAGGAACTTCAGCGAAAGGAACGTGGACCTTACTGGACCAGGAAAATGACTTTGTTGCGGCTGGCTTCTCAAGTCCTAATGAAATTCCGCAGCTGGTGAGTTTTCAGTCGGCCAGTAAACATTTGCTGTATGGGAATTGAGTTAGATATTTTAGTCTTAGCTAATCTTAAACTATCTGTCATCATCATGTTTAGCAGTTTAGTGTAACAACTGGGCTGTATATTGTATATTATGTATAACACTATTGAATTGTTTAAGATGGTTGCCAAAGTGCCTGGGATTGGTGATGAAGCCAACATATCCTGGATTAATGTCAATATGTCAAACGGACCCAACCCATTTGGTATTTTCTCGTCTTTTATTGACTGGAAATGCATTCGCATGGAGTCAGCAAAAGATACTACATCGTCTGGTTAGTACATTTTGTAATATAAAACGACAGGTATGTTGCTTCAAATAAAATAAGGCAAGCAACTGATGATTTATTCAAACTGTTTTTGAATTCAAATGGAAATTTTTAAAACTTGTCTTGTTCTCTTGCTGATGATGAATATTAGCCTGATGGCCCATGTATAGAACAGGGCCGGATTGTTTTCTGGGGGGGCTATAATAGAGTCAGTTTAAGCTTTAGACTATTTTTTGCTTAGGCTTAGGCTTAGGAATATGCTTATACTACTGTTCCGGACCTGTTCTATACATGGGCCACCCTGATTATAATCATTGTGTTTTCAGATATTCCATTCGAATCAATATTAATGAACCCTCCGGATGGAGATAACTGGCCGCTCATTGTAACAATACACGGTAAGCGATTCTGTTGTGCAGCTCGTCGGTAAAATGATAATTCTGGCTGTGAAAATATTTTATGCCGAACCGCGTTTTACTGTGTTACCTATTCTTTTGTGTTAAATTTGGTAATTGTATGTTTAGGGTGCTGTTTAATTTGATCCAACGTTTCTTTTTATTTTCTATATTATCCAGTATTAAGATTAATAGTTCTGTTAAAAGGGGTGCTAATGCAAACTTTGAATACACTTCTTAATATTCATCTAATGTGAAAGTTTACAGCAACATACCTGTTGTGGTAGACGTGTGCTTAGCAACGTCATCTAAGCTAATACGTGAATTCAATGTGGTGATTGCGACAGCTATTTTATTCAATATTTATAGGTGGCCCACATCATCTGTGTTTTGCAAATTGGTACATAGATTCGGCGTACTTCTGTAACCTTGGGTTTTCCGTTTTAAAAGGTACCGAAACCGATTCACATAATATTCGTTTGCAGTTAACGTTTATAATATACAATGTGCCGGCAATGTGAACGGCAATGTAGGTACAAGCTGCAGAAATTCTAGAACGAAAGGCGCAATATCAGTCTCGGACAGAATTAAGTAATTAAGTACGCAAAAACGCGATTGCGTCCACTGCGACTACTGATTTGTAGCCGCGTCTGAGTTTTTTAGTGATCGCGGATCAAACGCGGTTTGAGACGAGATCGTAGTCGTGATTTTAATTGCGTTCGTAGTCGTGGTTGAAACTACAGTCGCGGTATGAACCACGTCTGTAATCGCCATTTTAACCGCGTCTGTGACTGCGAAACTGCGTGCGAATTGCGATCGCTACCGCGGTTTTTGCGTTCACGTAAATTTCGGCTGCGAGCGATCACGGGTCGAGCCGCGTTTGGGTCGCAAACGCGGATGCACTTAATTTTGTCCGAATCTGTATTGTGTGCAATCGGGACTTTGATTTCATAAAAGTTGAATGAGAGTATTTATTTATACTTTACATGGCTGCACAATGTGTCAACTGCAAGCCATTGTGTCAAAATGACGAAAATTTTAGTATAGCGTTTTCTTAAGCTCTGCTACGGTTCTGAAGTGTGAATGTGGCTCCACTTTGCGAACCTTAAATGTTTATATTATTTTGTGTTTTTCACTTGTTTTGTTTCAGTAAATTATCGTGGATCCACAGGATTCGGTGAAAACAATCTGAATTCTTTGCCTGGAAACGTTGGAACAAACGATGTCAAAGATGTTCATGTATGTTGTTATATATTGAATATTCTTTAACTTTAATTTAATCCACTCGATTTCGTCGCAGTAAAATATTTATTTCGCATTGCATTCATATTGACTTTACCGTTTACATTAGCCTCATCATATTGCATTAAAATGTAGAGTTATACACATTTTGGGGTTTTATGTATATGTGGGGCGTTCCAGCATTTATAATATAGATAGATAAATTTTTAAGTGTGGCCATTATTTTTATAGCCATGTTGCTATTACTCTTAGACTGCTGTTCTCAAAGTGATAGAATTCGAGAAGCGCATTAATCGCAATCGCATATTTGTCTGGGGTGGATCGCACGGAGGTTTTTTGTCACTACACTTAGCGGGACAGTATCCTGTACGTTATCATAGTTATTTTGAATACATACGTTTTATTTCGGGTATTCGATTTTAAGGAAAAATTCATTATTGGTTGTGTTATTGGTGTTGAATATTTGTATTGACTTCTAAATGTAATGTTAATTCAAAAGTAACTAACAAATTTGTGAAGTAGTATAGTTTGCATAATTCTTCTTTATTAGACGTTGTTTCGTATCATTACATATTTAGGAGTTCTATAAAGCTGTTGCAGTACGCAATCCAGTGATAAATATTGCCGGTATGCCATTTTAATTCATAGAGTAGTGATTTTAATAAACTCTAATAGCATTAATAGTCAGGATACGTCCGGTGGTCTGCTTTCACTGAATTCGTGCGCAAAATTTGAAGGCCACGCGCTCCGAAATTAGTTGCGCCTTATTTTTAGCAGTACGCAGCTTATAGTATTTTACTATAGACTGTAGATAAAGTTTTGCAGCATTTATTGTCATTTTTCACAATAGTTGTCGTGAAAAAGTATAAATTGTTTTAAGTGTAGAATTAAAATTATTCACAGCGCTTTATTTAAAAATGCTACAGTTGCATGGGTAGTCTACAAAAGACAGCGTTATTATCTGTAAAAGCTGAGTAGACACAGCATAGAGCATCTGGTTTTAGCGCATTTATATGGCGTTTGTCTCTTATATTTCGACACATATGGGGCGGACCATTGGTTCAGACATTGTCTTAAAACTGTACTTTTGCGACCGCTTTCAACCCTATCATATTATGCTAATTCAATTTGTTATTTCAGCCATGATCTATACCACAGATATTCCTGATTGGTAGGTTATTTTTACTCTGCTACAGTAAGGTTACGCTGTACTTTTGTTGACGTATAGTGCCGTCCGTCACCCTTACGGTAAGTGCGGCGCCGTCTGTCATCGTGCGGTATAGTACGCGGCGCCGAACGCTGACGGACGGTACCGTACGGGTGACGGACGGCGCCGGGCAGGTGTCGGACGGCGCCGGGCAGGTGACGCACGGTGACGGATGGTGACGGTTAGTACCGTGTGGAGGACGGACCGTCCCGGACGTCAAGCATAGCGCAATCCTAAAGCCTCTTGTTCTATTTCACACTGTTTATTTGCCTGAATTTCTTATTATCATGAAAGCGTGATAGACAGTATTGTGTAATGGAAACATAAAATGTAATGAGAACTGTTTTGCAGCGGTCGCCAGTACTTCTGTCGCTCTCTATCTTTGCTTAGGTGTGTTGTTGAAGCACTTGGTGATGAATTCGACCCTTCCATGCCGATTCCTATAGACGTATCAAGAAAACTTTGGGAAGCGTCTCCTATTCGATACTGTGATCAGGTTTGTTCTTTCGAATGTTACAATACCATAAAACTTCTGAACATATTTGCTATATCTCGTGCGCTATAACATTTTTGCAGAATGACGAAAGAATGGATGAATTTTTTATTAACGAGGCGTTATATTTAAGTGTCTACTGAATTTGGTATCGCTTTTCAGGTTCAGTGTCCAATGCTGTTCTTGATGGGCGGTTCTGATCTTCGGGTTCCGCCGAAGCATGGTCTGGACTACTATCGCGCGTTAAAGATGCGTGGTATTGAAGTCAAGTATGCTTTATGTGAAAATAATTGTCTTTACATAACTGCCACAATTAAATAATGTTATGCTTGGTAGGGAGCATGAAAAGTTTGATTTCTTTTTATTGTTAACTGATACATATTCTGCTTTACTACAAGTATCGTTTATTACTGCAACATGTTGGATGGTTGCAAGCCTAAATATCTCTGAGCGTAAAGCAAGTTTGCTAATCGAATCCAAGTTTGTAATTAAATTGCATGAAAAACAAGAAATTTGGCTGTTCGGCTTAACGGTAAGCGTTGGTGCATGAATTTTGTAGCTTTCTACAAGCTGTGTGGATGACTATATAGCAATGTCTATATACAATAGCAGCTTAAACCAATGTTTCTTCGTTGTAATATCAATTTGTAATGGTATTGTTTTGAATTTCCGTAATATATGACTAGCATAGGTATTTCAGGATGTTATGGTATCCCAATAATGACCATAGAATTGCTAACATTGACGCTGAAGCAGACGCGTTACTCAATGCAGCGCGTTGGTTTGAAAATCATTTAAATTGAATAGAAACACTTCTTGATAATTTTGGAATAAAACACGTCATATTATTACTGAAAATATTACTAATATAACAACGAAATTATTTGGCGAACAGAACTCAATCAATGGCGCTGCAGTCACGTGGACACGATTAAGGACAATCATGTTTGCATCCAAAACGCTACGGTAATCCTGATCGTGTTTTACTTGGTCCTCAGTGATTACTGCGCTTTTATTTCTGGCCGTTATTATATTTATGGTTTTGGTATGAATGTGTTATTTATCGAAAATCGTTTATTTGAAACGCGTATTAAAACAATAATCTTTACGTTTTCAGAATTTCTTGGCTGGTTTAGTTAAAAACGTACTGTCAGGGCCGGTGTTATTTTTAGGGCCGGTGTTATTTTTAGGGCCGGTGTTATTTTTAGGGCCGGTGTTATGTTTAGGGCTGGTGTTATTTTTAGGACCGGCGTTATTTTTAGGGCCGGTGTTATTTTTAGGGCCGGTGTTATTTGTAGGGCCGGTGTTATTTTCAGGGCTGTGTTATTTTTAGGACCGGCGTTATTTTTAGGGCCGGTGTTATTTTTAGGGCCGGTGTTATTTGTAGGGCCGGTGTTATTTTCAGGGCCGGTGTTATTTTTAGGGACGGTGTTGTTTTTAGGGCCGGTGTTATTTTTAGGGCCGGTGTTATTTGTAGGGGGCCGTTTTGTTTTCCTGCGCTTCACACTGTTTTTCTCATGAGGCATAATTGTAAATTAGTGCACCGGTTAACACCTAACCCCGATGGGTGGAATTCGTGACCCAGTCAAGGGACCACACTTGAATTCAGTTGACAAGTGCACGAAGTTTTAGACAACCTCGTTAAAACAAAATATAAATTTTGATTGCAAATCTTACCGTCACGTTAAAGGACCAGGGTACAACCGGAGGTCTGTCTCCGGTTCCGGCAGCAAATCGAAATCCGGCTCCAGTAGAATTTTTGTCGGAGGTTCCGGTGATTTAAGTAGTGAAATTTTGCATAATTTTACGAAAAATATCTGTTTAGCACATTTGTCTTAGGCACAATTTTGAGGAACCAATTTCCAAAATTTCACAAACAAGCGTAAATCCGGTAAAACCAAACGATTTAAAAACTCAGCTTACATATGTTAACTAAAATTAACTATTTAATCATCATTTTAGCTACCTAATTTCGCGTCATCTCATGCTTCATTTCCGGCTCCGGCATTTTTTGCTGACCCCCGGCTCTGCCTTCTTTAGTTTTCACATCCGATTGCTTCCTGGTAAGGACCCATATAATAAATTCAGGGGCCCTCCGTTTTCGCGCGCGACAGCAATGATACTGCTTAGCAACCTTTGTTACTCATGTTGTGGATACGAGATGGTTATTAAATTTTGTTATTTATGGTTTAACTAGCAGGATCGCTTAGCGCGGGAACTGTCCCATTTTCTCGTTTGCCCGGTGCCCGAAACAGGGATGCCCTTTTTTCCTTATGCCTTTTCTACTGAGCTGTCCCGTTTCCCCATTTGCCCAAAACAGGGCCGCCAATGTTACTTTAAGGGGCGTAACAGTAGATTAAGCGTATTCCTAAGTCTAAGCCTAAGCCTGAGCGTTGGAAAAATGAGTTCGTAAGCCTAAGCCTAAGCCTAAGCAAAGAATGTAATCCAGAATCTAAACCTACTCTTTTATAGACCCACCAAAAACCTAGACGCCCCTTGAAGTAATTTAAGCCTAACATTTTAACCTTTTGTACTGAGGATTGGAAAATTACGCAAACCCTAGCGTATGGAATATTCCAACTTTGGATTGGATAAGCAGAAGAGCAGAAAACAATAGATCTCTTGGAAATTGATACGGATTGGCTGGTGTCGTTCCAGTCGGAAAGAGTGCACTAAACAGGGTACAACCAGTCGTAGTGGGACTACATTTATTGAGCGAAGCTCGAACACACGTAAGCAATTAAGGTAATATGCAAATTAGTTATTAGCTAACTATTCAATTATCGGTTTTGGAGGTTTGTAAACAATTTATTGAGATTCCTCGCACCCAAAAACCTTCAGTGAACCCTAAAAATTATTGAAATAATTTAAAAAGTCCTATAGTTTTGTCTTGTCAATTAAGCTAATATGCAAATTAGTTATTAGCTAAGTATTCAATTATCGGTTTTGGATGTTTGTAAACTATTTATTCAAATTCCTCGCACCCAAAAACCTTCAGTGAATCCTAAAAATTATTGAAATAATTTAAAAAGTCCTAGTTTTGTCTTGTCAATTAAGCTAATATGCAAATTAGATATTAGCTAACTATTCAATTATCGGTTTTGGATGTTTGTAAACTATTTATTCAAATTCCATGCACCTAAAAACCCTTTAGTGCTGAAATTATAGTGCTTTTAACCTTAATAATTAGTGAAATATTGTAAAAAGTCCTAATTTAGGCTTATAACCTATGCTAATATGCAAATTATCTATTAGCTAACTGCTCAATCATCGGTTTTGGAGGTTTCTAAACAGTCTACGCAGACTCCTCGCACCCAAAAACCCTTTAATGCCAAAATTAGATTGCTTCTAACTGTAATAATTAGTGAAATATTGTGGAAAGTACTAATTTAGGCTTAATTAATTATACAAATTAGCCTGTAGCTAATAAACGGCTTAAAATTTTAAAACCCAATGCGAGGTTAACATCCCAGGATAATTGGCTTTCAAACAAGAAAAGTTTATCAAAATCGGTTCAGCCGTTCCTAAGATTCTTTTCGGACGGACAGACGAACGAACGGACATCCACCTTTCGACCCCAGAGTACAAAACATAAAACGATTCGCGAAACTCCGAGCTTCGCTCAATCAGGGGCCTGTCTTCGGCTCTGGAAGAAAATCGACCTGTCGTTCCGGCAGAATAGTTTGCCTCAGATCCCGCAATTTTCGTCATTGGAGTCTCCTTTTAGTGAGTCGTTATAAATTTGGTGTATTGAAGAAACTTTAGCGTCCGAGTTTAGCAGCATTTTCACCATTTTATTTTTAGGGCGTCCCGTTTCTTGGTGGGACTGCAAAAATGTATATAGGTTTAGATTTTAGATTATTTTTGCTAAGGTTTAGGCTTTAAGCATAAGAATGATATTATACCTAAGCCTAAGCCTAAGCAAGTATAGTCCAAAGCTCAATCATGGGCAGTTACAGCTTAAAAGTGATTGACTGTTTCTCTTTAAGTGTGTAGCACAATCAACATTTTGACCCATGGGTACTCTTCTGCCGTCGCAAAATCCCACCATATTAGCTGTAAAAAGTGATGACTTTTGTTTCTGATGGCGTTTTGGCAGAGTGTAAATAAACGCTAGCGGATAGAGATCAAAATAAACGGAAACAGAAAACAGATATTGAAGGATAAAAGTTTCATAGATGATTTATTTTTACACCAACAGTATTTTAAGGCGTGCTGACATTCGGCGGGTTTTTTTAAATTAAAAAAATGACGGAAGCATCGAAATTTTTAAGATTTTGGAAGAATTTATTAATTTTTATTTGATTTTAAACATTTTGCAGCTTATCTGTAATGAAAAATTTTAAGATGTATATACGTTGTTTAATGTTGAACGTAAAACTCGCCGAATTTCCAGTATTTCTATAAACGAAAACACAAACAGACACCGATTATTACCAGAAACCGATATCTGATACATCCTGGATTTTGGAATTTCGTGTTTATCAACAGTGTTCATCGCAAGCAATTCCATGAGCTTAGGTTTAATGTACGGCTTTTGTTTAGGATTACACGACGTTCCAGTTAGATTTATGCTTTATAATTACGCTTTTAGGCGTAGGATCTGGCATACTCTTAAACATGGACTGGCCGTGCCTTAGGAATAGACTATGTCTTTAGGTTTAGGTTTAGTTATAGGCAATCCTTTGGCTTTAGGGTCAAGTTTAAGATTAGGCAACGCTCCGGCTTAACCTTACGCTTATAAATAGGATTTTAGGCGTAGAAACTGGCGTAAATACACTGACGGTGCCATAGCCTTAAGCTTATGCTATGATTATAGACTTAATAGGCTGTCAGGTTTACGATATATAATACGTAATCCTTTGGCTTTAAGCTCAAGTTTAAAATTAGGCAACGCTCCGATTAACCTTCCGTTTAGAATTAAGTTTTTAGGTGTACGATCTGTGACATACGTTTAAATATACTTTGGCGACGCCTTATAGCCTCTGACACGCTTAGGCTACGGCTTTTTGCTTATAGGCATTGAATATAGGCTTGCTTTGGCCCAGGCTCGCAACTTTAGATGAAGGATTATGCATAGGCTTCTTAAGCGTTGGTGTAAATCTTGGGTTCATCATTTTAAATCTAGCCTTACCTGCGACTAATTCCCAAGATCTCATTTAACAGTATCCCAAAATCTCTATGCTACCATATTCAAGTGCCGGAGTTACCAGTTACCCCCACGCTGCTTCCCCTAAAGATGACCTCGGCACCTTAATGGCGCTTCACTCGGTTCACGCAATGAATGTTTTAAACATTCGTAAAAATTAACCCAAATGGTTATTTCAAAATCTTTACAGGCTCTGAAAGCTTAGAATCTGCAACAGAACACAGATATTGTATATATTGAGCAAGGCAGGTACCAGTAGACGGGACGTGGTCTCGGTGCAACATAAGAGCCGGGTGCACTACCTGGGATACATTTGTTCCTATGGAGGCCGGTGATCGACACGGGAGCCTCACGAGCCGTTGCATTCCGAAATCTACAAATCCTGCCGTCGACTTATTCTAAAATCCTGCTTCTACCAATCTTGTGATCGCAAAATTCTGATCTTTTGCTTTTGACCATATCCCGAAATCGCAGATGTATTTCAAAATCCTTCGGCGGCAGCCCAAAATCGCAACATTCCACCTTTTATCAATCCCGAAATAGCCATGATCATTCGTACAGCCCGCCAGAATGGCTCTGCTTCGGTAGCTTTGCCCAATGACACCTTGCTACTTGCTGCCTCGAAAGTATATACCCGCTGTTTTTGTCGCTTGTTTTAGCAATACTCGCAGCTTCGGCGTCTATTGATATTCTATCATAGAACAAACTGGCAACTTTCAAAAAAATTTTCAAAGCACGCAGTTAAAAACTACAGAATCATTGAACTGGAGTATACTGTGAATTTTGATTAAATGCCCAAACGGGATTTGGTTGAAAGAAAAACATGAGGACCATTGGCTCTTCAGCTTTTGCGCCATATTCTGGCAATTTCGTAACAGAAATTATTCATAATTGATTTAAACGTGTGTTATTCAGTGGGTTTGTTTCTAAACTGGGGTAATTTTTAAGTCAAAATTGCCGAAATGAGAAAAAAGCGGCAAAACAACGGATTGACAACACGTGACATTATTGTTTACACGCAGCTAATTTAACGTGATTTCGGCTGAATGAATTTTGTTTCACCGCCGGCTCCGGCTGGTGTATTTTCCACCTGTGATTGCATGCTGAGGGGTTTTCGAGTTAAGTAGCACTGACCATATGGCTTTCAGTCAAATGACTTGTTTCTAGTAAATTTTCATGTGTAAAATTTATTGAAGCTATAACGCAAAACTTCATCAAAGTGCAAAGCACCTGCGATCTTTAAAATATTGGTTTAGCTTCAGGTGCGGGTAAAAGGTGGGTCGCGGGTAGATTTTTTTGCCCCAGTATACCCGCGGGTAAAAAAATTTTATTTGCAAGGGTACAGCGCGGGTCGGGTAAAAATTCTTACTCACTTCCCAATCTGTTTGTATCACATCAGGCTTCAAACAGGAACTAAATTTTGCCGGAACAGGAACAGGAACAAAAATTTATTTCTGTGCAGGAACCGGAATTTGAAATAATTTTCATTACCGAAAATTATTACATTGGACTTTTGGAAAACTTACCAAAAATGCTTTAAGCTAATTTGCAGCTATTTTATCACCAATTTTTGCGAAAACACATCAGAGACAGTTTATTAGCAAAATTGAACTAATCGCAAATACATGCATTACAAAATAACAATTTTTCAAAGACAAGCTTTGCAATATTCAAATGATTAATTAATGATAATTTGCCACAAAACCGTATAAATTCCGGTTCCTCCATCTTTGAATGTGCAGAAACAGGAAATGAATGTTTGCAGGAATTCCGGCTTAACCTTGTATCACAGTTAACGTTTGTCCCCAAACCAATAACATTGCAGAACGACATATAATAAAATTTGGCTTTTCACACATTTCTCCGCTGATTTAACGTCCATTGTGTGACGATCTGAATAAATTCACTACATCTTGCGCTATACGTTTCTGTGCCGCGCAACGCAGACGTCATCGGACTCCGTCACCGCGATGAGCAGCATGCCGCCACATCAAATAAATGTAAATTGCAGATGCGTGCCAAAAGGCGGCGTTTGGCACCTTGCGGCACAGCGTGTTTGTTATGATTTTTATAATATGATGCGCGGCGAGTATAGCGCAAGCATAATTTAAACATAAATTTATTTCGGAATTAAAACTTTGACAAAATTGCCTTTAAGTTACAAAAAAATTCGGCTATTGAAATTGTCGAAATGTACGGCAAAAAGTGACCAGACTATTACGGTTTGCAACACAAGTATTTATCCAGAATTATATTTTCAATTTTTCAGGTTTCTTCAAAAATGTGAGTGTCCCTGTACGAACTGTGCCAGTGGAAATGCCAACGTTTAAACTACAGTTCCAGCCCTGATTTCTCGTGATTTCGTTTCGATATTGCTTGCTTGCGGCCTTGCGGCGGGCGTCCCTCGCACTGAGAATGAATATTTTGAAGCTTATTAGCAGGCTTGAGTTTTGTTCAGTATATTTATGATATCATTGTTTAACTAAACGCACACATTTATAATCAAAGTATGATTTTTTTGAACGGGGTTATACTATTAAATTATTGAAAAATAATTCGTTGGGGTGTTCGTTTGCTGGATTAGAAATTTACAGCAAACATGATCAGAGAGGTAACTTTCACTCGTCAAATAGCTTTAGAATACGAGCTTCTGATTGAATGTTGAACACAGATAAGCACGTACCTAAAGGCTATTTAGATGGAGTGATTTGAAAAACTTCGGGTGTTTTGTCTTTTCGCCCTGTGCAATTTCAAGTATACAATTTGAGCTTTGTGCTGGTTTGCTCTCCAAGTGATTATGAATAAATCAATAATGAAATTAACATTAATGAAATTAAAATTATATCTGTAATTTCGGCAGAATTTGCTAAATGTAAATTGCAATGTTAGCGTTGTATAATGCTTTATCCTGTTGGAGTCCCACAGAAAAACGGTCGGACCCTCAAAGTAGCATAGACTGTGAAATGTATCCGCATGAGTGAATTTAAAATTACTACATTAGTTATATGCTATAAGGCACAGTAACTGAGATAGCGATGTAATACTTGTAATAACGGTTAAGTTTGAGCAATTCAAATTGAAGCGTAGTGCATTTCACATAACGTAATCAAGATGGCCAACGAGCCAGTTGAATGTCAGCATTAATACTTTCGCTACCAATTGTTGTAATCAGCAAGCGAAGAATTATAGTTTGGACCATTCATCACCATACCTTAGAATAGCATTATTATTATTATTACTATTATTATTATTATTATTATTATTATTATTATTGTAACTCATTTATATTTTGCAATGCAGACAAGTTAACATTGCAGCACAGAACCGTTTGGGGTTAAAGATAGCGGCAACAAATATTTACTTTGTGAAATAATAGATACGTGAAGATAAAGAAAAATACAAATAGCACAACGATGACCTTTGGGATCTCATCGCCGACCATCACCACACAAGACTTTTTTTATCTGTTTCAATAACACTGCATAAGGCTTATGGGATAAGCTGCGATTTTGGCATTTTATAATCGCTAAGAGTGTGCAGATATGCAAACACATGCTGTTAAAGGCCGATTCATTAAAACGATCCCGGCACATGTGCTCCTGGAAATACCAGCGCAGAATATCATGATTGCAATCAGCCATATTTTTGATCCACCGCTTGTGCCTATTCTAGTACGACTGTAATGTTTTGCGTATTTTATAGTACTAAATTCCAGAAAGGTTTGTGAATATCATAAACAAACTCAAAATGTCTTGATAAGTTTGATGTAAACAACTTGGAACCTTCCCTCTTAGACAACCCTACAAAATTTCTTTCATGGACAAGTCCCCTCTTCCTCACAATTCTTGTTATGGATATTCTCTCCGCAACGCTACTCTGGGGGCGGGAGATTGTCCACGAGATTGCAAACTTTGCTAAAAAACACCAAATTTGCTGAACAATCTTGTGAAGCAATAAATTAACAAACGCGCATTAAAAACGAACCAAAATCAAATTGTTTATGTCAATTTCAAAACTTAACTCATACTTCGGTTCATATGTCAAACAGTCACTACTAAACTCATTTCAGTTTGTAGTTTAAATAATAATTCAAAACGAAATACCGCACGTTATCCGCTTAAAATTGAATGCCGCCGACAAAACACTGTATTGAAATGCTTTGTTTGTACGCGAGTGTTTCTCTGAAACGGTTAAAGAAACTTATGACATCGGAGCCTGTTAAGATTAATAGGACCATTAGTGTGGTCGATTAATTTTAACTTAACGACGACGGGTCGACAATGGACATAACAGTCGAGTTATGACTGCAAAGTAGTTGCCGACGGTGTTATATATCACGTTATATTATACTTAAATGCTTTGGAAAGATCGTATATATAAAATGATTTCAGTGAGCGCAGGCAGAATTTGATATCTAGAAGGATAATTTTGAAAACTAAAATTTATTCGATTTGTCGGATGTAAAATGTTGCTTTAAATCGTGGGCCAATGTGTGAAGAATGAGCAGAATAGTATTAGTAAGCATATTTCTAAGCCTAAGTGTAAAGAATGAGTATGTTCGCAAGCCTAAGCCAATCAAAAAAATTAGTCTAAATCTTAAAGTTAATCTATTCTAGTCGCACGAAAAACGTTCCGTCCCTGATCTTTACATGAGCCAAATTGTGTAAAAGTGCTTTTTTGTTGTCTGTAGAAATTGAAGTCGGGAGAAATATATCACATCTAACTCTTGCCTTGTATATACGACCGTGGTTAGATTGACTATAAAAAGCCAAAGTTGAAACATAACTACTTAACAATACTGTATAAATGTATAATTATAAATGTATGAAAATGTTGGATAACTCAAAAAACTGTGTTTAAATTAAGCTTCTTGTGGCCATTAGCTGTTCGGTCTGCCAAGTCTTTTGGATTGTTTCTTGTTACTTCAATTCGGCGAAGTAAAACGACTGAAACGACAACTGAACTAAGGCGAGATAAACATTCATAGTTCAAAACCGAACTAACTGACAGATAAACAGTCAAAGTGAAAGTAAGCAAACAGAAAAGTTACAAGCAGTGCCGGAGCAAGTAGCGATGGTAGATGCGGTTTGGTTTCAATCGGTTAGGGAGGTGGGCCTTTAGGAGTGTGGCCCCCAAATGCTGTGTATGGGGAATGCCTGCTCCATCCATGGCTACAAGTGCACATGGTCGCTAGATAAAGTTTAAAACCAAGGTATATTTCGGCTGATAACGCTTGATGGAAGAAACTGTTTATGGAAACCTCTCGTAATAGACACGACCATCTAAATATACACTGTTTGACAGAACTGTTCCTGATCCAGTAAGAGCGATCATCAAACAGTCAATCGTAGTAGCATTAGTTGAAAGGTTAAGACTCGTACTGGGACTCATGTTTTGAGGCCTTGCGACGCAGTCGCCGCTTCTTTGTTTACTTGTGTGCATTCCAGCTGTTGAACTTGATTTCCAAATATCACCTTGGGTTAGTCCTTAATAACACACGGAACGTTCGTGTGAAATGACGCATAACTTGAAATGACTAATCGTGTCGATAGCCAGTTGAACTCAACACAGTCCCATCACTTGTCATTTGTGGATCAGCCCCTTCCTCCAGTACTCCATCGCCAGAATTTGCCAAGTTAGATGTAAGTAGGACATGTCCTCTTTCTGTTAACTTTTCCTTTATTTGCGTGTATTGCACACATTCAATGATTTTGTCAACTTGACTGTGTTTGTACAATATTAAATTCATATTTTGTCGTGCTTTCGGTTCAAATAAACTTGTTTTCTTAAAAAACACAATTTTGGATACCCATACGGAAGTGTTGACTCCAATTGTAACTTATTTGAAATCTCCTTATGCCCATCGTGAATTTTGTTTGCTCGCTTGCTGCATGTTGAATTGGCTCAGGGTCTGACAATAATGTTTTATGCATCTGGAAAATCTTGCACATGAAATAACATTCACAAATGGTTCCTAATATGACCAAGCATAAATCCTGAAATTCGAATATACGTTGATCTCATTGACCATATCTGTAACTCTAACTACCAGTTACCCATTGTTATGAATAGAAATATACATAAAATTACTGCTCTTCGGCAAATTTACTTTAGTAAAAGCGGTGTAGATAACGTGGGCTATTTGTTATGCTGATTAAATGAACATCTTTTCAACCACTCCAGAGCTGATGTGTACAAAATTAACAATTATTCAAGTACATGCGACGTGTTGCTTTCTACACAAAAGACGTATTACAAGAATTGTTCGCACGTTATTCTGCGGACACGGCATAAGCTACTTTGTTCGGATTTACGAACTACAGAAACCCTTGCTGTCAAAATTTGGTGTACGAAGTGTGAATGAAATTTAAATTACTGGATGCGCGGGATCAAAGCCCAACCTCCGTATTAGTCGGCCACCGCCCAAGTTTAAAATGAATTAATTTGTTTGAAGAGGTTTAATGGGCGCCGCGCGGTCGAACTTTGAGAATAAAGGATCAAAAATGCACTTATAGGTTGTGTAATAACCTGTTGAATTATTCAGGTCCAAAAAAATTTTCCTACCTACGTCAATGAAAGGAGAAAATTGTCCATGACAGGTATTTTGTGGAAAGATTATCCATAAGGATTTTGGGATAAAAATTGTACAAAAGCACAAGAACGGTTTTGTGGAATTTGCTCACTTCGAAGTTTTGATAGCTTCACGCACGTCTATTCAGGTGTAGGCTTGGCTTCGGTTTTGGTTTTTACTTTGGGAATCAATTATTCATTTAGTCGACGAACGGTGGGTGTATTGTTTAATTGCTGGGTTAAAGACAGACGAAGGTTTCTAGGGTGAGTGTATGGTCCATGTGAAACATTTGGGTGCAGATTATTTGCGAGAGAAATTTTGGAGAAGATTGTCCATGAGAGCGGTTTTTGCAATAATATCAATGAAATAAATTTGAGGGGTAGAACTTTCCATGAAATCCAAATCAATTAATCACTGTTAACCGAATAAGCTGTTGGCAGCAGAGATATTGTTAACGAATCGTTGCAGTGTTACACATTACAAAAATTCACGTATGAGACATATATAAAAACGGCCACAATCTACGAAAACCAACGCAACACTTTTTCAGATGGCAACAATGCCGTCTTCAACTAAAATTGCAGTAATGTGAGGCCCAACTGAGACTAAACCAGGGAGAGCCCTGGAAAACAATTTCAAAGAATCTGTTCCAGTAAAACCTTCTGACTGATCGCACGAATCCAGAGAAGTTTTATGTCGAAAACCATTAAACGACTGGTGCTTTCATTTATTAAGACTTCAATTCCAGTTGTAAATACACTTTATGTAACGGGTTTTCTGTACAAATTGCGTAGTTTTTTGTCAACATATTTAACTTTGAAACATCTTGAAATGAAGCTTTAATTGCGCAAAATGAAACGAATTGTGCTTTAATTCATTCAATGCTCAAAATTTGCATAATTGTTTCAAGTGATGTTGAAATGTCGATTCCGAATTTTTCAATGAAACAAATGAACTGCGCAAAACCAAGTTTTGTCCAAAATCTCGTTGAAAACTTACAGCTGCAAAGTATTCATAAACTCATAGCTAGGAATACAGTTCACATGAGTGAACAACCATGCAAGTTCACTGAATTTATATATTGCTGCCGCTTTCTCATTGGCTGATGAAAAAATGCAACTTCTGCATGCAATTTGCCGCTGCAAGTTCTCGCAGCAAAAACTTGCACGTGTGAATGGCGCTTTAGTTAATATCAACTCCGTCAAAGTTGAACAAATTTCTACTTTTTGGATATGTTACGTTTATTTTAAACGTAATGCAAATTTTTATATTTAATACATCATGAGGGTTTGTTAGCTGTTTCTTGTTAATCTTTAACCGTTGTGCATGCGTTCTCACTCTGTTGCATTCCTATAATGTAAATCTCAACTTAATTCTATTACACACTTTGCTCCGTTGAGCCCTTGAAATAATGGGTCAACCTTAGAAAACATTTAGAAATTTCCGGTGTCTTTAAATAGGTACATACAATTAACAGGTTTGAAATTTGAACACTACAAAAACACAGTTCGTTGTATCCTGGAATGCAGACGTCCTAGAAACGGTATATTTCAGACTACGAAACGAAAGTAACATTTACTTCAGTCACGGAAAATTTTTATTTCCTTACGGTATGGTGCACAATTAAAGTATCGGTGTCTAAATGTCGGTATTTTAAACTATCGGTTTAACACCAGCGTCAATCAAACATTTGCCAAAACAGACAGTTTCAAGCTAAACTTTTATTGTGCGAACGGAATGGCTATGGCCACTGAACCAGTAACTATTCAATTGCGTTTGTAGATCCGCAAAAAAGTGTCAACAGGCACCTACACAGATTCTCGCACCGCTGCAAAATTCCCATGAACGTCAAGTCAAGAGGCAATGCGGAAGTTTTCGAAAGTATTTTGAATGAGATTTGCTGGGATGGTCACTGTTTAGGAAACAGGATACCGCAAAACGGATATTGAAGTACAAAAGATGATTCAAATATGTTTTATTTTTCTGCCAACACAATTGAGGCATGCTAATAATGAAAAACTGCAATATAAACGTGATTTTAACTAATTTTGAGCATAAAAATTACAGAATTTCTGGTAAGCGGAAACGGACACCGATTACTTGACTGAAAACAAACATTCTGTTACACCGTAGTTGACACTGAAATTGAAATGCAAATTTAACGTTTAAGGCAGCAAAACGTATCCAAATCTGGTCACAGTATTATTTTAAGCAACATTCTATGTATATGTTGTATATATATCATATGTCTGCCTATTACTAAACTCTGAAGTAAAGCTTGAAGGCGTAAATTTCAAGTCAAGTAAAACCCTAAATATCATTTGTACTCAGATGCCCGACTAGGCTTATGTAAGCTTTTTCCTAAACTTAACCGTGAGTGTGAGTCTGAGCATATGGAATAGGGGGTGTGAACAAAAACCTCCGAGGCAAAATAATGTCATTTATCTTTAACTAAGGCCAAAACGCTATGATTTTAAATGGTACAACAGGAAAAAGCAACATATATCAACCTCGTATCTTGATAAAAATCAGCATTTTAAATAGAGTATTATGCTAAACACTTGAAAATCATTTTAAACATTGTGGCTAACTTAAATTGTTAGCTAACAACTTAACCACAGCATTCGCGAAAGAATCGTAGACGCTTCGAATATTCATTGCACAATAATGTGGCATCTTTTTAGTTTGATCATGTAAAGTTTAAAACAAAACGTAACAAAGCTGATCTCAACAAACGCGTACTGCATGATCGACAATGTTTAGTAATCAAAATTTGAAATGAAATATTAACTTATTCGAAAACAGAAACATTCCAGTAAATTTAAACAGGCATATCAAATTCTCAGCCACAATTGTTCAAAACCAAAAAAAAATATCGAACATGCACAAATCGTCGCCAGAAACGCGTTTCTCGCTATTGAAAATATAATACAACCATTTCAAGCTGAGCTGATTTAAGATGGTTTGGTGCCGAAGAAAAATGTAATTTGCAGTTGTGACAATATACATACATTTTGTTTTGCTTATCAGATTGCCAAAACTGCAGCCGCCACACGCTCCGGCAAACCTATTGGCTGATATGAGAGCCTCTTGTTAAATGTGGCATATTTGGCAAAAATCAGGCAAACAATACGGCGCATAAATGGTTCACAAATGCGGTATCGACCGCCCTTTGTTTAATTAATTGTTTTCATACAATGCGACATATGTCTTCTGTTCAAACGTTTTAACGGCGGCATTTTTGAAATCAGCCTCAGTTTCGTGTGTCGGTCCGCTAAAAGCGTTGGAATCTCGACCAAACTGTACACTCAAACTGCAATTTTACACCAGAAGCGAAATATGGTTTGAAAAATGATTTCTACTAGTAAAACTTTCGTTTAATTTATGCTTTTACGTTTTATAAATAAAAATGCAGTTATTTTATTGCATTGTGGTTAAGTGCCGAAAATGTTACAATGCGGATTGTTTTTAAATGTATATCGATAAATGGACTCAGAGTATGGGATAACCGCAGCAATAGTTCAGAGATACGAGCCGAAAGTATCTTCAATATCTACTGGTAGCATCAGAGTTCCTGGCTCCCTTTTCGATTGAAATCACAAAATAAGCTTGCAATTAGTTTAAAACGTTACCATCAAAACATTGGCCGATGTAATCTGTAGCGGGTTGGCGTACTAACCGTAATCTAAAGCTAAGGTTACTCCTGTGGCCAAACCCCTGTAGTTAATATGGGCAGAAACGGATCCAAAATTTTCTGACGGGGCGCGCGCTAGGAAATGTTATAAAACACAAAAATTGAAAGGTACGCACCTTATCATTTTATTGCACCAAAACATTTTCTAAGGCGAAAAATTGTAAGGTTTTCTCACAACAATGTTTACCACCATTTCCCTCTGCCTCTCGTGCTATTCTCCCACTCATTTACTTTTAAGATATATTTTGGTGCAAAAAAGACTATTTATTTCTTTGTACATCTTTGAGTAACTATCCTACGCTAGATTTCTAGCCCTAGCACAGGCATTCAAGGCATAAATGATTTCAAATTCTGCCCTCAAATGCTGCCAAATTTAACAGTAATATTGCAAGTAGTGAATGTGACTCTGTACACCTCATCATGTGACTATACGCTTGAAACTTAAACTGGCAGCGGTTCACAAAATTGCAAGTTACATTCTATAAAACATTAAAAAATGATACTTGCAGTCAACAGGAAAACTGTAAACTTAAAGAATGCATCAGTTAATTTGTTGACGAATGTTGCAACTTTACAAAAAACATTCAAATTCAACTATTTCTGGCAATCCTGGCATGACAGATACGTAATCAAAAACCTCAAACAGGTTCAAACACCGAACTTGATCAAACGAAATTAAAATCGGCTTTATGCTTGCATTTAAGATTTAACGGTTTAGCTTCACGCTTGGGCTTAAATAAAAGTTAGGCTTTGTCTTAAGCGTTTTACAAAACGTGAGGCTAAAAACCTAAACCTAAAAATGCGCCTAAGTATAAACCAACAAAAACTAAGCCTAAGCAAGCCTATTGTGAACAAGTCTACAACAGTCATTGTTAAAGTTTTTGTTTCCGTATTTTCGGCATGGTACTAATACAACCTAGCACCTAAAACTTGAAATTATCATGCGCTTAAAAATAACGTGACAAACAAGCCATAGTGACATTATGATCTACTGCGAAACGCATGACAGAAATTATATGCATCGAACTTTATATATACGCCAAAATATACACTGGCTGCAGTTATATATATACATATATATTAAATATATTATATATAATGTTCAAAATATAATATAGCTGTGTGTAATAGCGGCAGAGATGAAAAACGTCGGCCATTATAATGATATACGACCACCATGGTGCAGCAGCGGTAGTTGTTATATTAACTAAGTTTTGCGCTTGAAAACAGCAAGCAAAACGCTACTTTAGTCGGTAGTATTCGGTGATATATTTTAGTATTAACTAACGGTAAAAACAGAACGACGACAATACGAATCGATTTTTGTGCATATTTCCTGGGGACAGGGTGTAAACAACCAGCTGGTTTCATATGATCCAAAACTTTGTCGTCGGCAATAAATGTTATTCGGTACTTTACAGCAGTTGCATTTTGCGGAAATTAAACGTCTTTGGGCCCGTAGAGCTAAGAGGGGCTCAGTCCTTTATTTCTAGAGAAATCCTTGTCTGCCAACTAAATTATAAACTTTGCTTGTAAAAGCCATCAAAAACCCTTGTATGCCCGAAAAATTTTAAGCCCCCTTGCAAGGTGAACTGGCAAAGGTCCTGAGTTCTATGCATTTAAGGACAAAAGTATTGCAGAGCATTTTGTGGTGATTGCGTTGTTAAATCGAAAAGTCATCGCCGGATTATGGCCCAACGCCATGCCCGACTGTGACGACGACTGGTCTCACAGGCCGCAAAAAAGGTTTTATTAAAAGACATGGTTAAACCAGTCGTAGCGGGACTACATATATTGAGCGAAGCTCGAACACACTTAAGCAATTAAGCTAATATGAAAATCGTTATTAGCTAACTATTCATTTATCGGTTTTGGAAACGTGTAAACAATTGGTTCAGAATCCTCCAACCTAAAAACCATTCAGTATTAGCGAAATATTGTGAAAAGTCCTAATTTAGCCTTATCAATTTTGCTAATATGCAAATTAGCTATTGGCTAACTATTCAGTTGTCGGTTTTATGCGTTTGCCTGTTTGCAAAAACATTTTACTACTGAAATTAGGATTGCTTGTAACCCTAATGATTAGTGAAGTAATGTAGTAAAAATCCTAAATTAGGTTTTTCTGATTGTATGCAATTAGCAGTAGCTACTGTATTGACCCGAATAAGGGGGGATAATAAGAGGGGGTCCCCATTTTGAGTCCCGATCAGTAGGAGTCTGTATGCCTAATAAGAGTCCGTGAGCGAATAGAGTCCCTAAACCCTAATTAGAGTCCATAAATGACAATTTTCCCTAATTGTAGCGCTTAAATGACTCGAGGACCAAATAAAGTTGAGTTCGAAACTCAAAGCGTACTTAAGTTTTGAAAATAATCAAAAGTATAACCTTGAACTATCGCTCAAGCTTTTGATGCAAGGCAAAAAAACGTTTAATTTAACGGACAGTTGCAATACCGAGTATTTCAGTATCGAACGACGGCGGGCGGTGGGTTAAAAATAAATAACAGTCCGTAACCGAATAACAAGGGGGGTACCCTCTGGAGAGGCCAAATAAATATCAGTCCCCCCTCTTAATCCTGTCACTACAGTAATAAACAGCTTTAAATTCTAAAACTCCAACGCGATGTTCATACCCCAGGATAATTGGCTTTCGAAAAAAGTTTATCCAAATAAATCCAGCGATTCTTTTCGGATGGACAGACGGAGAGACGGACGAAAATTAACCTTTCAACCCGCAAGTACAAAACATAAAACGCTTCGCGAATCTTCTCTTAAAAATATATTCATTAAATTAAGACCAATTCATGCAGTTAACTAAGACCAAATTCAGTTGTACCCAGGGTACACCAGAGAACTGCCTTCGGTTCCGGTAGAATTTCTGCAGGAGGTTCTGGCCAATTCGGTAGATAAATTTTGTATATTTTTAGAAAGTCTATTTGTTTGGTGCGTTATATTTTTATCTTTTGATACTATTTTGACGAAAATATTGCCGACAATTCGTAAACAAAATAACAGTGAACCCAAAACATTTGACATCACCTTTCAAATATTAGCTAAAATTAGCAAATTAAACATTTCAACTACTTAATTTCGCCTCACCTCTGGCTTCATCTGCAGCTCCGGCAAAATTTGTTTGCCTCCGTCTCCGGCTCCGGCTTGTATATTTTTCTCCTCCGGTTGCACCCTGATAGTATCCCATAAGTTTTAATAGTAGACAGTTTACTGCACTGTTTCCTAATATTTTCATATGCACAACATCTATGCAAAATATTACTGATCCTCTTTTTATGCAATTAATACAGCGAATTGTTTAATGCTCAAAATATTGGCCCATTTACACTAGGCCCGCCCTGTTGTCCCGTCACAACAGTAAGCAGGAGTGCAACGTAGGAAAACCAGCGATCAAAACACACCTGGATAGTGCTTACATATAAATTTATTTATATATACACAATAAACAGGAGCCGTAGCCAGTGGGATTTAGGTGTCCACTGCCCACCGTTGGGGATTTTAATTCTTTTACTGGAACAGGTAAATGTCTAATAAAGTGCATAACTGTATTTTTCGGGGGCCTTGTGGGTAGCAGCCCCCCATCCTGCTTAGGGTCCCTTGAAATAGCAGAAGTGACGGGGCGGTAGCGTAGTAAATTTATAACGCAACTGCAACCAAAGTAGTTTCGACTAATGATTCAATCTGAATATTGACTACAATGATAAAAGTAGGCAACAGTTCAGATTTCAGCTAAAAGTTTTTGAACCGAAATCTAAATATGATTAAAAATATTAAATTGACGATGTCACAATGTTTTTAGCTTTTTTGTAATATAAAATTACTGGCCGGTCGGCAGGTTTCTGGCCAGTGGGCAACACAAGACGAAGCCTCATAAGGCTTCATTTTGTTTGGCTCATGCAAAGGGTTTGGTGAGCTTAACACGTTCCGGATAATTTGGAGTGAGACCAACCAATGTCTTACAGTTTTGTGCGACGTTTTGTCGCTGTTGCGCAGGTTATTTGTTAAGAGTCATATATTTTTCCGGTATTTTCTTCCTTCAAAAGCAACGGAAAACCAATTTTACGTTGGTTTTATTCGTTTTCAATACACCTGATCTTCAACCTAAGCTTCGGGTTATGGCCTAGGTCTGCAATTACGCTTAACTTTACGTATCCCTATAAAACATAAGCCTGTGTCTAAGTGTAAGCTTAAATCTAAGTCTAAGCCTAAGTCTAAATCTAAACATGAACCTAAGCCTCGGCTAAACCAAAGCCTAAGCCCTAGCCTAAACATAATTTTGAGCTTAAGTCTAATTCCATGTTTATATGAGCCTACTAAACCGAAACCTAAGTCTGAGCATAGAATCAAAGTTGTCCCGCTGGTTCCGATTGAGCCAACGAAAACATAAAGCTTTAAGCTGTCCCAGCTGTCTCAACCAATGCAGTAAAATAGTGGGCTTTTTGCTGTTCCGACTGGTTTAGCGCAGCATTACTCGTAACTGTTCCGGTTGTCGCGAGTGACCTAAATAAATCATTGGCTCCAAGCTGTCCCAGCGATCTGACCGAGCCAGCAAAGACATAGGCTGGCGATCGAAACTGTCTCAAGCGAACCACGAGCGACCTTTCAAAAGCATGGGCTCAAAAATGCCCCGCTGTCCCAGCAAAAATGGAGTGTTTACTTTTGCAATCCGGGCTTATCGCTGTTCCGCGAATAAACGGGACACCCCTAAGCGTAACATGGCCATGGGGAAACAATGGTGTTGGAGTATAATCATACATCCATTAATCACCCAAGTCTTACTAGAGCGGAAAAAAATTTGCATGATGGATTCCAAGCAGAGTTGTACGCTACCAGCGAGTAAACACGGCCCGGGTATAAAATTTTTGATACGAGTATGAAAAAAATTTCAAAGTGGGGGTAAACATTAGTGATTCCAAGCTTATACGCAGCAAGTATCCCTCACAAATGAAGCAGGTTGCTTATGGTTTTAAAAGGATGCATTACCAAAGTTAAAATCTATGACGTAGTTTCTTTACACTCATGAAGTTTTCTGTTAAAACGAAAATTTTTTACGACTTTTTGAATGGCAGCAAAAATATATCTTATTCCATTTGCCCAGATTCGTCCGTCGCGTTTCTATAGAGATTATATATTTTTTGCAAGTTTTCGTAAAGAGGTCTTAAGACAAATTGCGACGAAACCATGAAGATATGTGTGATTTATACGCTCTAGTTTTACCGGTGATAGTGTAATGTGCAATATTATCCAGTGTTACATTTTGTTACTTAAATGGTTTGTTTAGAAAGTTACTATAGCAGTTTTTAACGTTCATCACTCGAGTGACTAACGTCAATGCACTGTAAAATTACACAATTGTATTGAACACAGAAGAAAGAATAAGAGCGCTAAAAGGCGGGAAGTGGGTAAAGAAATTTTGCTCGGGTATACCCGCGGGTGTAAAAAAATAAAATTGCCGCCGATAAAGCGCCGCACATGTAAAAAATCCTTACCCGCTTATGCCTCTGCTTCCAAGGAACAGTTTTCCAGTTATTAAAAACGCCTTGACTATCCGTTAATCCGAATGTCCTTTCAACGCCATTCCAACAACCCACAACAACAAATTGAACGTAGGATGCCTGGTAAAAAATAGATAACATTGTTTGAAGTTAAATGGTTGCTACCCTATGAGAATTAAAGAGAAATGTTTCAGAATAATTAATATATATGCCTAAATTTTTGGCTAGTATCCATTAAAGTTCCCCGTCATGGTATAGATTAAGGTTCCTTTAAAAGTTGAAAGGGAAGTTTATATATTGATCAGCTATGCTCTGCGACTGTCTTCTAAAACAGGCATATATATTTTTGTTAAGTTTAAAGTCATTTCGCTGAACCAACGCAAAACACAACTGTTTCATTGTGATTTATGTTATACAGTATTTTTTTTCAACTATGTCAAGCAAGCTTTTCGTATGCTTTTACTCGCGAACAGTCTACTAATTTGTTTTGATTTCTGAAATCCCACATCACTCACAATGGAAAATCTTGAATTATTACGTGCTCGGTTGAAAATTTTTAATGTTTCGGTAATTTTTAAGACTGCCAAAAAACATTATTTTTCAATTTGCAACGAGAATCAAAATTTATACATCACCATTTTTTGCAGTGTACAAACGGAAACTAAACATGCTGATGTTCCAGCATTCTGACATGAGAACGTGGGTACTCGGACCACATGATCGTCTTGAACAGTTGGATCAATATCGCAACCGCATACTACTATATCCTTGAAACAGCCCGAGCTGTTTGTAGTGTTTACTGGTCAATTGGTCGTTTATGCGTTCCTCATTTCACTGTCACTTTTTAAAGGATGTCTGTTTTCCCATTGATTAATACTTTCATATCCATTTGTGTTGATAAAAAACGCCAAACACTTGCTCGAGCCCTGTCTGCAGTCGACTACACGTGATGGTTCATGTTACTTTAAGGGGCGTCCAGGTTTCTGTTGGCTCTATAAAAGAGTTGGTTTAGATTCTAGATTGCTTTTTTTGCTTAGGCTTAGGTGTAAGCTTAGGAACTCATTTTTGCACCGCTTAAGCTTAGGCTTAGGAAGACGATTAGTCTACTATTATGCCCCTCAATGAAACATTGGCCCACGTGATAGTGCTTGCATTGCTATGTTGTTTTGATGACAAATTTAAGCTATGGATTACACCCCCTAACAAATATACCATACTGGACAATTTTGCAACAGCGTCAGTAATTTTCAACCGGTAGTGTTTTATTTTAAATTACGGTAGCATAAAATGTTACCATTTCCTCTATAGATCAAAATCACACAGCAACAATATATCAATCCCAGATATATAGTTTAAAACGAGGCAAGAAAATATCAATATACTATCTTTAATAAAGCATATAGATTTACAAAATTTGTAAGCTAAATCCAAAGCATACTATTAAACAAACGAAGCGTAGTTGTAAGCGTTTGCGGCGTTGAAGCTTCAAAAATTGCAAAAATATTCAGTTTTCGACTAAATAGTAACCTAATATTTACGGTACTGCAATGTGTGTGGTCTTTCTTTTTTGTTCGTTGCATGAAATTTTAACTGCAAAAGCAAACACCCAAAAACAAGCAGACGACGATGCAACGACGACGGCCTTTAACGGCGGCGGTGGTAAATTAAAAATTTGAACATTTTCAAGCGATTGGGGTTGGTTGTAATATGTGTTATATGGTATATATATAAATACATTTTTCACACAATTAATGAGTTTGAGTTGTCGTACACAGAACTCTTCAGCTCAGCTCACAATTTTTGGCGCGGTGGTGTGGATACGCGTCGTATGTATATTTATTTTACTTTGGTGATATTGTCTAAAACGCTCGCAATGCTGTTTTACTGATAATTTTGGAAATAAATTTGCGCAAAACATCGAATTAATCATCATGGTTTGTGCGGTAGTCACTGTGTGGCTGCGGTAAGGTGCTTGTGCCGATTACAGTTAATAGTATACATAATATATAGAACACGCGGCCAATGTTACTTTACGGGGCGTAACAGTAGATTAAGCGTATTCCTAAAATACAGCACAGAAGGCCAATGTTACTTTAAGGGGCGTAACAGTAGATTAAGCGTATTCCTAAAATACAGCACAGAAGGCCAATGTTACTTTAAGGGGCGTAACAGTAAATTGAGCGTATTCCTAAGCTTAAGCCTAAGCGTTGCAAAAATGAGTCCCTAAGCCTAAGCGTAAGCCTAAACCTAAGCCTAAGCAAAAAATGTAATCTACAATCTAAACCCAGTCCTTTATATAGCCACCAGAAACCTGGACGCCCCTTAAAGTAAACATGTGCCGAATACGCAAATACGTTCCAACGATCAATAGTGTAATAATATCATGGCAAATTAATTTTTTTTTGAAATTTATTATCAAATATGAAATTGATTTGTACGATGTGGCTTTAAAATATTATGTTTTTGAGAACAATTCTTAAAATATTTTTTATCTTGCAATCTGCAAATCAACCGGTGAATTAAAATTGAAAATCATCAAATGCAACAGAATACTATTTTAGATTTAAGCCGGAGCTGCATATAAAAGTGTTTGAGAATCAAAAAGAACACTGAACAATTTTGAAATCAAGTAAAGTTTTCCCAAGTTTCCCATTGGTGATTTAAAGTGAGATCAAAATGGTAAGGTTTACTCTGTACCGTGAAGCAAGGTTGAAGTTTGCCTAGGAATGGAATGAACGTAGCTAACTTTACCTGCGAAACGCTAACGTCACTATAGAGCAACAAATCTATGCCCACAATGGTTACACACTGGGTCCCAGTGGAACGCTAAAAACGGTCCACGGACATATATGCGGAGTGCGGATACCCAAGCAATGTCTCGGAAAATTATTTGAACGAGTCGTAGTTCAGTCGCTGATGACATTGTGTGGAACTCAACCATTTTCAAAGTTGACAGGAATATTCTATAAAAATATGACCAAATTTACTCGAGTAGCACATTTTAAGTCAAGTCACTCCCTCCTTGTGGTACCAATCCAAGTCCCTCTAGTTACGTTGGGAAGGGGAGGCTTGACTTGATTCCAAATTAGTACCTCGTACAATTGTCGACAAATACATTAATTCCTGTCAGGATTAACCATGTCCTCTGCTGATAGGGTGCCACCGTAAGGTTGCCTCCAGTTCTAGCAGAAATTAAACGTTTTGCTATGGTTACAGTAAATTTTTTGCTGAACTGTCAGGTGTAGCGATTTTTTCCAGATTAAGCTATTACTTGCGACAAAGTTCAGCGGCAACATGCAACCACATTTTTCATTTTCGTTCAAGTCGTATTTAATTCCGCTTTGGACTAGCGAAATTAGGAATTGGGCTGAATTACAAGTTGGGCTACGACAGTTATAAAAATCGACAACCAGGCCATGCCTAATGTTGATTTAAACTAAAGGGCAATAGAATAAAGCAAAAGCTAGCGAAACATAATTGCACAATGAACGCCAATACAGTGACAAAAATCATCAGCTACGCAACACAAAATCTTAAGTTATATACTTTGACGTGCAGATGGAACTGCTAACCCCTTCTCACATTGAGTTGCCCATAGGCAACTCAGCGCAGTGTATAGACATTAAAGAATGTATATCGCACAGTGTTGAACCATTGCAACACCTATACATAGTACTAAATCACCACAAGATGTGAGAGCCCCCTCGGGCTTGAGCGTCAAGCTCCTTTAGCTGAGTGGTGATGGTATCCGCTTCCCACTGCAGTCACTGGAGTTCGAATCCTAGCATAAAAGTAGGTCTCAGGGGAAATAGAAAATATTCATGTGAGAAAGGGTTAAGTATCAAATATCATATTAACATTTACGTATACCTAAAGTCAAGAAAAACGTTTCAGTTAAGATCTAGGAGGCCCATATTCTCCAATGCGTATACACTGCAAAAAATGGTGAGTCAACTTGACTCTTTCCGAAATAGGCTCTACGGCACTACACAAATTGAGTCAAAAATCGACTTCGCCATTCCACAATTTTTTACAGTGTAGAAACCTATCATCAGTTAACAAAAAGGTTTTTAAACAGACGAACATCTGCAATTGCACATCCCAACATTGGCATAGAAGTAGGGTAAATCAAACGCGTACACGAACGTGTGGATGTCGAACCTCACCATGCACCGGTCCCAAAGTTACAAAGTGTGCATTCCGGGTATATTTGTGTCCCGGGAAATTGGGACGGCCTTTATAGTCACATGGGCTCTATTGACACAACAGAAATAAACTTTTAATTACTGGGTGTTAGGTTCAACTAACAAAAGGCGGCGGAGGGCGGTTTAAAAATAAACAACAGTCCGTAACCGATCAGGGGTACCCTCTGAAGAGGCCAAATAAATATTAGTCCCCATCTTATTCGGGTCACTACAGTAAGAATATTCGCCAGCGCGAAGTAATTTATTTGCACAGAGGACTCATTATAGCCCCTCCGGAAAACGATTCGGTCCTGTTTGCAGGAACGCTACTCTAAATGCAACAAATTGAATTCGTAAATTTTGAATGAAAATCAACTGCAAGTCACATGCAACCATGTGTTTATAGTGACGGGTAAGCAAAATCAAACGTGTAGGGCTTACTGTAGATTTGAACTACACAAAGGACATGAAAGTTTGCAGATACCGTCATGTATCGATTCGCTGAAACAACTTTCAATAACACATGAACGTATATATAAACGTAAATGAAATCATTTGGAAGGCCAAAACTTAACGCACAAAGTTTCAAATAACTCTTTCCTGCATTAATATTTTCTGTTTCATCATTGGTTGGAAAGCGTTTACATTCGTCGATCAGCTAAAACTGCTGAATGGTCGAGCTCATGGAAGCTCTCACGGGTTGTGATGCTGTACCGTACATTCGTGCGGTGGACATAATTTAACCGGATATCGTTTCCGGTAAGAACCAGAGTTCGTTTCCGCTATCGAAGGTGAGAAAATTCAGTAATCTACTGTAGGTAGTTGATAAATTATGCAATTTTTCAAAACAGTTATTGCTGCAACCGGTCAAATTTAAAATAAAATGGCACATAGAATTTGTATTTTTTTCATCAGCCAAAGAGAAAGCGGTTGCAATAAATTCAGTGAACTTGCACGGTTATTTTCACACACGTAGGCTAAATTCCAAGCTATGATTTTTAATGAATTATTCGCAGCTGCCAATTTTTCGAACAGTATTTTCGATAAAACTTGCAAGTGCAAGTTGCAGTTGCAAGTTCTCGCAACAAAAACTTGCGCGTGTGAATAGGGATTAAGCTCGTTTTAATATAATTATTTTCTATATAAAATTTTAGAAGGTCCGAGATGATAAAATTTGCTTAGCTCAAATACTGCAAAATGAAACCGCTCAGTTTTTGATTTGCATATCCATTCAGTGCACTTAAAATATGATAAATTTTTATTGGCTGTTGTCTTAGTAATGCAGAAACTGTTATCGAATCAAGTCAGACTTTCTCGAAAATCTTTGCAAAAGCGTTTATGCAATAGGTATATTAATCGGTAGCCGAACAGAGACACGAAAATATGGTTAGTATATAATTCGATTACGAATTTTTTAACGGTCAGTTTCAAAATGTTGTTAGATTAAATACGGTACAAAATTATTGTTTCTTATGAAAAAAGATGGAAATAAATTCAGATGCAGAGTTTGAATACTGCGATGTGTGCAAATAGAAGTGAATAGAATGGAATAAGTTTATACTACTAAAAATGCGTTTAGCACAAAATTTGGCTTGTTTTCGCTATCCGTTTAATACATCAGGGTTTATTTCTTTATAGCATTTAGTCGATCAGAGAAAAACGGGTGGTTCCGTTTTTTCGAGAACATGGAAAATTGACCAACATGTACTCGTGCTTCAATAAAGGCGAATAGTTTAATGGATAATAAATCTGGTGCCAAACTGATACTAAGAGAATCACATCTCTAGGTATCTTACAAAGTATATCAAGATTTTACTACACACGACAAGCATATGGTACTTTACTCACTGTAAAAGTGTTAGATTTCTATTCAAAGTTTCGGCATCCGACATTTGCTACAAGGATTTGTAGTTTCGTTGCTATGTGAACTTTTAAGCAGAAGTTTAGTTCAAAATTAAGATATTCACTACTGGGAATGTTGGATCGAGCAAAAAATCTAATCAAAATTTATGCACTATGCAGCAATGTTCTTTAAGACTAGAGACCCAGCTCTTTTTAGCAAAAACATTGTGAGTAGAAATGGACTTTAGTGGCGGCAACATAAATTACAGTTGCTTTAAACTCAACTCCAACGCGGCTACAGTAAATTATAATAACAAACAGCAAAGGGTCCGGTATATCAAATCGAACATCTATTAGGATGGTAAACAAGTGACATTTCTTGCAAAACACAGCTGATGCCGAAGATCGATTTTCTGCCGGGATAGAAGGCAGTCCTGACTTGATCACATTTTGTTCCTGTTTTTATATGAGAGTTATCTGCTAAAAGTAATATACTTTAACCCTTAAGAGTATACTAATGAGCAACTAAATACAATAATGTACGAGAAATACACACACTATGAGCAGTGTGTAACATTTATAACATATATGTGCAGTGCAAAATCTCCACAAGACGTGAGAGGCTACTCGGGCTGGGGCACTTTTTCGACCTCTGAACAAGAATATCCTAGTGGCTGATTACGGCGATTGTCCAAAGGACAACTGTTCAAACGATATACTTATCTTACTGCAAAATAGGGCTTGAAGCTATAAAGTTTCTGCAAGATTGAAAATGTGCGCATCGCAGGATAAAACTTTTATTAATACACTGCGGCTTTTAACAATAATCATCAATTTTAGATCAGACGTTACACGATGCAGCAACGAGAACTTGAAGTAATTTCATTAGATATCTACAGCTTAACACACAAAGGAAATTTTGCGGTGGGTAAATTATTTTTTGTGTTCCGAAATTTTGCAAAATTTATAGTCAGTTTAGCAAATGTTTCTATTGTCTAAGGTACATTATTAGCACGGGGGGGCCTGTGGAAAAGTATGTTTTTCACATTCACACTAAATATGGATCCTCCTCCGTACATTTTATAAAAATACAAAAAAAGCATCTTTTGTATGTGATAGTGCGTTTTCATAGTAATATTATAAAGAAGTAGGTTAGAAACATAGCTAGTGGAAGCAAACAGTAAAATCGAGGAGTCGTGATTAGAGACTAGACTCAAATTGTAATTTGCCACAAAACCGTAAAAGTTCTTGTTTTTGCGCCTTTCAACAGCTAAATGCGACTAGGAATTAAAGTTTTGCTGGAACTTCTCAGTTACGTAGGAACCAAGATTCAGACCTTGTTTAACTAAGCAGCTGAAAAACGTTCTCTACAAACTGGGGTTGGACTAGCAGCCTCAGGTTTTTGAGGTAAGCGCCCCACCATTGCGCCACGTAGACCGCCTCTCCAACTACGTCATCATTGTTGGTACCGTATGCTACCGGTTGGCATACATACAGTGCACTGCACTAAATCGTATAAGCACATAGCGGGCAAGCATGGCACACATGCGTACATGCCCCTATTTTTAACAAGGTTGTTACTTAATCGTCCATCCTATTTTCGACTGCATACCGTGTTGAAAGCGCGACAATTAACTGTTGAGCTCACGGCGTGGCCCCCCTCATGCCAGTCTATGTAGGAACCGAGACTTTAGACCTCTTAATTAAGCAGTTCGAAAAGCGGGCATTCAAAGCAGGAATCAAACATTAAGCCTTTGGATCCTTATGCGAACGCTCTACCACTGCGCAACGTAGCCCGCCTGGCCAGCATGCTTTATATGGTACAGTGCACTTGCATATACACACGGACAAGCATATCTCACATGCTTGCATGTCCCAAATTTCAAAATCGTCCCTTGACCTTCCTTCCTATTTTCGACTGGACACCGTGCTTATAACGCTTCAATTTGCCATTGCGTCCACTGAGCAACCCCCATATCAGTATAGGCAGGAATCGGGACTTCAGACACTTTTTAACTAAGCAGCTATAAAAGCTGGCCTACAGTCTACAGTAAATCGAACTAGCGGCCATAGGATAATAAGGCAAAAGTGCTCTTTCACGGCACCACGTAGCCAGCCTATCCATCTGCTTCTATCGTCGCATATATGTCGTCCGTATGCTGCCGACTGGTATACATACGGTGCACTGCACTATATAACTTGTGCACATAACGGACAAGCATGCCTACATGCTTACAGAATTCCGACGGGAACAAGAATTCTTATGGGAGCCCTGCATAATATATAGAGACAGGTTATATTACTATTATCAATAGAAATATATAGTTGTAGGAGGCGTTGCGGAGCGGTTATCTTGGGCTGCCATATGCAAAAGATGGTGCGCGCTGTAGCGTGTTGTTTGTTGGAATGTAAGGAATCATCTGTGTAAACATAAATCTCGAATGACCGAATCATTTTTAAAAATATTAATGCGTCAAAGAAGTGAATAGTACAGTCAGTAACTTTGCATATGCAATTTATTCTTAAGATCACATTCGTATATATAATCTTAGAATGGTGCTTTATGAATTACGTATATCTGATAAATTATATTGCCTGTGTATATGTTTTGAACACGACAGGTGCAGTGGAGGATTCAGTAACTAAACAACTGTGACCTTTATGGCTATCTAGTTTTCGTGTTTTCAGTTATGTTTGCAATATACGCTGTCAAGCGAGGTTGCACTGCGTGCAACGTAGTGGACACTTCTGATCGTGACAAACTTACGCTTATATTTGGTTCTGTCGTTCGCACAGATGATAATTCCTTGACGATGTCGTTTAACAGTAACTCTCTGCGAGGTCGTGCAGAAGTGATAGCGGTTTCAACTCAGGCTCTAAATCCGTTTCAAATCTGGTATTTGGCGTCTTCCGAAGAAAATGATTGGAGACCTATTCGAAATTCTTTTGGACATAAAAAGGTTTTGAGTTTTGTGCTAAAATGATATGATGACTGCGCATCCTAGCTACGTACTACGTAGTCGTTTTGTTTATAAGTGCGATTGTTCTGCATGTAAAATCTGATTTCATTTGGAAGTATTGATTATATTATATATACTTTTAAAGTAACATCAAGGTTGTTTAGGTATTTCGTGGTGGCTGGGAAAGTATTTTTGACGTTGAATCGTTCGGCGTTATCGTTTCAAGTATCAGACTGGTAGCCATTCATAAAGACACGAATAAAGAGCCATTGACTGCGGAATTTTACGGTTGCATGTTCGGTAAATATGTTCTGTTTGTCTTTTTGTGTGCTGCCCCTCAAGTTGATGTATCAAGTTACGGCTAGATATTAACTTACCGGAAACCGGAACCGTATAGCGAATATTTTACCGGAACCGGATAACAGGAGCGGAATTTTACTTTTGCTTGTTCGGTAAACAAGTTCTGTTTGTCTTTTTTGTGCTGTCGCTCGACTTGATGTATATCAGGATGCGACCAGATATTAATCTACCAGATACCGGGTCCGGCTAGTGAATTTTTAACCGGAATCGGATATTAACCGGATAAGCATGTAATTATGTTCATTGTTGAAAGTAATTGAGTTGCACAAAAGTATATTGTTACTGGATTAAACTTCATTTTACTTCATTTTTAGCTTGCAGTTTTCATTCTGTTTCCGTTAATGAAAAACTTAACAGCTTTAGTGCCCACAAAGGTTTCGCAGCAAGAAGTTAAATATGTGATCTTGTCAAAAGCAGTTTTTTTGGTATTCGGGACCAGGGTGCAACCGGATATACGGTTCCGTCGTGTTGTCCTGCAAAAGCTAATATCCGTATTCCGTTCCGGTACCCGATATAAACCTACCGCATATTTACGGTTGTGGTACAAATATCATAAAATTGCTTTTTACAAGTAAGTGTGTTTAATATCTGGCTGCGATGACATTTCTGGGTAAGTCAAGAAGTTCAAGGTTCGACACGTTTTAGCTATTTTTAACTTAAGCGAACGAGAGTTAAACATATTTTTGCATTATTTCAGTTTATCAGCAGCAATTATAACGTTTATAACAGACGAAAACCTTGAACACGCTAAAAATACAGCTAAAAATAAATTATTTCAATATAAACACAATCCGGTATCCGGTTTCTGTTCTGGTAAATAATTCAATATCCGTATGCGGTGTCCGGTAAACTAATATCCGGTCGCACCCTGTTCTGTACCACTACCGTAAATATCCGGTATGCGGTAGGTCTATACCAGATGCCTAATACGCATATAGTTTTTTGCCTGATATTAAACCGGAACCTGATGTTTGGTCGCACACTGATATATACGTATTTATGAGTCGCGTTTGCACCAATTATCTTTGACTTTTTAGAAAGTTTTACTGTATTTGCAAACCGAACAGTCTACGTTGAATTATCTTTTATTTAGCTCGCAGACAGTTTAAGAAGTCTGCTTGTCTGTATTATCAGCGTTTATGTTCAAATGGTTCTAGACGGAGAAATTTTGGTGACAAATGGTAATGAACAAAATAAAGAATCAGCAAGTGCGGCGGCGTACCTTGTAGAGCGCGATGGAATAATTGCGCAAACTGAATCAAATATTCGGCTTAGTTTCCGCACCGAAATTACCGGTGGTGGAGTTTTACTCGCAGCGTTTGGAACACAGAAGGATACATTGGTTGTTGAATTAGCCCCTGATGGTAGCCTTCTAGTAACATTCGGTCTAGGTAAGTGGCGCAGAATAAGAATATAGGTATGTAAAATTTTTTAACCATTTTATAACTTTTGCTAATACTTTCAGGTGTTTCGTGCAGAACTGAGAAACCGAAATTGAAAATTTTCATAAAAGAGTAAACAAAAGCGACAGGAAAAATTGCATTTAAAAATAAGACAACTTTTGGCTAATTTTCTGCTTAAGTTTTAAGTAGATTTTTGCGGCAAGCTAGCGACGTATATTCTTGATAAGCGTCTTTCTTGTATTGGTATGGGCTTCATAAAAAGATTAAAAGTTTACTTTTAGGGTATCACATTCTCGCTCATATAAATTCGTCAATTCCACTAAATGATGGTTTGTGGCATATTGTGTTTATCATTCACGAAGGGCGGCAATGGACTGTTTATGTAGATAATGTTGCCATTGGATATGCGAGGAGTTACGGGGGATTTTCTCGGCTTGACATTGACGAGGAGGTAACAGTGTATAAGTTTAAGTTTGTACATATGAATTTAGTTAAACTGAACTCCGCTTGTAGTAATAGTCCAGGTACGCGTACTTTTGACTAGATTTTGACATAAAGCTGGAGAAGTTTGTTATCGGAACTATGCTCAAGTTATATACGCAACTCATAGATGTTTGTTCAAGTGTTATTCTTGGCTGTTAAAATTTTATTTATAGATTTATATCGGCGCAATGCCTTACGACAAAGTAGATGACGAGTTTGTGACAAGCCGAAATTTTACCGGCTGCATCACTGAAGTATACTTTGATAAACGAAAGCTTATTAACAAAAACAATATGGCTGGAAGTCGGATTCAACCAGAATGTGATTTGGTGCGTGTTTTATATTTGAAAGCAAGATTAATAGATAAACTGTCCATTTATATGTTGTAAGAAATATTGTGGTCTTGCTTTTGCTGAGTTGACTAATTGTAGGCATTAAATATTTACTATTAATTGGTACGTTTTACGTCTTAGGATTTTATGCGAAAGTTCTGATTTTGGCGTTTGTTTCAAAACTGAAAATACATATATTTGTTGGCTTTCGCGCTACATATTTTGTCGTTACTTTTCTTGGTTCAGATTAAAATTTTCTGAAATATTATAGTTTACGCCAATGTCTTATAGACACCGTCGCAAGTTTTGGGATTTCGTTCGAAAAATGCTGTTCGAGAGCTTAACGTGGATCAAATTTCAACAATCGCCATTGGATTTCGCACGTTTCAACCTGTTGGAGTGCTACTCACAACGTCAGGCTTTGAAGTTGTTATAAATGATGGTAACGTAATTTTGAACTGGCTTCATCTACAAGGCATCGTGTCAATAAAAGATAAAAGTAAGTTGATGGCGATAGGAAATTGAATTGAGATCAGTGTGTTTTACGCGTCTGTTGCTTTTCCTATACCACCAGTGAAGTTTGAGTCGATTTAGCTTCAATTTTCTGCAGTGATCACTAAGCTGAACTCAATTTTAATCCTTTACTTAATCACTTATCTACTGTTTAAGTTATCTCACCTAGTACATATTGTGTTAAATTACCGTAACGTGTTTAGCAGCTATTTTTAGATAAGATAAACGATGGCAAGTGGCATGAATTAACGATTTTCGTGCATAGCAACGGTTTAGACCTGCAAGTTGATGATTTCCTCAGCCTCAACTATCAGCAAATACTTGGCACTATTTCGATGCGAACTATTTCAATTGGAGGTATCCGTTTTAGAAATACAATTGCCTCCTTAGCTGCATATTGAATCATTGTTGAAGGAATGGGAAATTAAAGCTGTCTCACGATTTGTAACGCCGTTATTTGGTTTTTGTCAGTATTGCAAATTACAATAATATTAGTTTTCGATTTTCGCTCTACGTGTTAGAATCGAGACCGTTTAGATGCTGTATCTTTGTTTAGCGTTACGTATATTTGTGACTATTTTTGCTTGCTGTTTAGTGAACTTTGTTTCTTTAGGTTCATATATTGGCTGTGTTCGCAATCTACGTATCAACAATGATACAGTTCAACTGCTTGTTGGCCGTTCCAGCGTTGGAGTCATTGTCGAGGGAGAATGCAGTTTGTGGGATCCGTAAGTTATTATAATTACGTTATGCTATATCAGCATATCTATTTATATTTATTTTAACCTTGGTTCAATTAAATGTGTTGATGAGAAATTTTGTTGTCTACGCTCAGTGGGAACTGCTTTTAATATTCACCGCTGACCTGTGTTTTTTCGCATTTAAAAACGAGTTTTGCGGCTCAATTTTCAGTTGTACACCAAATCCTTGTTTAAACGGAGGCATCTGTGTTCACGAATTTATGTCATCAACTTCGAGATCTAGCGACGTTCAGTTATCCAGTTATGGTGTTGGTTACTCATGTGGATGTTCAAATGGTTATTTTGGGACTGTGTGTGGTGACGACACTTTTCCCGTATCGTGTGAACAATATTTTCGGTATAACCGGACAACGTTAACAAATCAGGCTACGGTAACACTTGATTTAGACGGCGCGGGCGGATCTTTGGAGCCGTTTCCTGTTGTCTGCAGTCGAACATGTAAGTCGAAATACTTTGTTTATTTTTGTAGTTGTTTTCCCGTTTTCTGGTCGGATAACCAGTGCTACTTTTATTTTGGTATACCGTCACTTGTATACACCTAAGTTAATAGAGGGATAACTGAAATAGAAGTTCGTTAAATTTAGTTAACCTGGATTTACTTACAATATTTTGAGAAGAAGTTTTTATGAGTGATATAAATTCATTGAGCCACTGAAGTTGATATGGTTTGCTGTTGTAATTAATCAAAAATCTGTTGTATTAGAAGTATTACACGGTTGATAGATGTTGCTTGGTTTCAGATAAATCATTCAACGAAGGAATTGTTTTCACGCATATAGCGCATGATAGCGATTCTCGACCAACAACAGTGCGAGGATTCGTTGAATCTGGAAGTTTTATCAAAGAGTACCAGTATCCAGTGTCGAGAATGGCAATGAGTGAATTTATGTATCGTATGCAGTCTTGTCGACAGCCGGTTTCGTACAAGTGTTTTGGTGGAAATCGGTTTATTCAAGGAAAGACAAAAGGTTAGTTTTAAAGTAGACCGCTGGTTTATGGTTAACAGGTTTTGTTTATCCAATGTAAATTGTCTTATTAGTTTTGCATTTCACGTAATACCGATTTCCTCGTTCTCTGTTTTTATGGATTTCACAGCAAATACCTTATATTGTAATATGTCAGCTTTTGTAATAGTGTATTCGTCATTACATTACATTAGTTTGAACGTGTTCTGTGCTGCTTATGTTTTACAAAAATTTATGAACATGTTATGCCGATTTTGTTATCGAATAAGTTAAAACGCATAAGATACTGCAAAACAGCCAAGGAACTGAAAAAAATTAACAAACTGCTAAGGATCATGGCTTAGCAATATACAACACGTATTAATATACTCCTTCTATATTTCATTTTTCCTCAGGTGCAGAGACTGTGAAATCGTCAGCAACTGGTTGGTGGTACGGCAGATCTCAGCAATATATTTATTCGTGGGCAGAGGCAGAGCCTCAGACCAACATGTGTTCTTGTGCTCTTGACGGTTCTTGTGTTGATGGGAAGTAAGTAAACCATTTGCATTCTCTAATTTGTGATTGGAGGCCATACTAAAGGACTGTTGATTAGTAGAGCCGCTATGCAAATAGTTCTAATTACATTGGACTAATAAAAATGTTACTGTTATATTGAAGCATCGCAAATAACTTGAGTACGCAATTGTTAAATTATTTGCCGTGCTAAGTAGAAAGTTGTTTACCGGTTTTGTATGTATGCGGTTGACACAATTGTTCGTCGTTTTTATAGTTTTAAAACAAGTCTTACCACTTCTAATTTTCTGAGTAAACTGCTGAGTTTGGTTGCATACTAATGAAGTCTGTAGTTTGTTTTCTAGAAAGTGTAACTGCGAATCTGGACAAACAACTGAAGATCGAGGCAACGTTACATGGATGCAACATTTGCCGATATACAGTGTATTTGTTGGTGACACTGATTATGAAGAAAAACAAGCCACCGTTTATGTTGGACCTCTTATTTGTTCTGACAATAGTAAGGAAAAGCTAGTAACTCGACTTTTCAGTGATACGAAAGGTTCTAGTTATTACCATTGTGTGACTGACACCCAGTTATACTTGTGAAACTGATGCTGCATATTAGAGCTAGAGTAAAACTTTGTTATTGTTTTACTTGACTTCGTGTCAATTATTTGGTTGATTGTGAAAGTCCGTAATCACGTAGTGGTAAGGGCTACAGAGCTTAAGTTCTCAAAATAAGTCTGTTCCAGTTTTTAGTATGGTAAAACTAACCGTCCAGAGTCCATGAATATGATCTTAATCCTTGCAATGTAATTTTCAACCCCCTCATTTAATGTGCATAGGTATCTTATAACGTGTTTTCATTCAGATGTGGAAACAGCAGTGACTTTTCGCAAGCGCAACTATTACGCGTCATACACAGTTAGTCTCGGTATTCGACCCGCGTTACAGTTGTCATTTGAATTTGCTACGACACATGAAACGGTGCTATTTCTTAGTTTTCCTGGAGTAAACGTTTATGAGTACGCACACGTTAAATTACTTGGTAAGATTTGAATATTGGTTTAATTTTATGACTCGAAACTTTTACACATATGTATCACGCCGTTTTATGTTTGCTGTAAGTGATACATAAAAATACCGAATTGTAGCGGTATAGTTTATTCAGTATGAAAACGTTACATTTAAGTTCGTTTACTCACTGTTGTTGTTACTTGGTGGGTCTATCAGGGATGGTTTTCTTGAACAAACCGTAAGTTTGACCTAATATAAAAGGTCTTGGTTTATGATGTTCAGCGACACTGTTGCAAGAGTGTTAGCCGCACGAGTCAAATTGCTCAACAGTCTGCGCTGTCAATTTCAAAGATAAAATGGATGAAAAGTTTTAATTATTAAAATTTTATAGGAGGCTCTACTGTCGTTCTTGATGTGTCAAGCGCAGGTGTTAATCGAAGGTTTGAGATAAACGCGACTTCACTTTCTATGCAACCTGCACGTTTGAACGACGGAGAATGGCATCATATATACATATCTTATACAGATCGTGGTGTTACACTGCGTTTAGATTTTGCAGCAGAAACATCTATGGAGTATGATCACTTCGAACGTCCTTCGCTAATTGATACTGTTTATATTGGTCAGTTTTATTTAGAGCGTCAATAGCAAGCCTAGGACAATATTCTCAAATGACTATAGATAGCTCTTATTATCTGCTAGTAATATATTTTGAAACCATTGAACTAATGCATGTGTCATGAGAGTTTTTTCGTAGTGACTGCAAACATCCGCGGCAAAACTTGTTTCAGTAGGTCAAAAGTTATAGGGCTTGTTGTCAAGTATTAACTGTTAATAGCTGCCACACAGTTGCGAAGAGCTACCATAATTATTACGCTTACAGCGTCGCTTTTAATGTCAAATTATGTAGCTTTACTCCTAATTGTTTTAATACCATAATTTCATCATTATTTATCTATACTCGTGATAGTTTGCTTCCAGGAGGTGCACCATCGCCGGGTGCGCTTGGCTATCTTGGATTGATGCGCTCTTTGTTCATCGAAGGCAGTCAGATTTTGCTTGCACGCATTGCTGAATCATCAAACGATGCTGTGGTGGTTGGTATAAACGAATTTTGTTCGTCTTCACCGTGCTACAATTCAGGAATTTGCATTGAGCGCTATGAGTTTTACGAATGTGACTGTAGCGGTACACCATTTTCAGGGCCGTTATGCACTACAGGTAGGTGTCTGTACAGTAGATAACACCATTATTCACATATTTTATGAATATTAGTTTTGCTAGCTGGAATGGGATCATGCGGAAATACAGTGGTTAATGCAGTGCCGTTGAAATCCTAGACGTTTTCAGTTTTTATCTGGAAATGAAGACAACGGTTATATTTTTGTATTTGCATTTCAGAAATTGGCGCCGAATTTGATCAGTCATCATTTATTGATGCATCTGTTGATTATCCCAGTTCAGGAACAGTGAATTTTATTCGCTTTGGATTCCGGCAAGTCGCCGTTAACATTGAAGCTGTGACCTTGCTACATCTTCAAGCAGATGAGCGTGATTTTGGTGTTCGTGTAACGTTAACTACGGAAGGTAATATTTTGCAATGTGATTCTGCCGGTGATGTACGCTTTCGAAAGGATAGTGTAGCTGACAAACAATCTATGTGTTTTAGCTGCATTTTTGTTAACGGACCACGGGAAGTATTTTGTTGTAAATTAAAAAAAATTCTTTCGTGTCACATTTTAAACTCAATTTATACATAATTTTTAGACACATGAATTTTACTCCTTGAGCAACTATGTAATTCTTCACAGCTATGTGATTTTTTGACGTGTCATATATTTTGGTTGAATTGCAATGCACTTGAACTTTTTTCTTTGATTCTGCAGGTTTCATTCTTCTCCGAATACGATTGCATGGGATGGAGTATAGTATGCGTGAGAACTCGTCAACTTACAACGATGGTGATTTTTATGAAGTGAAAGCGCAAGCAGTCGGATCATCCGTTGTAAAACTGCAGGTAACGCCCGAAGGAAAACTTGTAGTTTACTGTTTTTTGTGCTACACGGCTGGTGTTTCTTTATCGTGTATTTATTTAGTGAGTATAAATCATAGTTTTGGCAACCTTGTTTCAATTGTTTAAAACCTGATCAAAGAATGTATTTGCCTACGAACATCTTTCATTAGAATTACTTCTTATCGATACTTTGCTAGATCTTGCGTTACGTAATTGTGTTGCAGGTTGGCTTGTATCCGCCTCCGCCTGATTTACGCCTTGATCAAGTATTGCCAAATTGGAAAGAACTTAAAACTATTCGGCTGGCATCTGCATGTAAGTACTATAGGTTTGACAAGATAGTGGTTTGTTACCGGTAGAAATATTTTGAGCTACTATACTTAGCTTTTTATAGAGAAATTAATTTTAAAGCTTTAACGTACGTATTTACACAGTATGTAGCTCACTGTCACGGAGATTTTTTCATAAATGAGTACAACCTTATGGGCCCTTTGGGTGTATGGTTGTATACTGATAATTTTACAGTATAATTACAGTGGGTTTGGAACTATAATTTGTCCAGTGCTTCGTAGTCAAAACGGGTGGTTGTTTTCGGATGCTAGATATAATATTTTTACGTTTTTCGTCCTAAGTTAAGCAAAAACGTGCAGCCGGAACTGTGAAACGTATATATTTAACAAAGTTCAATGCACTGAAATTTATTGATGTTTTTGTAGTCGGTTCTGTCGCTCAGACAGGATTTGAAGGCTGTATATCTCGACTTGCCATTGGCCCAGTGCATCCGCTGAAAACTATTTTCACAGACTTGGCAACTGGTGGCCACGAAAAAGAATCATCGCGCAAAAGTTATGAGGTATTCGTTTTCACGGTATTATTGTATTGATCATAGGGTTGCACCGGAATTTTTGTTCTAAAAGAATTTAGACAACACGGATTCTGCCATGTTCTTGCTTTTTAGGACAGTAGGACGAGAGTTTTTGTTCAATTGTTAGTCAAAATGGTAAAGTTTTGCTCGTGAAAAAGTTTTCTTTCGTTAGTATTTGTTCAACGTAAACATTTAAAAATTTAAGCGTATACGTATGTGAATGTTTTTACATAAACCGATAAATCTCAATCTGGTCAATACATACACCATTTTCACCGACATAGTGGAAGTAGTGTTTCTAATTTTAGGCTTTAATAAAAATTTCTATTCGTGTTTCGGTTTCAGCTAAATTCTGTTAATGTTCCAATGTCAGATTTTCATGTTTATCTTCAATTAAAGTAGCTTTCAAAAACGCATCCGAAGTTTTTACAGCATTCATACTTATAGGATAAATTATAGAGTTTGGACTGTTTTTTCTATCTGCTATACTCGTGCACGAGAAGCGTTTAGCGTGTTATTCTTGTTTGAGATTCATGGATCTGTTCGCCCAAGTGACTGCCATGTGGTGCCAATCGAACCAATAGTTCCGCAATGGGTTGCTGAGTCCCGTGCACGTAGCGAGCAACCAAATTTTCCAAACATTAAAATTCGTCCGGTAAAAGATGACAACTTTGACGCCATTATTGGAGGTAAATATTGCAGATTTGCTTAGAGTCTTATCCTTCGGTGACAATTGATTACTCATAGTATATACTCATACTCTTTGTTTTGTTTTCTGTTTTCATAAAGTTGTTTCTCGAGTGTCGACAAAGTAGACAATGCTAGTGCGGGCACATCCATTTATGAATTATGCCAATTGTAGGTCTTTGGGCAAAAGTAGCGGTTGATTTTGTTTCTAGCAATTGGTATTTTGTGATCAGCGGAATGGAGAATGATTTTGATACTTTGGATAGGTCACGATTTGGACCCAGGCAGGAGTCGATGCCAGTTCTCAAATTTGTAATAGCGCACATTAGATATTATAGTGTTTCTGTTTTTGTTGCTTTTAGTTGCGATTGCTGCATCTATTCTATTCGTTTTGATTTTGATTTTATGCGCTGGTCGCGCAATCTACAATTATCCCGCTGGTGTTTACAAAACGCATGAAAATTTGCCGTTAACTGTAAGTCCGTCCGAATCATGCGATACTCAAACCGCCCCAATCTCTGATCTCAGTAATCAAGGAGAACGTCGCGAGTGGTTTATCTAAGTCGAACGCTTAAAAATGTTTTTGTTGGATTCTTTTGTTTGCTTTAATGTGATTTGATCTGTAGATTACCGTTTCCTTGCTTTGTTTTATATACCAGATATAGTGCAAAATGTTCTTGTGACAATCTGGCCGTAGTTTGCTTATTTGTACTCAGTCATCGAGGAGACTGCAACGAATGTGTTTGTGTTTGTTTTCGTTTGTGCAAGTGATCCGCTAGGTGACTTACAAGGCAGATACCTGATTCTGTTTTTAAGTTATAGCGCTCTCGCTCAATTTTTGAACTGAACCCGTGCCGACTTTGAGGAATATTATAACGATGTTTTGAGGCTCTTTCCAAATCATGCACACTTTCTACCGCATTCGCCGCTTATATCAATTAACATAGCCGATCTTCAAACGCTACTTAATAGTATGAAGTTTGCTGAGAACATAATTAACGTATAAAATGTCATTTATGAGAAATGTTTCTAAGTAAACTGATATTTGAGATCCACAATACATAATCAGTAGGCCAAGACTAATGATTGCCCAAAAATTGTTCAGTGTTCACTTATATACCTCTGCCATATTTTTTTATATCTTTACTACTGTAAATAATTGTATCACCTTACTGTTGTATTGCTTTAAATTATCTTACTGTTCGTATGTACATATTCTGATGCAATACAAAATATTCCACCACTGGAAACTTTTAAATTACGATTGATAAGCACCGACGTAAACGTGGAAGAGAAAACTGGCTGCAATTTAAGTGCTTTCTACCCCATTTCCATTCCAGTCACATAACAGAAACGTACGTATTTCAATATTAATTAAACGCGAAAAACAAGCTATTAGAGTGTTTACTGACGGTGTACGTTTAGGTCATGTAAGTATATTATGAAACATTAAAATGCTGAATGTGAGGGGTGCTATGAGTCGAGTCCCTTGCTATCTTAAGTTTTGTTACCATACCAAACGCACGCATGTATAACAAAAAGTATATCGTATCGTCGTGCTTAATCGTGGATGAATGATTTATATTTGTGTTTCTAAGTGTTGACTGTTTATTTGAACAGTTTAACGCCAGTAATTAATTTACTTGTAATATTCTAAAACCAGAACACACATGTTGGTTAGGAACACGCTCATTAATCTAAAAGTTCGTGGCTAAAATGAGAAATTACGAACGCCGTGGTATGTAGCACATGTTCTAATATTCATAAGCGTACCTGAATGTTTAAGCGACATTGAATTTTGTCTGTAAAATCAGTTCAACGGAATGACGCAGAAACAATTTTAACGGTTGCTGGTAAGTGGCGGTGGCCAGCCAGATTGGAGTGACTCTTTTGTTTGTCGCGTTTGAAGGGTTCTTGTTTTTGTTGAAATATGCTACAGCGACTAATTTCGACCAAAATTGAATTTGTTCAGTATAGGTGCGTTTTAATTAGCTACCGTTGTAAATTTCTGGTTTCATCGTGCGATTATATTTCGCAGGTTAAAATGTCGGCTACAAAATATTAATAAACTTGATGGTATATGATTTCGGGGGATGTCTTATTGCCTAATCATGAAATACATCGAGTAATTTTATTTCATCTGTGTGAATGGTTTCAACTCGAGCAAGCTATTTTATAATAATATATTATTGATGTTGTATGTAGTAATGGTTTTATTGTGTACTTTTTAATTTTGTACAATTTAGTCGCTTACTCTTGTTGACGCTTACACCGATTCATTCCATGCCCTGGTCGCGCGTTAGTGTTGTGACACAGTTGTAATGTTATGATTTTATACGTTGTATATGTTTGGTTTTATAAATTATATGGCATACTTTCTGTCAGCATATTTGTTTCGAGGCCGGAAGTGGAGGTATCGGTCCGGTTGTAGTAGGCAACCGGCACCGCCAGTAGCATGTAAGCTACAACTAGGCAATGTGGTTGCAGTATTTGCAACCGACGCCTACATATTTTCCGCTAAAATGGAATGCCGGCATGCAACTTAAATCCTCAAAGAACTTTGTGTACGCCTATAAAATTCAGCTGGAACGTTACCCAAAATCCGTATGTGGGACGTTCCACCTTTAATTATATAGGTATGTTGAAAATATTACGTATGTATGGGTGTATTTGCAAATCTGAACTCTACTTGAAACACGTTAGGTATTTCAATAAAAGCTAATACCAAAAATAGTTTTGTTCATTTATACACTATGCATTAGATATGTTCTAGTAGGAAGCCGGCACGGCTAGTAGAGCAGGCATAACTGGCCACAAACATGAGTTTAATCGCAAAATTTCTGTACAACGAAATTCGGTGGTCACGAAACGATTTTTCATCACAATGATTAACGTGATAGTATTTCTTGCTGTAAAGTGAAATGCTATATGTTATTGATGTCATGATGGTCTTTAATTTTAACGTAAATACATTTTTGGTAAACATTTCACTTAGATCAGAAAACACCTGCAATATTCTACATAATGGTGTGGCAATATTAGCATTTGGTCATCGTTTATGAAACGGAAGTTTGAAAAAAATTATCATTTTAGCACGATTTAATGATAAATCTTGTATAAAATCGATAAATCACTTATTTATGCCATTGTATTATCAAAAGTTTACGCCTCCAGTCTAATTTGGATATTGTCTTTGTTGTTTCTACATTCAGGGTTTTGTATTTTTTTGTATAGTTTTGGCAACTTGTGCAATTTTTGTGTGCTATTTTCTACTATTTCATTTTGCGTTCTTTTTTTATTTCATTAGAAATTGTATAAACCAGGGTACAACCATGGATGAGAAAATCCGGAGCGACTGCCGGAGGTGAAAAATATGCGTAGTAGGAATTTAAATATGGCGGCTATAGTCAGTGGCGGATCCAGGATCTTAAAATGGGGGGCCCAAAATTTCACAGGTAATAAACTTACTTTTGACCCATACACAAACCACGAACTATTGTCACAAAATTGCTATATAATTCTTGTCGAGATGCTGTTTTGGGCACGGCCGGGGTGGCCACCCCATGGATCCGCCATTGGCTATAGTTACGTAATTTCTCAGAAGTTTTTTTGTATAACCTAAAAAGTGTTGCCAGAAATATCGTTTCGGTCGTCTTTTGAGATGTTTCGGCAATTTGCTCCTCACTAAATCGTCACTGTGTTTATAAAGTTACAAAACACTAAAAGTATCGAAGTTACTGGGACCTTTGACAAAAATTATACTGGAGCAGGAGGTGCATTTTTGCCGGAACGTGAGGCAGACGTCCGATTGTATCCTGCAAGGAGTATCTGATACTAGGCCGGTTTTGGAAGGGAACAATGACTGTTTCGTTGCATTGCATGGCACGTTCGGACTTTCACATGCGTATTATACAGGTAAAATATGAAGTATTTCAGCTCATGAATTTCAGTTTGTTTATGAACTCAACTGATTAAAATGCGAATTGGCGCATATATACGTTTGTCTGATTTGTTCTTCATTCAAGCGGCCCATGTATAAAACAGGGCCGGAACAGTAGTATAAGCATATTCCTAAGCCTGATCCTTAGCCTATACCTAAGCGTATGGATGCTCCTATTCCTAAGCCTAAGCCTAAGCTTAAGCAAAACATTAGTCTAAAGCTTAAACTGGCTCTATAATAGCCCGTCCGGAAAACGATCCGGACCTGTTCTATACATGGGCCATTCAAGCTAATGATTCTGGTTGGTACTCTGTGGTATAAGTATAGACCTAACTACAGTTCATGTATCTAACCGCTACGAAGCCTCTACACGACCTGAACAGCATAGTAGTAAAGTAGATTCTTGGTTTATGCATGCCAATGAGTAACTTGCTCGGAAAAGTTTGAAAACTGCACATTATAATCACCACCTGATATAACAACTCGAGCTAGAGTGCGATTTGGCTGTAAATTTTGCAACCCGAATTACAGTTGCTGTAGTGAAATCTAGTATTTTCCACGATCCGGTTCACCTTTAACTTAAAGCTCAGTACTTTATGAATATATCAAATTTTGTTGTATTTATTTGGTTGAGGAAGCCTTTACGCAATCCGTATTAACAAGAGTGATGACAAAATGGTGAAAAAGCTTGGATGATGGTGATAGTTCGTGGAGTGGCTATCTAGGAGAGTTCAACTTGGAGGATTTGATGAACGGGAAGGAAGGTTTAAAGGTCTGCATAAAAATCGGAAGCTAAAAATTTGAAATTTTTCGAAAATCTTTTACTTTTATAATAAATGTAGCATAAATTTGATACTTTTAAGCTTGGAGGTAACTGTATCTGTGTTTTGTTTTCTGATTTTATTTACTGTTTAAAAATTACGCGCATACAAGTAAGTAACAGCACAGTATTTCCTCAAAAGGTGAAATGTGAAATCCCTCTGTAGCTCAAGACTCAAGCTCCTATGGCTTACTAGTGAAAAAACTTTTTTGAAGCTAGATCTTAAGTGAAATGAAATATTCATGTGGGAAAATGTTGACGGTTTAGATAGGTGTGCTTTGGTGTTTATTATGTCTATTATGTTGTCTTAAGCATTAAAATGTCAAACATGTTGCTTTGCTCATGAGCGCAAGTACTGTAATGACCCGAATAAGAGGGGTGGAGACTGATATGTATTTGGCCTCTCCAGACGTACTCCCCATTTATTTTTAACACGCCGTCCTTCGTTACTGATATATTTGGCATTGCAACTATCCGTTGAATTAAACGTTTTTTGCCTTGCATCAAAAGCTTGAGCGATAGTGCAAGGTTATACTTTGGATTCTTATTTTCAAAACTTAAGTACGCTTTAAGTTTCGAACTCAACTTTATTTCTTACTGGAGTCATTTATGCGCTACAATTTGGGATAATTGTCATTTAGGGAGTATATCCGCTTACGGACTTTTATAATGGATACGGACTCTTATAAGGGATACGGACTCCTATTGATCGGGACTCAAAAAGAGGACCCCCTCTTACCCCTTCCCCTCTTATTTGGGTCAATACAGTATCTCACCATACTTGCACATTTTCGAAGGGTGTAAAAGTTTTTCGACGATGTATAGAACAGGTCGTTCCCAATTTTCCGGTAACATCGCAAATCCGGAGCGAAAAAGGTTACAACCAAAATCGCCATTTCTCGATAAAATCCCGGCTAATGAATTCGAATTTTTCAAAATCCCAATTTCCCGTGTACATCCTGGTTTGTGCACCAAAGTTAATCCAGCGGAGGGTTTACGGTCGGATTTCCTTTCGCGTTAGACGCCGGTGCGTTGTAAATGGGTTTTTGGTCTCCGAAAGGTTCTAGGGGTGGTTTCCTGTTTGGCTCAGGAGAACTGTACCGCGTAGTCGAGTGTGGCCGCAGTCCAACGGTCACAGCTAGTTGCAGCGTTACAACGATGGAGCTAGTGCTGTTGCTCGTGCAGCCATGGACAACTCGGCGGAGGTACGGCGTATATTTGAAAAACGAACAAAGGGGATCCTTTCGCAGTGGACCCGACAGACTGCGGACGGAGACACACAGGTATATTCCCTGTGAGGGCCACTGTCGGCTCTGGCGAATTTAAGCCTTTGTCGGCTGGAAGGAAATTCAAATTTCCTCTAAAATCGACGTAGATTTACCACTTGTTTCGGCACGCCTAAAGTGACGCGAAAGGAAATAAATATTTATTAACAAGATTAACAAAACGGGATCCACAGAAATGATATATCTTACTAACTACGCAACCCAACTCAGAAACTATTTTTTACCGAAAAATTAGTTATCAAGCAAGCTCCGACACTTCCAGCCAACGGCTGAAACAATCGAAGCTAACAGAAAATCACGTAACAGCGCTATTCCGAGTACGACTAAATTTCATCCACTGAAATAACCCATGAAATTTTAAACACATGTTAAATATGCAGAATCGCCAAAATACAACGTCACACTAACACGACATAAAGTAAAAATGACAAAACACAAAAACGCGAATATTACCTATCTAACTAAACAAGCCAACAAAAATTATTCAACACTATAAATTCCAACAAAAATTTATCCGTATCTTAGCGTTCATTCCAGAACCACCAAAACAACAGAAAATGGCTAAAATATGCCAACATTTTCTCACACGGATTATACTTATGTGCCTCCGTCCTCAGAGTCTGCGGGGTCCACTGCGGAAGGGTTCCCTTGTTCGTCGTCCCAATATGCGCCCACGCTTCGGTGACAAGCGGCACCTCCAGTGAGTTGTCTGTGGCTGTATGAGCTACAGCACTAGGCTCATCATCGTAACGCTGCGCGGAACCGTGACCTTTGGGCTGCGCCCACCCTCGACTTTTACACGGCCAAAGTCCCTACTGAGCCCAACGAGAGGCCACCTCTAAAATATCATAGGGGATGACAACCTCCTTTACAATGTTCCGGTGTCTAACGCGTAAAGGAAATCCAACCGTGCGCCACTCAGCCGACCCATTTTTTGTGCGCAAACCAGGACTAACCCAATGCCATTATAGCTATTCCTACGCCTGCGACTTAATAACTTAAGAGCAAGCTTAACTAAAATACTTAAAATAGTCCGAAAATACTTAATTATCTAAATTACTTACGGGTCTAACAACAGAGTCAATAACAGAGTCAACAACAACAACAACTAAAACCCCTGTACATGAATATTAGGTAAGAAGGGGAGCCGAAAAGAAAAGTACGCGATCGTAGGTACAGTCAATTCAAAGAGTGTATTAAAACGATAGGACCCATGTATAGAGCAGAGCCGGAACAGTATATAGTATAAACATATTCCTATGCCTAAGCCTAAGCCTAAGCCTACGTCTAAGCGTAAGGATGAGCCTACTCATAAGCCTAAGCGTAAGCCCAAGGAAAAAGTTTAATCTAAAGCTTAAACTGACTCTATTATAGCCCCTTCAGAAAACGATCCGGCTCTGTTCAATACATGGGCCAGCAATAGAATCTAAAAATTAGTATAAATTTAAGCCTACTCTGTTGATGTCTAGTAAGAAAGCAGGTACTAGTGGATCCACAGTGGGGCGGGCGGGCGTGACTCCCTCGCCAGAAACTTTTGCTAATAAAATGGTAAGATCCCTACATACATTTTCCCCCGCAGGAGATTTTTTGGTAAAAAATCGCGTTTCAAAAAATTAATTCCACGCCCCGTCAGAAATTTTTGGATCCGCCGCTTTAGCAGCCGCCCATCAGAACGAGCTGATGTTTGCACGATCTAGCGTAAGTAATGTGATTGTTTTTCCTTGCAACGTAAAACACCTTATGCATATGTAGTTCGAATTAAGGCTGACCAGACTTTCGATAAACTCTCTGTTGTAGTGGTTTGAATAGACGGAACCAAACCAAATCAGTTAAATTTCAGGTGGTTAAACGGAAGTGTTTATTAATCAGTAGCAATCTTCCAAACCGAATACAGCGGCCATCTCTGTTGAAGCAATTGCACAATAACGATTTTAGAATTATATGTTACGCTCAAAACAATCACCGTGTGGGCAGTGCACTTCCTTCAGAGCAACAAGTTAAAACAAGCGCTTAAGAAACAAAAATTGATGTTCGGAATCCCATAAAGGCAAAATCGAGTCTCGTACAACCAAAATAGAAAACTGCCAAGATGAGTACAAAGTCTAAACCTCAACAAGCAATTAGTCAAACTACAAGCTTTCTCAAGTTAATTTTGTAATAAAATTTTTTATCTTAGACTCCAGCGACTCAGAAATAATATAACACATCGTACAATGCGCTCTAAGCCAGGCGGCGTACTCGGTTCCTTAAAAAAACAACGCACTTCCTTCCGGTCCCGTTGCACTGGTGAATTCGTATCAGCTGGGATACAGACATAGAAAATTATCATTATCCTTGTAGTCGGAAAAGTTACTGTAGATATAATGCTATGGACTCTAAACCGACAATTTGAACGTTAGATATTTAGGCCCATGTGTAGAACATGGCGGGAACATCTTCCTGCGGGGCTGTAATAGAGTCAGCTTAAGCTTTAGACTAACTTTTTTTGCTTAGGTTTTAGTCTTAGTCTTAGGCTTAGGAATATGCTTATACTACTGTTCCGGCCCTGTTCTATACACGGACCGATGTTTAAAACATTTCGGGGTAATACTGATAGTCTAGCTTACAATTCAACGAGCACAGTAAATTACCGAGCTAGTGGTAGTTACACGCCGCACGGTTATTGCCATAATTATACATCCTTCTTCATTTAAAGTTAAACAGCTCAGAGAAACGGAATGCAACGCAATTTGTGTAAACATTAACAAAAGTTTTACAGTTTCGCATCGCCCGTGCCCGCAACGCCACTCCCAGTCGGGTAACATGATTGCCGATAATCAGTCAGTATTCTTGCGAGAATTGAGATGGATTTTCGCATGCTGCAGTGCTAGCTCCAAAAACCACTGCGGTGGCATATATACAACTTATATCCGTTTTTGAATGTGTCTTTCATTGGATAAAAAAGTTTTACTAAATCATGTTATGTTGGGTATTCATTTGAACTCTTCTGTACAATGTGTTTTTGACAACAACAAGCTCGGCATCAATTAAACGCACATTGTCATTGACAAGTTAGGTGAGTAGTTTGATAGCATTAGCATCAAGAAAGTGATCAATGTCAGAAATTTTTGGAAACAATGCCATAAATGAAGCCAGAACCTTAAAACTTAGTCAGCTCCAGTGAAAAAGCACCATTTGTCGCTAAGGTATACAGCTACAAATGTCTACGCCTAGGAGTGAGCAGTCAACACCTTAAAAGATACACTTCAGTGGTACCTACACAATATATCAATAAATCAGATGGTATATAGATATATATGAGCACACAATATATTAATAAATGAGATAGCATTGGTATATGCACCACCCATTCTACCTTCATTCATATCGACCTACGTCGGATCCAGGTTTGTTGTTAAAAGCTAAAATGGATCAAAAAATCAATTTCAATCACAATGTCTGGCCGTGTCTGTTTGAGGGGCTCCCACCAATCAAATTTTTTGGGGTGTGGGGACAACGTCCCATTGCCCCCACGGCGACGCCTTTGGAATTGGTCTCACGTGCTCTTTAACAAAATATATCTCGAGATCTCATGCTCTACATGTTACGCTTTTTAGAAGTTTGTGACATTTTTAAGAGGTATACGTACCTTAGTCACTGTCGGTCTAGCTAAAAGCCGGGACTTCAAACCTTTTAACTGAGCAGTTGGAGTTGGAAACGCGGGTTACGGGTGGTTTCGATTTGTCGACCTACCACTATGCCACGCAGCCCGCCTCTCCAACTGCTTTTAACGTCGATTATATACGCAGCCTACCTCCAACTGGTTTATTGTCGATTAGGTATATATCGGCAGTGCAGTGCGTTATATTGCGCGCGCACATATTAGCGGAGAAGCATAAAATTTTTATTTAGAAAACAGTATTTATGAAAGCAGAGTTGATAATTTTTAATCCTCAATAAAGTTTAACGTGCAGTTATAAAAGCTTGAGTACCTAGTACCTACTCAATTTTAAAGATTTATTTTTCGGCAGCACGTACATATGTTTTCAAATAACGGTGGTGGATTACGAAACATCAATTGCTAGTTCATTTTTGTAAGTTTAGAACTTCGTATGTATAAATAAATTAAGCAGCATATAATACATACACTTGCTTATTGTAATAGTGCATACGTACGCGGATTCGAAATTTCTGAAAGCCAAAGCCTTTAGCCGAATATCCGTACATATTTAGATCAGGGTGGCACCGAATCTACGATTTCACCGAATCCGAGTCCGAATCAGAAACTTGCATGTTGCAAATTTCAGTTTTATCTTTAATTTGTTTCAGAATATCGACGCAATGCCAGCCGCATAACTTTTAAACATTGATATTTCGTGCTCGACCTCAGTTTTGAGATTTGTGACCTGAAACAAAGATTTATTATTAATATAACATGATATTTAAAATTTTTATAAATACATAATATTGCCGAACACTGTTTGATTCGGCTTTTGGATTGACTTTTTCACAAGCGAATCCAAATGCGAATCCTAACCACAGGTTTTTGCCGAATGCGAATCTTTATTGCCACCCTGATTTAGATGTCCGTTTGGCAAAATACTTTTGTATAAGTCATTTTATTATTAGTGTTTTGTCCTGCAATTTTCGTAATCACCGGACCTGGATTTTTTGCTATGGAAGCCCAGAGCCGGTGACAGAATTTTTAAAAATCAAAATTATGGAATATAGACAGGTAAATTTTCGTGTTAATACCAATAATAACTTCTGCTCTCGGTTTCAAAGACCGAGACTACCATCCCTGCAAATATGTACTTAAATATCCGGCTCCGTCTCTGGTATTTTTGGTATCCGGTTGAACCCGCGTATTTTATTAACTTCCAATATTGGAGCTCAGAGTTATGTGCAGCTTCAAGTCGGTACTTCTCGTGTTTTATACTGGTGGCATAGTCTACTTTTTGGTTGGAAAAAAATAGAACCTCATTGCTGCGTTTAAATATATCCTTCTTGATAAAAGTTGAGCAGGAGGCGGCTGATATTCAGTTCGTATATATACAACTTGTAGTAATACATTCCAACTCGGCTCCGTTTATGGAATCTGGTGCAAATATCGGTAGCGAGTGCCATCAAGCAAAAAACGAATTTTCCGTTTTGATTTTTTATATGCTACCAAGGTTTGGCTAAAAGGACAAGCAATCATTAGCCACATTTATATACGTACAATATTATCCATAATTTTGTTGACAGGAACAAACTTGATTACACAACTAGTACAGATGGGATCCTTATTACGTTTTCAATATATTAGGTTCAGTGCAACAGTACAAATGACAGAAAGCTGAGCAGCGATTCAGTATCGAACTTTCCTCTGACTAAGAAGCCCTAGTAGAGATCGACATAAACAAAAAATTTGCTTTTGTCGGCTCCCGGTCTTAGCGTTCAGATCGATGAGCTTTAAGCCCTATCCGGCCACAACCGACACACCTCGATTAAGTAAAAGATTATTATGCTAAGAAGAGTTTACACCTATTTTTATAGTAATTTTGGTGGCTTTTGTAAAATCAATACCACTACTTATATACAACAGCAATAAGCCAAGAATGAGCAGTAACAGACGCTTAAAATTTCGTAATATTTCAGTTGGAGTAGTTTTTGGTTCTTCCTACTGAGACTGAAATAGTTTTTCGATTTCGACATCAATTGTAGATGAATAACATACACAACGCGATAAAAACTAAACCGCTCCAGTTTGTTATCTTTATATAGTCTTTCGCGTCGTTAGTTATATTATACGATACGTATATATGCATATTACTAGGGTTCAACCGGAACTCATGCTCCGGCTGGAATTCCTGAAAAATTCAACTTATGCTCCTGTTCCTGCATTCAAAGATGCAGGAACCGGAATTTTTACGGTATTGTGGCAAATTACGTATTCATAATCATTTAAAGATTGGAAACTGGTTGCAATTTTTGCCCTTCCGGCTTCGGTAAATTTTGACCGGAATGGAAAATTCCGGTATTAAATTTTGGTCAGTAAAAATTAAGATATTTTGCTAAAAAATGACGATAAAAATTAAACAGATTTCATTCGTATAGTACATAAACTTTAGTGGACTCCCATCCCAGATCTTAGCCATCTCTGTTTTATAGCACCTACGCAAATCTGGATGCCCTTAAAAGGACCATGGGCCAAACGATTATTGCAACTGAACGCACTGCTACAAAAACATTGAATTTTGTAATCGGGGTTGTTGTTAAAGTGTTAAAAAACGCATCGGTATGAGGTGTTAAAGTGTGTTACGTAACACTTTGGGTACTTTAAATCATTTAAGGTAAAATTGTAAGCTATGTTCTGATATCTGAATACAATCTAGTATTAGATTTTATTTTATTGTCCGGCTTCGACCGGATACTAGATTATCCGGCTCCGTCAGTTTTTGGTATCCGGTTTCACCCTAATATATACGTATGTATATAAATATACGAACTTCTGCAGGCTTTTGTAGAAGTTATGCATAAATCCAATCTATGCGCTTGCGCTATGTTATCTCGGCTGCTTGTGTCAAAGATAGTTTTTTAAACATATCCGCAAAGTAATGTTTAACTGTATTTTTCTTTGCTGACTGTCAGAAACCGTAGGAAGATTTACCGACTGAATATTTCGTGGAATTTATAGTGCGTATATTTCCAGGTTGTTTTGTACGATATAAACATTATCGCGTTATTCAGTTTCAGTCTCAGTCTTATTGAGGATATTACCATGACGATTCAATTTTCACAATTGATGGTTCCAGGGGCGGTCAGATTTGAAATATACTGGAGCATGGGCCTGATACTTAAACCGGCCGTTAGTTTGATATTATATGCATTTAAATGTACGTACATATATACGTACCATCTTTTAGTTGGATTTTTTGGTCCTTTCAAAGCAAGTAATGTGTTTAATTAATTAAATCTTCAAAATTTTTGTTATCGAGTTTCTTGATTTGATGCTGAATTTAAAGAACTGGAGAGATTAGCCGTCAAATTTTTTAAGGAAGGTGATCAATGTCACTGTTGAACGTGTGCCATTAACTTTTATTTTTGTTAAGTACACAAATTAATAAATTTATTAACTTCGTACTAAAAAGGTTTCGTATGATTTGGCTGGCTTCCTTGCTAATAACATAATTACATTTGACACATTTATTATTCGTTTTTACACATTCATTATCCGTATATGGTTTTAATGATGTTTCTGTTTGTATGTGCATTTTTACAGGTATGGTACTTATATGTACTAGGGTAGGGTACAACCCGGGTGCAATCGGATATAAGGTTCCGGCTTAATATCCGGCGAAAAATCGACATCCGGCTCCGCCTTAGGAATCTGGTATATAAACCTATCATTGGATACCGGGTGTCTACGGTCAACGAAATATTTACGTTTTTATCAAAAAATTTAAAGTTATGTACTTCGTTTTTTTTACATTTTTACAGTGTTTGTGTAATACCAAGCTTTGGATTGTAACATAAAAGCGTTGGCCCATGTTACTTTAAGGGGCGTCCAGGTTTCTGATGCGTCCATAAAAGAGTAGGTTTAGATTCTAGATTGCATTGTTTTGCTTAGGCTTAGGCTTAGAAATACGCTTAATTTACTGTTACGCCCCTTAAAGTAACATTGGCCAAAGCATTTAAGGCTGAACTTCTTTCGAAAATTTTAGCCCTTACACGTTTGATTTTAAGCTTATTGTGTTTGGAGCAAAAGTAGCATTCTTGAAACGTGAATTTCTTTAGTGTATTATTAAAGTGGTGTTAATTTTTCTGCAATCAGAAGTCTGGTTAACGAGTTTTTGGGTTTCCTCTGACACAGAGCTTCTCAGTTGCTGAAGCCTCGCGAGCAAAACGAGCCTGAAGCCAGACGTATTTTTGTGTGTTAAATTATACGGTAACCCAATTTTCAATTTTGGGGGGTCAGGACCCTAACTTTAGCCCCACCGGCAGTTTTTTCGTAGTTATTTTTTGTGTTTCTTATAGTTTGCTCGTAATTCTTGCGGAACTATGAAATTTTTTAATTTCCCAAAAAATTTATTCATCAGTCATCACTTACTTCAACAATAGTCATACATCTGATGAATCCTCGATTTCTCGTTTCGGTTCCAAACCACCGAGACTCAAAAAAGTGAGACTGAGACCGAGACCGAGACCTGCCCACCGGTCGATGAAACATGGTGAGCGAAGCGAATGAGATGGCAAACGTAGTTTTACATTACATCACATGGCAAATCTTCAATTCAAAAATCCATTTTTATATTCATATGGGACAATTTTTGCTATTTTCGGGTATATAACAAGTCTTAGTGGACATAACAGTGAATTACTCACGATCACTGTTAGTGTGTTGCAAACAGTATATGCGTAATTGATTGTAGTTTAGTTTTACAAAACCAAAAAAGTTATTTAGCAATTTGTTCATATTGAAAAGTGTTGTTAGCCAACAGACGCTCTAAATCAATATTATATTTGTTATTAAAAATTATCCGTATTCCGTATAGTCGCAATTTGTAGTTCGGATTCCGATATATATAGATAATCCAGTTCCGCTTTGCACCCGTATTGCCGAATATTTATTGCTGAAAAGTAGGGAACGACTGGATCCAGAATTTTCCATTTACCGGATCCGGATCTTAAAATTCAGATCCGGCCCGGATCCGGATCCTACTAGCTGGATAATTTTTCAATACCTAATGTATATAAAATAGAAAAAGTTCAACTGATTCTTTTGCAAAATTAGTCAACCAAACTTGCAGCAACTAAAAAAAGAAGTCTTTAAAATTTTTATAGTTGTTCTTCTTCCGAAACAACACTGGTCTCCACGTGGATGTCATTAACCTGACATTCCAACAGAGCATTAATGCTCACACTGTGCTTATTAGATTACGTACGCATAGTTGAAATACATACACCAATTTTGGTATGTTTTTGTTTGTATATCAAATTTCGGATCCGGAGATGCGGTAGTTTATTTTACCGGATCGGGATTCGGATCCGGATCTTAAAAATTGCAGAGATCCGGCCCGGATCCGGATCTCGGATCCGGTCGATCCCTACTGAAAAGTATACATATATAACAACTGACAACTCCATATTTTAGATTATTTATGACCAAAATCACAATATTTTGTTGCGAATTTTGTTCAAAATATTAAAAATTAGTATTTCAAGAAGCCCTGTTAATAATATTTCACTTGTCCTATTTCTAGGGATGTACCGATTAATCGGCGTCGGCATCAGTAATAATCGGTAGTTTTCGTAAGTATCGGCATCGGCAACTGCAAAAAATTGCCGATTCTTTGCCGATACTTTTTGCATTTCTGGGCGCATATCAGTTTGTCCGGTCACGAAAACTGATATGTTTCTTGCGTTGCTTGTGTTTGAAAGAATTAATTAAAATGAACCATTCGTCTAAAATTATATATATATAATCGTTTATGATGGGTAGGGTTTAAGTCTTTATAATAAAGATGTAATGTTGTATCCTATCTGTTTATTAAGCATGGTGTACTAAAGTTGGAATCGGTATCGGCATCGGCAAAAATTTTGGTATCGGCACTTCCCTACCTATTTCTATGCCAATTTTGACTTTTGCAGCTGCAAGAGTTGGCCAGTTTGAAAACGTATGGTTAAATTTGAAGTGAAGTCATTGGCATTACAGTACAAATTTATGCAACATTACCTACTCATACTTAGGCGATTTGCTAACAATTATGTTTACGTTAAAAAGCCTGAAGGCGTCAATCCTCGTTTGGAAGTTTGCTGAACAGGATTTCAGCAGTGTTCCAAGGAAATGTTCAAACTAGTTGTCAGGATTCCAACAAAAACTACGTACATTTTACATTGAATCAGGAATAGGGACAGAAATTTATTTTTCGTCAGAGCGGAAACACTAACCGGAACAGGAATTGCAAGTATATATTGCAGCGTCAAACTACTGAAATTTGACTACAATTCAAGTAAAAATACGCTATGCTGTTTGTCCACTGTGTTGCAATTTGATTAGACAGTTGTCAGAGTCCGGAAAATCATGCGTCGAACGCTTTAAGGGTACAGACGAAACAACAAGTTATGAGACCGAACCGAGTGTCAGCAAAAAGGTTTCAGATGTAATTTGTATTTCTACGCTAATTCAGAATGTACAGCAAAACCTATATAACTCAATGTTGTTCCTTCTTTCCCACCCAGAACAGGAACAGGAAGCAAATTTGGCAGAATTCCGGCCCGAACAGAAATTCTGGACGAAGTCTGCTAGTTGAGCAATGCTCGACAAATAGATGCTTAAATTAAGGGTTTGTTGAAAGTACAGATTAATAAATGTCAGTTCATGTGTTGAAATTTCGTATTTCCTATCGTTTTCTTACACACTTTAAGCGTATATGGTAGCAAGCAATGCTTGCAAACAATCGTCGGCCGAAACTTTGAGCAAGTCGCGGACGGTCTGATTTCAGTTTCGTTGTTTTCAATGTTTAATGCAAGAGACACCGAGATTTCTGATTGTTCCTGGGTTCATATTTTCACATCTCGGAAACAATGCAATACGATATCGTAATGAGGTAAAAGTTTAACGACATGCGTATTTGCTATTTGGTTGATAGATTATTATTCCTTTATGTGCTGTCGGCGAATGCCCGTATTATTCGCTACGTTGTCACCTTTTGTGGTAAGGTAAGACATTATTGCTACCACATAGCGGTCGTGTTTTCGTTTGCCCATTTTCCTTACGCATATTTAAATACGGATATATACGTACGAACGTGTATATATGGAATGGCATGCAATAAAGTTCTAGTATAGTTGTGGCAAATATTTTTTGGACCTTGTCAAGGGTTGTTTCTGTTTCATCTCGAGTGATCGCTGTTTAGTTTCTAGATAGCTATGGAATCGTTCGGTATAACATAATAAGTATAGATGGGCACCGGATATCCTGATACGAAAAATATCCGGATATGTATCCGAAATGAAACGTGTATCCGGATATCCGAAATGCTTTTGTCTAAATTTTTTTGGAATAATTTGCATGGTTTCATCACCAAAGTAGCTGGAGCTGATGAAAAAATTCTGTATCCAAACCTCAGTCAGAATATTAACCACATGGTTGCGTAATTGTTACACGATGATTCAAAATGTTTATTTCTTAACTAAAAGATACCAATATTCCAAAAACTTCAGATTAGCGTGATATTTATAGATAAACTGATTTCGTATTTTAGTTCATCTTAAAATTAACCCAGCGAAGTCTTTGTGTCGAACAGGCACCGTCAAGTACTAATTTTATTGTAATAATAGAAATCTCTACGGCCCTATAAAAGTAACATGGGCCTGAGTTTCTGTAGAATTCGATATACGGCTGGGTTTCACACAGGTCTAGTTTTATCTGTAATTCAATGCAACGCTAATTTACCTGTACGACGTTTTAGCGGTTTTATTTAACACAAAGTTTTTCTGAGTTAACACTTCGTGTGTCCGAGAATGATGATAGCAAGTTTACTGAGAACAGTATGATATAGACTACTGATGAACACCGGATATCCGGTCCGGATAAGAAAAATGTCTAAGTACCTCTACCTTACAATTTGTCCCTACTCCCCACATAAATTTTTTGTGATAAAATGATGTGGTCATTCATTACATTACAGTTTGTCCTCTCATCATAATACTTTCGTTATAAAATAGGGTCCTACCTTATAATTTTCCCGCTAAGAAAATTTTTTGGAGAAAAATTGCGTTTCAAAATATTCACCATCCCACCCATTTAGAAAATTCTAGAACTTCTGCTGAAAGCGCGACACCAGTATAAGTAAGATGGGTTGATGTTTATACGACTTGTAAGTGTATTTCAATCTGGTTCTTTGTTCTTGGAACTAAAACGATTCAAGTATATATAGTTCGAGGGAAGGGTTATATTCCAAGGAATCTCTATTGCAGTGGTTTAAATAAGGCAAAGGACAAGCCAAATCAACTCAATTTTAAGTTGTCAACGCAAGTATTTATTTAGTAGTCTGTCGCAATCTTCTAAACTGAATTGTCGCAATCTTCTAAACTGAATATCCAGAACTAGACATTTATGGACTCTCATTAGGGTTTAGGGACTCTATGTGCTTACGGACTCTTATTAGGGATACGGACTCCTATTGATTGGGACTCAAAATGGGTACACCTCTTATTCGGGTCACTACAGTACTGGCACAATAAATACCGATTTTTAGAATGGTATCTTTTATGCTCATATCAATTTGCTTGAGGGTTAGGATACTTCCTGTAGAGCAACAAGTTAAAACAAGTGCTTAAGAAATGGAAATTGAGGTTCGGAAACTCAAAAAACACAAAATCGAGTTTCGGATATCCGAAATAGAAAATTTCATTTCGGATATCGGGATACATATCCGGCAAGAATTGCCGGATATCCAACTCTGAGCGAAGCTTGGAGTTTCGCGAATCGTTTAATGTTTTGAACGCCGAATGGTGGATGTCCGTCCGACGGGAATCTTTGGAACCAGATGTGTTAGTGGGTCCGCGTTGCTCTTTAACCGCGGAAATTTTATTTTTTTACCCACGGGTATACCCGCACAAAATGCTTTTACCCGTTACACGTCTTTACCCGCGCAAAATTCGTTTACTATTACCGACTTTACATGTTCTTATGTTTTGTTCTGTGTTCAATACAATTGTGTAATTTTATAGTGCATAGATGTTACTCACTTGATTTACGTTATAAAAACTCTATCGGTAACTTTCAAAATAAACCATTAAGTAAAAAATCTAACACCGGATAATATTGCACATTATACCTATCACCGTTAAAATTAGGTTGTTTGCCAATGGATGATCAGTTAATCAAAACATTCTTGTCTGTGCAAAATCGTTGTAGTTAAGAGCGGATAAATGACACATTTCTTTCCGGTTTGTTTCTTTTCGGTTTCGCCACAATTTGTCTTAAGACCTCTTCCTGAAATCTGTAAACGTATTGTTCCAAGCGAAAAAAGTATAACCTCTATAGAAACGCGAAGAATGTGAGCAAATGGAATAAGATATATTGTTGCTGCCTTTTAAAAATCCTCAAATATTTTCTATTTAACAGCACCATTTCAGGAGTGTAATACTTATTTTCACTCGTACGGTAAAACAATTTGAAAATTTAAGTTGTTCTATATTATCTGGTTTCAAGTTTGTAATGAAAATTTTCAAATTTTCTTACCCGTGCTCGCGTTACCCGCGGGCAACGTACAGCAGCTAGGAACCGCTGAATGGATTTTGATAAAGTTTTTTGTTTTAAAGCTTATCCTGGAGTCCAAATCTCGCATTAGGTATTAGGATTTTAAGCTGTTGATGATTAGCTACAGGATATACGTATCGTTTGCGTAATTGGTTAAGCTTAAGTAAGGGCTTTTTAAATTATTTCACTGATTATTAGGTTTACAAACTATCTAATTACAGTATATATACGAAAACGTTTTTGGGTGTGGAATCTGAATAAATTGTTTATAAACCTCCAAAATCGATAAATGAACAGTTAGCTAATACCTAATGTAATTTGCATATTAGCTTAATTGGTTATGCCTAAATTATGAGTTTTTCATTATTTCGCTAATGATTAGGTTTACAAGCAATCTAATTTTAGTACTAAACGGTTTTTTGGATGCGAGAAATCTCAATAATTAGTTTATAAACTAGGGTGGTACCGAATCCTTGATGTGACTGAATCCCAGGTTTTTAATATAAATCCCCAAAACTGATCAATGAATGGTTAGCAGTTAATAGCCGAAACGGCCGGCAGCGACAGACCGCGGGTACGTACCACAAATCGACCGCTGTCGTTATCGCTTATACATTTACGGAATCATTACAATTCGATAGTTTTGATCCGCGACTCCGAATTCTCTGCGGAAGGAAAACGTTCTAAATTTCCCAGAAATCATTAATACCAATTCCAGCTAAATATAACTTTCCGGTATCGGTAATTTTTTCAAATTGCGGTTCCGGTAAAATGTAATTCCGGTTGCACCCGGAAATATATACAAAAATTTTGGGCTTTAAACCGTCGAAACCAGTGATGTAAATTTTTGAAAACCACAATGTTTATCAGCCATCGCATGAGTTTTACGGTTTGGATAGGACCGTACTAGAGATGCCCCGGAGCGTGACCGGACTGCAACATGGAGCAGACTGAACGGTAGAGATATTCTTGACCGGTCCGGACCACATCACTAAATACGCGTTTCCGTTCAAGTTTTAGTGTTTGATACGTAGCTAATTCGCAATTAACGCACTAAATATGTAGTTGTCTTGTTAGGATTGTGTTTAGATGCACAGTCAACTATGCATATTTTCACCCCAAATACGTAGGTGGCAAGGTTCATATGAAATTCCTGTTCGTTCCGGCTGGAATTCTCGCAAAAATTCAGCTCCTGTTCTTGTTCCGGCGGCGAAAGGCACAGGAACCGGAATTTTTACGGTTTTATGGCAAACGGTGTTGAATAAGCTTAAAAATAAAAAAATTGACATAATAATTTTTTTGAAACTCAAGTTCTTTTCTCAACTTGTGTTTCATGTACAGATTTAGAATATTTTAAACTATTTGACCCATGTTTTTGTAGAACTTGGAAAACTGACCACTGAAAACGCAGAGCAGTCAATGAACAACATATTTTGTTTTGAATTATAATCAGTTAACAGTAATTCGGTGATGCAATAGATTCGCAATTTCTGTTCCCTTTCCTGTTGCGGTAAAAAGCAATTCCTGTTCCGGTTCCTTTTGAAGCAATTTCTGTTCCGGTTCCTTTTGCGGTAAAAAGCAATTTCTGTTCCGGTTCCTTTTGCGGTAAAAAGCAATTCCTGTTCCGGTTCCTTTTGCGGTAAAAACGAATTCCTGTTGCTGTTCCGGTTCCTGCGTTCCGTGAAATACAGTTCCTGTTGAAACCCTAGTAGGTTGGGGCCAGCGGTCTTCTCTCTCCACCTCGTGAGCACAACTGGCCCCATTGGGCCCCACATTGTATGTGTCTAAAACTTGCTGCCTGCTCATTGATATAAGTACGTAAACTAAGTGTATAACGTAAGTTAGGAAATAAAATTATACATGTACATTTACACACAGTGACAAGCCTGAGATTTTCGACACGGACTCGTAATAGATACAAGTGAAACAATCTTCGCGACTGAAGCGAGTCAGGAGTCAAACGCTATTGTATTTCTACAAAAGTAAAAATAATTAAGACAGTAATATCGCCGTTTTTATAAACAATTTTCTGATCCCCTGTGGATCCTTCCCTTCATATAAGTTTATTATTATTATTATTATATATATTTATATATGTATTTATGTATATATGTATATATATGTATATATATGTACGTATATATTTTACTTTGGGGCATGTCAAGGTGTGCAAACAAGACTTGTGCGATTTTTCGAAGTTGGCGAGCTAATATGTTTTGACACATATCGATTGGATTTTTGTTAAAAGTTGCTCTGTTTTGTTATTAACGTAGATAGGCAAAGTTGAACGCTTTGTGCTGAAACACTATCCTGTTTTGTGAGTTGACTTTGCTGACACTATCACTGAAAATTTTATCAGGTTTATTTTTATTTGGCGGAGGTACGGAATATGGACCCCCCCCCATAGGAATTTAATAAAAAATAGTCATTTGATAGATTTCGACGCGATGAGTTCAAGCGGTGCTTTTTAGCGGTGCAGGGACCCCGGTTCAATAGTTAGGGCCATTTAAATTTGAACTTTTTACCACATAAAACATGTACAAACAACAATCTAATTTGTGAAAAGAATAAACCTGGTTTATTTTACGAACATTTGACTGATAGATATTTCCTGTTCTGATCTGCTGTGCGTGTTTGCACTATAATTTCTATAATTTCGAGGGCCATAACTTCTGAACCGTTGGTCATACAGCCATAAAAATGTTACCGTTGAACTCAGCTCGTCGAGATCTATAGGATGGACCGCTTTTTATCAAAATCCTCGGGGGGTCCAGATTCCGTACCTCCGACCTACTAAACTTGATTTTTGTTTAATTTGAAAACATATTTGTATTTGTAAATGCTCTATAACTAAATCAAGATACTAAAACGTTACAACGTAAACAGCGTTCCCTTTCAGTAAAGATTCCAGAGCGAGAAATTCCAAAACTGACAATGTTCTACTATGCTCTTGTACACTTCCCTCACTACAGGCTTAGGCTCAGACTTAGGCTTAGGTTTCGGAAACTACTTGCCTAAGCCAAAGTCGTTTCTTAAGTATCATCCTGTTAATTTGAGGGAAGCGTACAACAGCCGTGTTGCATCTTGATTGCGCCTTCGTTTGCGAAGTATTTGTGAATATAGGTAAACGTATATAAGTTTAATAACGGTGCTAAATCCACGTATAACTAAGCATGGCGAAACGATTAAACGGTGGAACTGCTGCCCGTCGCGCTTATATGTCGGTCAGGAACACATCAAGCGGAAGTTTCGGTTCATTTGATAATCCGGTTGAAATAAATTTTTTCTCAAGTGATGATAATCGTTCAGGTATACAGTAATAGAAATGCGTTGCTTTGTGTACAGTTGGCATTGTTTATCGATATATATTAAAACTGGAACGCCTCACATACGTATTTTGCGCAGCATTCCAACAGATATTTGTTTTATGATACGTATGCAAATTAAGTTTGTATGCATTGAGATGCCTACTGTTTCCGATGCTTTATATGTTTTACTTTGTTCACTTAAACATGAGGAGCCCAGGCAGCGATTTAGCTTACGGCCGGAGAAGCGTTTAGCTCAGTTGCACATGTGTACAACTACGTGTATACTAATATATGATTATATCTCACAAATTTTAACCATTGTACAGCCATAAATGACTATTTCCCCGGATTTAGCAACTGTACATTCTAAACGCCAATTCTTGTTCAGGACAGCTCAACCAACTAGGTACTGTAACAAAAATCATTTTGATTAGATAGTTAAGGACTAAGAGAGAAACAGCAGCCATTCGAAATATATTGACTATGATTAAAAAAATTTCTAAATTTGGTCAAAATTAGTTTAAATTTCAGTAGCTGTTTGGGGCTTGACGTACATTTAATTATCATCGTCGTCAATGTCGATTGATCGACAGTTGCCATCTTTAGTAATATCTTTTTTCGTTCAGTTTTAGAGACAGTGAACTGATTTAAGTATTGCATCCGGTTGCATATACCGCATCCGCTCGTCCAATGAGCGATAGATCTTAAACATGTTTTTAAAAGTAGAAATTGGTCAAATGTTAAAACTTTATTTGTTGTTTTGTGCTCTCATTCTGTATATACGTACGTATGTTTATAAACTAAGTGGTATAGTTAACTTCACACGTGTGTGTTTTTTTCGTATGTTTGTAATAAATATCCGAGCTGGGCTGCACATACGGGACGGGGCGAGAGGACTGCCCCCGGCCTCATCCCTACGGACATCTTCCGTCCTCACACCAGGAAAGTTGTCCACAGTATTGAATGATTTGTGGCTATGGAAAATTTTTCTTACATCGGCTCCATGTATACTAACAGTTCCTAGTCTTTGTGGGCCTTTATTTGTGCCATTTTATTTCTTGTTGCCTTTAACACAACAAAATCACGTGAAAATAACTTTTTAAGTAAGCGTTTGTTCCTCGAAGATGAGAAATGTAAAAAGTGAAACGGCATTTAGTTGTTGTGTGCTGCAATAAGTGTTGTTTTCAATGGTTTTTTGTTTAATTTTTGTTATTTTGGGTTGTTATTGACATTTGTGATGTGGTATTATTTTTGTCGAAAACGTATGGTGATCTGTATAATCAGTTAATTAGGTACGTAGTGTGGAGCTATAATTGCTTGCGTTGAGTTCGTAATACAGTTTCCGGTTTCGTTATCCCATTAATTTCTGAATCTGCAGACGGCGTATCGCAATATTGAATGACTGACAGTAAGTACGTTTTTCCCATTAGAATATTGGACAGACTCTGTAGCGTTAAATGCCAAATATAATGGTGCGTTATTTATTATTACGCAATAATAACCAGGAATACATGAAAGAAGATTGTTTATAAAGTTGTTTCATAAAAAATTTTGAAATGAAATTTAAAATAAAATTTTTTTAAGATTTTTGAAAAACGCGTACGTGGCACAGTACGGTACGTATCAGAAATTGCCACAGGGTACCACCTTACATTATTATATATATATATATATATATATATATATATATATATATATATATATATATATATATATGTATATATATACGTATATATATAATATTGTTTTTAAGCAACACAAGGAATTATGATGGACACAACAGATTCCAGTTTAGCATCAACGCGGAATAGCAATCAGTTACGCAGATGTGCTCCTTCTGACGGAAGCGGTAACGTAGACGGTGAATCAAATTCATGGGATGGCGACTGGAGCGAGCTCAAACAAGCAGGTCCGCAACTGTCGGAACCGTATGAAATCAGCGAAGTGCCACTTGAGCGAGAAGAAGACAAAAAAGCAATTCAGCGTCAAATTTCAAAGTAAGTACTCGAATCAATCGCATTAGTAGTTTCGCTGAAAATTGCGGGGTCCGAGGCTTGGCGTTGAGAGACATTAAGCGTGTGGGGGCAGGGTGCAACCGGAATTACAATTTACCGGGGTTTATTGTTAAATATTGACACTCAAACGGGTATATACGTATATGTGCTACCGAGTTGATTGACATTAGTCTGTGTTGGTTCAAAGCGACAGTGTGCGGGTGTAAACTGGAAATTAAAGAGTGCATATTTGTGATAACTTCAAAGATGAGTTAAGGTTACAACCTCACTATTCATTATTAAGAGTACTATGGGTCTGGATTGCATTTAAGGTGCCTGATTCCTCATCGCATAAATGATAACCAGAATACATATTTTCCAGCAATTATACATTTACAGTATAAATACACTACAACGTACCCTGCTAACCAGGGTACAAAGCGGAACTGGATTATACTGGACTCGGAATCGGAACAGCAAATTTATACCGGAATCGGAATCGAAACTACAAAATTTGTGACTATACGGATAATTTGTATTAACAAGTATAATATTGATTTAGGGTGTCTGTTGGCTGGCTGGAAATAATTTTCAAAAATGTAGCATGAACAAATTAGCAATCTTTTTTGGCTCTGTAAAGCTAAACCACAATCAATTATTGATAAGTTAACTTACCGAAAGCAATTGAATAGATAAATGATGCTGAATTTTTATACAACATATCACAACAAGTAGGTCTAAAATTAAAATGTGCAAATTCCGAATCCGATTGACTGTGCAATCGGAATCGAAATCGAAATCGGAACTCGTTTTGAATCGGAATTCTAATCAGAATCGCAATTCTGATTAATTGCACTCTGCAGTGCTAACAGTACAGCAATACATTGTTGGTGTTTTAGTATGTTCTTGCAAACATCACCGACGCGAACTGGAGGGTAAGATTGAGTGCGCAAAAACGTTATTCCTACTTAAACCAATAGAAAGCGTTAACAACGTTGTTTTAGTACCATAATACATGACTTCTTGAACCTATTATTCCCTTGACTTTTTCTGCTTTTTATTTGGTGATCTACATACTTATGTGGTTAAACTTACACATGCCATGAAAATCAGTATGCAATGCAGCGAACGTATTGCTAGGTTTTAGGTTTCTGAGAATGCACATTACTAGTTCAGCAATGTAGTCAAGTGTGAAAACTTTGGGTTTCTATTAAAAATCTGTGCTGCCACTGTAAGGTATTTAAGTAAATCAATATGTATTCAGTAAGATTTTGGTGTAAACATACTGGCGCTGGGAAAGTAAAATGTGAATAAAACTGGCCAAACGTTGTGCAAATGAATTTAGCATCGTATATACCTGTAATTTCAATTTTCAAATCCTCTTACCATTGCTTGCATGCATGAGTTTTTTAAAGCCAGGGTCTTTATCTCGGGGATTACATAAGGTTTCAGGTGGATTCGACTCGCTTTTTTGTGTTGTTTTGAAACTGTCTGACGAAGCAACAAATCCTTAATGTATTTGTGTAAATGATATATCTTCTAAGACTGCAATCGTGTGTTCTTTACCAAATTTAAATTAAAATTAACCCAAATACAGCGTTTTACTGGTTGCAGCGCTAACAATTTTGAAAAGTGTTAAAAAATTTTATATCCGTCTTGGGTGCGATAATTACCGCTGATTATTTTATGTATATATTGCATTACGTTACAAGCTTAATTAGCTTCAGTTTTATTCCGTACATTCTTGCCATTTTATAACGGCATAAAGCTTCTTAGTGGTTAATCTAGATCAAAAATAAGTCTATCTATACTGTTTCAGACGTCGAAGGGCCGACACGTTTCATCCAGTAACATCTCCTTCGACCACCAATCCACCGGATGCATCTGCCGCTAGTCTATCTCCGGCCTTGTTTCCTCGATCACTTCCGAAAGGTGCGTTGGACGTTGCTAATGCCGTACCATCATCAGAAGCTGGAAAACCTCCGAGTGCATGTGAGCACACGGGCGTTCGAGTACTGCCAAGTACTGTATTACCTGCGGAACCGTTGTTGGGTGGTCCGTTGCGATTTGTACAGTGTGAGACGTTACATATCGCTACTAATTGCGATGAAACCGGAAGTGGAGGGCCGTCTCTAACACTGCCGAACGGCACACCAGCAACCAACAGTGGCATAGAAAAATTGGCAGACGCACAAGGACACGCGTCTACGACCGGAGGAAGCACTGCTGTTGCAGCGCTTGAGATTCATCCAGACGCAGCCGGTGTTGACTATCAGCGGCTTGCGATTTCGGGTGAAATTGCTTCTGGAGTAAGTTTGAAATATGGTTCAGGTACACTTGCTCCCTGCAGTTTTCGTAAGTTTATGATATTTTGACATCACTGACTGAAGGTTAGACTTAAATTTTAGCGTAGATTTAAGTATAAGTTTAATAGGCTAAGAATTATATATGGGCTTAGATTTACGGCATCGGATATTTGGCTTTCGCTATGATTTATGCTAAGGTTTGGAGGAAATTGATTCAGGACTAAATGCAAAATCGGTTATTTTACACGGTTTCCCAAAGCTTTATAAATTTTGTGATTTTGAAAAAACGTAGATCTTGGCTTATACCTGAACTTTGGCGTTTGCTTAAACTTATGTTTAGGGGTAAGCTTGCTGGGGAAGTGTACAAGAGCCACAAAATCGTTTTTATCTGGTAGGAACATTCAGAGTTATAAGCAGGTTTTTATTATGACTGTGTTTAAACTAAATTTTCAGGTGCCACTAGAAGATGTTCGAAAGGCTTCTGAATTTCTTGTCAAAGCGTTACTTATTAGACAAAAGTATATGAATGTAACGAGTCAGTTTTTCCCAGTGACAACTGTGAAGTTTCTCACAGGCGATTATCCGGACAATATACCGACTCCACAACGAAAGCAAGATCCGTCCGGTGAGTTTTTTATAGGTTTTAAAAATATATCAGTGTTGCTGTTTAGGGTTCAAGAAACAAGGTTTTGAAAGAATCAAAACCATATTACGTACTTTTTGCGCCCACTTTGCATCTTTGGTGAATACAAGTTTTTCAACCAGTTGGTATAGCAGAAGAAAATGTAAAAATTCATCAAATTCTTTTCTCTCTGCAACTTTTTTGCGAAATCAAATTAGAAAAATGTCGTTTCAATTTCCACAAGTCGGGTGCAGCAAACTAAGGTGAACATCGAATTATACAACCGTTAGATTTGTGCTTCAACTTGAAAATTACATTGTCATTCTAATAGAGCTATGCAATAAGGTCAAAATTGACAGCTATTAAAAGACTCTATATATGGAGTATAAGAAAAGCAGTGTAAATATTGCTGTTCGGTCGAAATTCTTTTATGTCGAATTCTAAATCGTTTATAGAACTTTTGTTGCAAGCAAAGGAATTTGCCGCGTTGAAAAATAATAATGAAATGGATCAAGGTATAACGCGTGCAGTGACCTTGAAATGGACTGGGTGTAACTGTGTTACCATTAATCAAAACATCGTGTGGTTCTGCATTCTAACGTTGCACTAACGTAGTTGTTAGTTTGACTAAATGTTTGATACTTCTAATGAGTGCGCATTACACGACACAGCTTTTGGTAAAGGAGCTGTTTCGAAACATGGGTATAATCATTAACTTTGGTGGTCCCACAAGTTTATAGCTTTGTATTTTCTTTGAAAATCAGGCAAATGGAAGCATTTCGGGGGTTGGGGGCGGATTTCCTTTGCGGAACGCTTCTGATGGTTAAAACTGTGAATCTTGCTAGACTATTCTGAGAATAGTTTCAGTTTTTGAAAGAAATTTTTTAATCTAAGTGAAAAATTTCGTGCGGTTTACTCTCGAGTGTACATGCCTGAGTGGAGGCAACCCTTGTAATTCCGATGTCTTCTGTATTATATACGCAAAGATTTGGAATGTTCGGTGTAACGTTATAACACGTCGAAGCAATGTAAAATTTACAATTTTGTTTAAGCTCATTCTCAACTAAGCTATCATCCGCCGTCGGAAAACGGTGATCCATTTGACATTGTTTATCAGCCGTCGTGTGGTATGACATTGCAAACCATTGACGGTGTTGTGAATGTAGTGAAGCCTGATGGAACAACTGCGTTTCCTACTCCGAGTCGGGAAGAATTTCTTACTGACATGGGATTTTTGACTAATCTCATTTCGAATGGACCATTGTGAGTCAGAGTCTGCTTTTACTGCTGGGTTGTCTGGTTTGAGTGGGAATTTTTCAGATTTCGCAAGAAATTTTATAGCCTGTGTTATTTCTGTCGGTGAATGGTGGGCTTTGTGAGGAAGGGACGGATACATAAGCCTGTTACAGCTCGCCGGATAACATTGAGTATATCGTCATAGTATTTACATATATTAGACTTCTTGTGTTTTACTTTGTGTTTGAGTTTTCAGTGTCACGATTGTTTTTTGCTTGAGCTATAGCTCATTCGATAAGATATATTTATTTGAATAGTGGACGCAAACGTATCAACTATTTTGATTATGTTCATAGTATGATTTAGTATGTTCACAGTATGGTTTGCAGGAAATCGTATTGCTATCGACGCTTGAGTTATTTATATTCGAAATACCAGCTTCACGTTTTGCTGAATGAACTCCGTGAGTTGGCCGAGCAGAAATGTATTCCACACAGAGACTTCTACAATATTCGCAAGGTAAATTCTATCGTTGGGCTGAATCATTATCGTATTGATTATTATGATGTAAATGTAATGTCTTTTTCTAATGTACGTACGAAAGCTCTAAACGGTATAACGTTGCCAAATTTTGCATGATTTAATTGTATCTGGTCACGGCTTAAATGTTTGTGATTTTGCATAATGCTAATTGTTTAATTGCTGCTGTCTTATTTGTCTTGCAACACGACACGTGTTGTGTTTGAGCATAATTTCAGGTAGATACTCATATTCATGCAGCCTCGTCAATGAATCAAAAACACTTGTTGCGGTTTATTAAAAAGCAAATGAAGACCCTGACAGACATGCCTGTAGTGAAGAAGGAAAACAAGATACTGACGATGAAAGAGGTATATAAAATGTTGAGTGTAATACTTTGAAAATTTCGTCATAGTTTGCATTTTGTCGATGTCGTTCAGTTTGTTACAGCGCAGTATATCCTGATTGTAGTGAGTGGTTCGCAGTTTGTTGCAGTTGCAACAGAGTTTGAGCATACTGCACACACCGTTATATCTTGAAAAATATACGGAACATTATTCAAATGCAAGCTTAAGTGCACACATTCATTCACATTCCTGAATTTTAAAAGTTGATGTTAATTTTGAACTGTTTTAGGTATTTGAAAACTTGAACGTAACAGCGTACGATCTTTCTGTTGATATGCTTGATGTACACGCGGTATGATGATTTTTAAAATAGAATATTCCTTTTAATAGTTTTGCACTTTATCTTGTATGATTCATCTACATTTTCAAATGATTGTAAAACACGACATTATTTGAAAGGTTTGCCAAAATTTGTGTCAGCACTGCAAGTAAAGGTCGAGATACAACCTTGGATTACACAATTTATTATTATTAATAGACTTCAAATCTATATTATTGCGCTATGATTTGGAAAGATTCGCTGTTGGCTAATACTGATCTGTGTTACTACTGGCTGCAAAATTTTAACTTGTCAAACTTCATAGTACATAAGAGACTACACATAACAATAACATTTATATCTTATTATAAGTGAAATGCAATGGCAAGTTAGTTGAAGAAGTTAATAAATATTGTCGCAAAACGTTTTCTAAGACAACTACTTAAAATTTTTGAAAAATGTTTTGCCACTTTTTGCGCAACAATGTTTCCACAAGTGGGCAACGAATAACTTGAAAAAATCTTTAAGCAATTTTAAGACATAGTGTTCACAAAATCATTGTTTTTCTAATGAACAGCTGTTTAGAAGTGCAATTCAAACATATGGTAGCGCTGCCTACCGGCGGAAAAATAAGTCGTGAACGTGTTAAAGAAGATGGCTTTGTTTTTATTACTAAAGCAAGATTGATACGGTTAAAAATATAATAGAAGAGCGTTGCATTTTTTTAATAATGTACGTGTGATTCATTGCTTTAATTATGATTGGTTTTTAGGATCGCAACACGTTTCATCGTTTCGACAAATTTAATACAAAATACAATCCTATCGGCGCGAGCGTTTTGCGAGAGATATTTATCAAAACAGATAACTTTATTGGAGGATATTTCTTTGCGGAGCTATTAAAGGTTAGTCTTATGTTTATTGACCTCGAAATAGAATGCATTTGATCAGTTTTAGTGCGAATTTTGTGCCGTTTTCGTGACAACATTTAACTGCAATGATTAATTCTGATTCTGCAATAAATATTTGCGTTGTAAAGCTATTTTTCTCCGAAAATAAAAAACGTAAGATTTTATAGTTTACACCAGAGGGGCGTTTATTGTGTTGAAATTATTTATTTGTGAAGATTCATTATCCTAACGACTGACTGTTACAGGAAGTTATGAGTGATTTAGAAGAGTCTAAATATCAACATGCAGAACTTCGACTATCAATATATGGCAGAAGTCGCGATGAATGGGACAATTTGGCGAAATGGGCTGTTAAAAATCGTGTTTACTCTAAAAACGTTACTTGGCTTATTCAGATACCGCGCCTATAGTAAGTATGTTTTGTTAATACCTGTAGATTGCAATAAGTTTAGGTAACTGCAAAAAATTATTAAAAGCTCACCATAATTGTTACGAGTATGCTACCTAGCTTCAGTTCCGGTAGCAAGCCGACAGCAGATTCTGGTATTTTTCTACATTCCGTCGTTCGTGGTTAGTAACTACTGGGCTCTGACTCGCGTGTAGATGATATTTTTTTACAGTTCACAGTATGAGCTAGGTACATACATTTTCATTATGAGTTGGTACGGGGGGGGGGTAAGAGTCAATTCAAGAACTTTTCAGTTGTAACAAAAATGAAACTTTCTTTTGAAATTTTATAGAACGTAACTCCCGTTCCAAAATCCTTGCTACGGTCCTGCCAGTGCGCAGATAATTCGATTCTATTTTTATAGCAGGATGACAGTATTTTACTTAGAGAATATATTTACGAACATTTTGCGCAAAAGTTTTCACTTTGAACATGACCTTAAAGAGAAGTTTCCTTTTTGCACATAATGTAAACGCAAACGTTTTTTTGCAGTGACGTATACAAATCAAACAATTTGGTTGAGAATTTTCAACAGTTGCTAGATAATGTGTTCATTCCGCTGTTTGAAGTTACTAACGATCCTGCAAGCCATCCAGAATTGCATTCATTTTTGCAACACGTAAGCGTTACGGTGTTAGTGTTTGCGCAGTAGTTATTCTAAGCATGTGTTTTTAATTTTGGGTAGTTCAATTCGCCAGATGTCTGTAGTTAGTGCTTAAAATTAGAGCCCCTTTAGATCCTTTCCAGGTGTAACCTGTATGCCCAATTTAGAAATTAATCGTTGCTGTTAAGTCTAGTATATTCTGCTTCCTTGGTTACTGATGGTGTTACTGTTGAAGAAATTTATGTACATGATTTTGAAAAAAGTGTATTCAAATGTATTAACTCGAATTTCGTTGCTAAACAGAGTTTATTGATTAAATTTATTGGAAAATGTTGATAATTTCAACACGAATTTCTTTTGCTCTGGCATTAAATTTGAACGGTGAAAAGTTTGTATTTAAGTCAATCATCTCGAATTTAGTTTCTGAACGGAGTGTTTTTGACTTTGACCAAATTCATCGAAATTGGTGTTAATTTTCACCTGAATTTCTGTAAGAAAGTGAATCATGTTTTGGCATTGAATTTGAACGGTTTTGCGACCAGTTACTTTTCGCAAAAATTAAAAACTAAAAGTCAACGTTTGAAAAATTTCCACTGAAGCAGAATGTGCTTGCAGTGCAAGTTGCTTGTACATGCTAGATTTTGGACTGAAAAAGTATGATACAGTTTGGTAACACTTTATTATATCGAAGGGCACAATATTGATCTATGCATTAATTTTTGTTTAGTTTTCGCGGCTGTAAATTGTAATTCGGCGGGAAAAATCAATTTGAATCCTTGTTTATGTTGTGGCTAAAAATTCAGGCCTCGCTCCGTTTCCGGTTTCGATAAAGTAATAGTTCCTGCTGGAAATTTGAGTTACAGTTAAGCGTTTGACATCATTTAAATACGTTGTATGTGGGTAAATTTTGTGCTAAATTTTAAAATTCAGTAGTGCATTAGCACTACAACACGTGACAGCGGTTGTAGGACACCAAGTGCTGTTTGACACGACGGTCGTGATGTCTAGCATCTACTTGTTACTTCTTAAAGGTTGCTGGGATAGACTCGGTTGATGACGAAAGCAAACAAGAAGTTGTTCAATTTGACGCCACATCACCAACTCCAGCAGAATGGACAGATCCAGAAAATCCTAGCTATACGTACTATATTTATTATTTGTACGCAAATCTTTCTGTCTTGAATCAATTTAGACGGTAAGTAAACCAACGAAATTACTGTGTATCTAAGCCTGTTATTTTCAGCCACGGACAGATTTAAGTGCAATCGCGGTTGCATTCCATAAGCGAAGCAGGTCGTGAAGGATACCACATTACATCATTATGCAAAAAATTAAACCCACACCATCATAAACGATTGTTTTTTCAAACAGAAACGCAAGAGAGATAACACTTTCTGTGATCAGACACTTTGATAAGCGCCAAATTGATAGTATTTTAACTGACTGTTTATGTGCAAAAATTATCGGTAAACAATCAGCATTTTTGTAGTGCCGATACCGATACCGATACTCAGAAAAACTACCGATTGTTACTGATGCTGGTTAATCGACACATACTTATATAAAATAGCTTTCACAAACTCAGTGAACGAAGTCGCTATTACAGCACACGTAACTCTGTTGATGACTGTAGTTAAGCTGCGTAAGTAACTCAAATACAATAGTTTTAAAAACTGTTTCTGTAGCACCATTCTTTGCGGTTGTAGTCGGAAACAAGAAATAATTTTCCTGACGTAGTGGTCCAAGGGTTTCTGCTTTTGAATTAAGTGTAGCTGGCGTGATACGAAAGTGGCATGAGAAAAAATGCACTATAATCAGTGTTTAGACAAAATCGTGTTAGAAGAAACATTAACGTGACTATGATTACATATTTTTCAGTGAACGCGGACTCGATGTTATCAAATTACGACCTCATTGCGGTGAAGCTGGAGCTGTAAACCATTTGATTGTCGGTTTTATGTGTGCTGAAAGTATTGCTCACGGATTAATGTTGCGAAAAGTAAGAATAATAGTGTTTATTTCTTCTAATCAATCAAACTTGGACGCATACAGTCACGTATGAAATTAAATGAAATTGTAACCGCGTTTCAAACCGCTGCTTTGAACGCGATTTCTCGTTTCTTAGATCACAATTACTCGCAGACAGGATTTAAACTGTTCAAGATAACTGTGATCATAACCACTATCGCAACCGCGGTTGCGTAGTATTAAATTTTCAATAGTTTTTAAACATGGTTATAACCGCTGGATGGCCGGGAGCAAGGATAATTCTGACGCGAATATGAATCCTCCACATCATTACTGCGCGTTTAATTCTTTCCGTGACTGCATGTTATTTTACATAAGCGCTTAAGGCTGCTGCTGCTACTGCATTGAGGTCCTATACATCGCCGGCTTGCTCATGCTATCTTTGCAGGCGGTTATTTTCTGAATGTAGTATGTTCACGTTCAGCTGTAGTGTTTGTATACGAGTTTTCTTGTGCATTACAAATTTTAATTCCATGAGAGGGATAGCTGATGATGGCGTTGAAAAACATTCTCCAGCTCATGCGGTATCACGGCGTATTCATAATATGCTTCTTGTACTGCCAAACTTACGATATATAAGGCCATTGTAGCGAAAAGTTTGCATGGCAGCGTAGCTCATAGGTAAAGCAGCGGACCAGTAATCCGTGCGTCGTGGGTTCGAGCCCCACCGCATTAGCAGCAAAATCTTCATGACGGGCTCTATAATGGTACTGCTTAAATTAGAATTGTATATTGTTCATTAGTGTTTCTGGTTTGCAATCTGATATCACCATACATTTCATGTGGTTTGTTCGCTCTTCCAGGTTCCTGTTCTTCAATATTTATTCTACTTGTGTCAAATTGGTATAGCAATGTCACCATTGTCTAACAACAGCCTGTTTCTAAATTACGGTCGCAGTCCGTTGCCTGAATTTCATGCAAAAGGACTAAACGTGTCTCTTTCAACTGATGATCCACTACAATTTCATTTTACAAAGGTGCGCAATCTATTACGTATTGCAGTTATAACAGAACATGAAAATTGTTTCTAAAAGCAATTGTTACATATTATCGGAATACACGCAAGAACCTTCAAATTTGCTGTAATATAACATTAAAGTTTCGCCTCATATTTTTTGGTTACAGTAATTAACCGTGGCTTTTTCGTAGACGTTACTTGTTTTTAGGAAGCTCTTATGGAAGAATACAGCATTGCGGCGCAAGTATTTAAACTCAGCAGTTGCGATATGTGCGAAATTGCTCGCAATAGTGTTTTGCAGAGTGGTTTTAAACACGAGGTACGTATTGTATTTGTACATTTTTAAATGTTGCAATAGTTTGATTTGAAACAAAAATAGGAACATTCATGTAAAATGTTAAAAAGATTGTTGCATTAGCTATTTTTTGTGAGTTTTTGGAAATCTGGGGAATATATGTATGCATACCTTTGGCAAAAAATATCTTTTAAGCGTTTATACTAAAATATGCGTTATTCGTTTTTGTTATTTTAATCACATTCAGCTTCCGTTATTTATACTATTTTTGTTTAGGTCCTGGTAAATTGCATATTTGAACATGGCAGCAAAAGTATGCATTGATTATCCAACATCATCAGTACCTAAAATACGGACATTTTTGGCGATTAGCAACTATACATCTGATAATCCTCCATATCCTGACGGTTCCTTAATGTCAAAATCTATAGTGGTTAAACAGTTTCTTTAAAGAAAAGTTATTGGCTATCGCCAGATCTTTCATCTTAATTTTGTAAAATAAGAATATCCGTTGTTTATAGGTTAAACGCCATTGGCTTGGTCCTGATTACGAATTACCTGGTGTGTGCGGAAATGACATTACTCGGACAAACGTTCCTGATGTGCGAATAGCGTATCGACACGAAACTCTTATTGATGAATTATGCTCTATCTTTACAGTATACAACAGTTGCCATAGACATGACAAACGATAAGTGCCGTATAATGTATTATGCATTTTTGTGGTCGTTAATTCTATGCTGTTTCCGGTGTGTTTTCTATGTCAATATTATTGGCCATTATTTTTCCTTAACGTTATCGTAATTGCTTATTATACTGATGTTGAGTATTCATCAATTATTATTTCCGTTTCCGGTTTCAGTAAAAGTGATTAGAACCAGCAGAGCTGGACTAAGACTTAAATCGGCCCTGGCATTTTGACCATTTAGAAAAATTATTTACATTAGCAAGATTTCTTATTTTGTTGACTTTCTCAAATTGCATGCGGACTACTCTGCATTTGTTCGGCAGACCCGCAACCAGCACACCCGTGATTACTGGTTAACACGACAACTATAATCCACAGGTGTGGGTTTAATTCATTTTTTTGTGTTACATTCAATGTTTTGTCGCAGTGTTAACTTGGTACTACTGGCAATTTGTAAGCTAACAGTCAATACAGCAAGCAACAGAACAATTTATAAATGCTTTAAAACGATGTCTGGTTTGTCCATTTAAGTTCAATCTTCCCAATTAAAACATACGTAAAGCTATGCCAGAAAATATTCTTTGGTGTGGAAAACATGTGCCAAGTAGGAGGTTGTGTCATTTTATGTTATAAGGAACATTTTGTGTTGATTACCATTGACTGACACTATAATTAATTTTGTTAAAGGAAACTGGTGTAATTACATTTGCGATTCTGCTTGGTTTAGTACTTGTGGCCCATGTATAGAACAGGGCCGGATCGTTTTCCGGATGGGTTATAATCGCGTCAGTTTAAGCTTTAGACTAATTTTTTGCTTAGGCTTAGGAATAGGCTCATCCATACGCTTAGGTTTAGGCTTAGGCTTAGGCTTAGGAATATGCTTATACTACTGTTCCGGCCTTGTTCTATACATGGGCCGTACTTGTTTACTCCCCCAACCAACACTACCGATAATTTGCTAAATGGTAAAAGTCAATATATTCATACGTAATGAGCGGTTCTCATACTAAAGTGCTAACAACATTAGTATCTGTCATACTTCGTTAGAAATTTAAACTGTCCTAGTTGGTATGAGGGGTCCATTCTGCGTAGGTCACTTGAAATTGCGAGGGGTCCCGGGGGCGGCGGCATTCCACCCCTTCCTGATTATTAAATATAAAGTGCTCACCCGTACTACGCTACTTTAAAAATATGGGGAGAGGCATTTTGTGGAGCGAAAGTAAGCAAGTACCAAGTTCTTCAGGTTCTTATTGGTATTTTTAAATAGTGTACACATATTAATAAAGTTTTTTTTTCTATAGTTCTTGTTTATGGTTTGCTACTACTGCTACATGCAGTATATTATTTGCGTTAGATTTGACGGGCAAAATATCCGAGCCGAATTCAGCGGAAGCAGTTTGTTTCAATTTACTATAAATACAATATCAAACAAAAGTATGTATAAATTGAGATGTTGTGTAACCGGATATCCGTTTTCGGTAAATATCGGCACTCGTTTTCGCTATGGAAATCCTGAAAATATCGTTATTTTTATGCGTATATTTGTAAATTACCGACCAGTTTTTCAATACGAATTTCTTGCAATTGTTCAATATGAAGTGAAAATAAAATCATGACAAATTTAAAATTTTTTGAGGGGCTCATATTTTTTCAATAAAATTTTAAAGAATCCAGCGAATTTTTGCATCCCAAAGCACAACCGGAGGTGAAAAACTACCGGAGCCAATTTGCTTTATAACAAACGCAATGTTTAATTTTGCATCAGAATTGAAAACAATTTTTTTAAAAATTGAAATCAATTTCATGCTTCTCGTCGAAGATATTTCTTGACTTATACTAGATTGATGATACATATATAGGCACTTTTTTTACATTTCCTACCACAAAAAACCCCCCTATAGAAAGATTTTCTTTAATTGGCTTCTCAGGGAAGCTATTGCCCCCCTGACGTTCCGCAAGTTCAGGGGACCGTAAACAGGATGGCCGGCGGTCGCCGCACACCCCCACACTATGCAATCCATTAATATTGGAACATGCGAAGGCTTGCGGGGTGGTAGACCCTATTCTACTTAGCGTCCCTTGAAACTGCGGGCCAGGGGGGCTCTCAGAATATATATGTAACCGGAGGTGAAAAATTCGGGAGCTGGAGGTTAAGAAACGCCGGAGCCGGAGGTGAGGCGAAATTAGGTAGTAAAAATGATGGTTAATTAGTTAATTTTAGCCAATATCTGCAATATGTTGTTAAGTTGTTTGGTTTTACGCGAAATTTCGGAAATACTTTGCTCAATTTTGTGACGAAACTAAAAGGAAACGCGCTAAACAGATAAATTTTGCTAAGTTCAACTACTTACCGAAATTGCCGGACCCTCCGAAGGAAATTGTAAAAGCAAGTTCCTTCAACGATTGCCGTTGGCACTGTTTGAGCCAAAACAGCGAGTGCGCAACCTCCATTTGACACGGGTCGTCGCGTGAGCGCGTTAAATGCAATTACCCTTGTATATTCTTATCTGAAAAGCAGACCACGTGTTTACCCGTTTCTATTATTGCAACAAATTTTACAGAAATGTGTCTAGTGCACTTTGTAACAGGATGTACCCGGATCTCCGTTTCCGGTACAGATCAATGTTCGTTTCCAATATAGCAATAACGGTGTGGATTACGAAAATCTAAAATACAGCAGATAAAGTGAATACCTTTCACCAACTAGGGTTAGTTAACCAATACCGAAAAAGAAAGTTAAAATGAATTTTTTTCGATGGCATGTGTATTTCATTTTCTGCTTCTGATAAATTGTAATTCTGGTTGCCCGCTGCCACCAAGATATGCCAGACCTGCCACTGCACTGTATTCCAGAAATTCAAATGGAACAGGTGTTTTTGCCGCTGTGTTGTATTGGTATTTTATCTTTGTCTTGTATATATTTAGTAATTGTCGTTATATAACAAAAACGTAACATTTTTTAAACATTTCCACTGTCATGTTTTTGAGTACGGGTGATTGTGTTAGTCAGTTTGTTATATGTTTCTTTGTTTACGTTAGTTCATGCTGTGAAAATTGTAACCAAGAGTGCATTGTTAATTATTGTACGAAAAGCGGAAATGTCCAGGCTGCTAATTTAGTTTATCTCCACGTAAAGATTTGCATCAGAATGGATTTCGATTTCACTCTGAAAATCACTGTGTTGTTGAATTCGTAGCGCTAGTGCATACTCGGATTGTGGTAGAAAAATTACACCAGATCAACTAAATGCAATTAGGATGCGATCCGTTGAATGAATGGATTTGAGAATAGTGTTACTACACTTAAGTTAATAATTGAATTTTTGCTGGGGGTAGGAACGTGCAGTATACGACCCTTTTGACTAAACCTTTTGAAAGTTTTGCGCACAGGATTCTTTTATGAAATGACCGAGAACAGTGTAAAACTGTTATGAAATGGAAATCAATCCAGCAGGGTGCAAAACGGAATTGGATTGTACTGGAATCGGAATCGGAACTACAAAATTTGTGAATATACGGATAATTTGTATTAACAAATGTAATATTGATTTAGGGTGTCTGTAATCTGGCAACAATTCTCAAAAACGTCGCAAGAACAAAATGGCCATCATTTTTGGTTCTGTATATATAGCTAAACTACAATCAATTATTTATAAGTTAACTTACCGAAAGCAATTTAATAGATAAATGATGCAGAATTTTTATACAAATATCACAATAAGTAGGCCTAAAATTAAAATGTGGAAATTCCGATTCCGATTGATTATGCAATCGGAATCGGAAATCGTTTTGAATCGGAATTCTAATCGGAATCGGAATTCCGATTGCACCCTGCAATTCAGTGATAACAAGCTGCGACAGTTTCAAATTATTCTTTAAAAATATTTTAATTAAATTGTTGAGTATATTTTTGCTTTAAACAGGTTATACTACCAATCATTTCAATATTATTTATTCGAGTGTCTAGTATTCGTTTTAATTCAACGTTGTAAGTTTCAATAATGCCTGTCGAAGGTCTCACGCCTGATCCAATATGCGTTCGGTGTTACTTTCTGGTTGATCAAGAAGCAATGGACTTCATTGATTCTGACGTCATCACTCCAAAACATTTAGTCCAAGAACGCGATCGTTGGACGGAAACATTCTACGACACTGAAAGTAGTTCGTTAAGTAACGCAGAATGCATATTGAAAACTGATTCATCAGCTCCGAAATTTTGGAAATTTTTTTGTTTCGCTCGCGACAATATTATGGAAATCACAACTGACGAACAAGAGATTCGTGATCCGTTGTCGCGAATGTTAAATTTTTCAAGGTATTTACCATATCGCCAATGTAAACATCAGGGGCATAACAGTATTTTAAGCATATTCCTAAGCCTAAGCCTAAGCGCACAAATGAACATATTCCTAAGCCTAAGCCTAAGCGCACAAATGAACATATTCCTAAGCCTAAGCCTAAGTCTAAGCCAAACAAAAAAATCAGTCTAAAGGTTAAGCTTGTTTCTTTTCTAGTCCCACAGAAAAACTCTCCGCCTGTTATCTTTATATGCGCCAACGATATGATGACGCACTGGCGGATCCAAGGAGGATGGGTCATATATCCATCCCCCACCGCTTGTCGTGCTGAAAATTTTGCGATGCAAACTGTTCATCTGAAGCTTTTACCAGGTGTTTTCTAGCCAAATCGTGATAAATATGGCGAGGTTACAAAAAAACCTGCGCTTTATCATAGTTAAGTAGTCAATGTTAGATATAGAAAAAATTACTATAAACGGGCTTTAAAACTAACATATCCAAAGATAAATTGTATCCTTTCACAACGGAAAATCCTGCATTAGCAAGTGTAATAAATGTTTGTTTAAAATAATCACAGTTCAGTATTATGGAAGGTACAAAGCATCTGCGATGAGACTCAACTTGAGTTGCTGGTCCCATGTGCGCGTCTTTCGAACGACTTGTAGCTGTTATCATACTTTTGGACGACATGTTTCGAAATTATGCATCGTTCACAATACAGTATTTCATTTTGCCACCGAAAACACCAGAGATAGCGTAAACACGTGTCAAATTTCAAAATTATCAAGCGTTAATCCTACCATTACGCAAAAAATGCGTTAATCCTACCCTAACGCGTGGTACAAAATGCTGTGTAACACGTGTTCGGGTCGGGTTAAACACTATTGGTTTCCTAAACTACACATAAACAAACACGAAACAACTATTTTATTGGCTTTGACACACAAACGTTCGAACAGTAATTAAAACAAAGTATTATGCTGTAAAATGACATGTATAGACCCTTGCGGATATGCGTTAACCCTGCGCTAACGCGTGTCACACAACGATCTGTGACACGAGTTATGGTAGGGTTAACGCAATTTCTGCGTAAGTCTAGCGTTAAACCCATGACAATTTAGAAAATTAACACGTGAACACTGTTAACCGTACCTTATATAGTGTTTTCAGTGGCAAAATGAAATTTTTTTTATTGTGAACGATTTTTGTTTTTCATTGACAATTATTCGTCTCAGGGTCGCATGGCAGTGTTATCACTAACTGCTGCTACAGACAAATTGCAACAACGCATTTTTCAACTGTATTGTTCTTGCTTATATCTGTTGAATTTATTTAGTTTAGGGTTCCAATCGGAAGTATATTTTGTCGGAAGCGGAATCGGAATCATATTTTTTGTCGGAACCGGAATCGGAATCGGAATGGCAATTTAAGTTTCAGTAATTCTATTAAAAAGTAAAGTGTACGACTTTTGTTCACAATTTCAGTAAAAATTGGTTGTATAGGCAGTCACATTTTGATAATCGGCGCAATAATTCGCTTTCACGTAACAACTGAGAGTATTTACTCAAAGGTTACAATCAGATTAAGTGCAAACTAACGAAAGAACTGGCAAAATCTAAATTGAATCAATCACTTTAAAAAATTATAACCGAAAATTCGGAATTCCGGCATCGGAATTGTAGTAGTCAGTCGGAATCGGAACCCAAATTTTTTTCAGAATTTCAGCCAGAAAAGGAATTCCGTTGGAATCCTGGTAGAACGCGTTTTGTACAAATCTTTATTACAGTCATATTATACTCGTGTAATTTTAATGTCCAAATAATGATCGAGAACCCGACTGAAGGTTCGAGTTGCAATTACGTTTAATGACTTTTATACTTGAATGTAACTTTTTATATATTTAACGTTGTTCAGTGTACGTAGTTCAATTTTGGCACCAAAAGTAGCTTAGGTGGCCGTTTCTTTTGTCACCAGAATTTTAAACGTACCGGGTCAGGGCAATCTTCATACAGGTGGCGTTCAAGAACGACCTTGTAGATTGGTTGAAAAAAATTTTATCGTAAACTGTTACATTTGCCACTGCCATCCTCCTTATTCTTAATTGGTTTCTAAATTCACGTTTAGCAACGACACACTATGTACCTACATATATAACCAGGCCCGTAGCCAGCTCACCTTGCTTGGAGGTGCTAAATTTTTTCAGGAGGGGCTAAAAAATTTTCAGAAGGGGCATTCAAAGGTTTTCATTGAGGTACAAGCAAGGTTGAAAATTTTCTAGGGGGGGGCCAAAATTTTTCCGGGAGGCGCTGACCCCCCCCCCCACTTGGCTACGGGTCCATATATAACTAATGAAAACTGTACTTGTGTTTCAGCCCGGATCATATAACAAAAGATTTACTGAAGCCTTTTTTCAAAATCGATAATGTTACGCATGTGTACTTGGTCGATGGATGTGAAGTATGCGTCACACGAATGGATTTCGGTTTCGCGTATTGTGCCATTCAACGCTATTGCCTCAATCAAAAACGTCTTCATGTTGCACTGCAAGATATCGATTCCGTTGCCCAAAAATTAAGTGAGCATTGCTAACACACACACACGAATATTAGCTGGTGTTTAAATTGCTATTAAAATGCTTAATGTTAACATATTAAAAAATTTTACATTTTTACGACTTTGATCTATTGTAAAATCATGATTTTTGTGTCTTGTAGTTTGGCGACGAGAATAACGTGAGTGTGTCCAGTTCGTTATTTCACGTTATATACTTAATTTTAATAGACTTGTTTATTCCTCCACCTGAATCCTAAGACGCCAACCAGGTTAGAAGCTGTCTTATAGATTTGTTTGTGTGGAATGAAAATTTTGACCGATATAAAGATCAGGGGCGGAACGTTTGTCTGCGCGAATTGCAATAGAGTAAGCTTAAGGTTTAGACTAATTTTTTGCATAAGCTTAGGTTTACGTGTAAACTCATTTTAACACTTAGGCTTAGGCTTAGGAATATGCTTATACTACTGTTATGGCCCTGGTTTATACGTTGGCCAATATTTTTTATGCAAATCCAAGAACTTTTGAACTACAGCTGCAGCATGACGGTTATCGTTATATATTTCATTGCATGTAATTGTTCAAGAGTTAAAAGATCTCACACGATACGAACCTTACGATTATGTCAAAACACAAGTCAATACTACTGCTGTTGAAGTAAAATGATGTGAACGAAATTGATATATCAGTATAAACGACATATCCGAGTGAAATCGGTGATAATTCCTTCTTTTTTCACTTTTAGTTGGCTTTTTAGTTGGGTTTATGTCCATTGTAGCCAGGGTGCAAGCGGAATTCACGTTTCGGTGGGGCAATCCGGTACTTTTTCACCAGAATTTTCCGGTATTTTGTGTATTGAAAATGGCATATTGTTCTAACTTTGTCCTAAAAGTGTCTGAGTGTGTGTTGCCAAAAATTTCAATTTGCACCGTACCCCATAATTTATCATACGTTTCCACCTACTGCATTCGTTTCAGGATTTTGGCATTATAAACTGTGTATTTACACCATTAAAAGCGATAAAATTGCGTTAAAATGAACTTTTCGGGGATAAGTACTTTTTGTTTTCTGGTTCCGGTTCCGGTATTTTTTAACTTTCCGGTTCCGATATTTTATAAATCCAGTTGCGCCCTGATTGTAGCATTTACATATAAGTGACAGTTTTGTTTGTGTTGTCACATGTTTAAAGATTCAACTATAACTCGCAATAGCATGGCTGTAAAAAAATTTGATGCCAACTGTAACTGACACTGTGAGTGTAATCTCGTTAATGGTGGTAATTTTTGTATGTGAATTTTGGCCTTGGCAGAATTTAGTGTATATATGAGTTGTCAGGAAATTCAACATTAGTCTTAGAGTAATATCATGTTACCAGCAACTTTGCGGTTTAATTGATTTAATTGGCATTAGGTTACTAAATATATACTCATAAAAGTTTGCGGCGCTTTGTCTCGTGTAGCTATTCTTTGTTGATACTGGACCATATGAACTTCTGGCATACATTTTTGTGGTATTTTTTGTATTGAGGAATTTAGTAAAATGCTTTTTCGGTGAAAACGCAAACGCATTAAGTTGTGTACCTCCGTGCGACCGGATATCTGGTTCCGCTTTAATATCCAACAAAAAACCGATATTCGTATCCGGTTTCACTAAATCTGTATGCTCAAAATTTGACTGTATTTCGGTTAACGAAACGAATTATTTTGGTTTATGGTTTCCAAAAGATATCCCTAGGGACAAACAGGAGTCGGCACCTACAAAAAGTCAGGTTGCGGATTCAGTGGAATTTTTCAAACATTCAAGAAACATTACTATTGCAACAAATAGAGCCCGCATCAACGAAACAAATATATATCGATATATTACACCAGAGTTGTCTTAACTCACCACAATCTCAACAATTGCAGATAAGCACGAATGCTATGTAAACCTTAAACTGAATCTAAAAGGTCTTCGTATTTTGCACAGGGTTTACCTAACTTCTCTGGCCCATATAAAACATCAGGGGCGAAACGCTTTTCTGTGGGACTGCAATAGACTAAGCTTTAGACTAATTTTTTGCTTGGCTGAGGCATATGCTTAATCTTATACTTAGGCAGCTTATAATACTGTTCCGACACTGTTCTTTACATTGGCCGAAATTAAAATTTTGCCGAATTCGTGTTCCACTCTGCGGCAAAACCAAAGTATATATACAGGATGAAACTGCACATAAAGGAGAATCACTTAATTTATAGCGTAGACCCATGTTACTTTTAGGGCCATCCACTGTTTTTGTTGAGTCTGTTAAAAAGGAGCCGAGTGTAAACGGAGAGTAAAAAATTAAACGGAAATGGAATTTCACCGTGCAAGCTAGCGACATCAGAGTGCAAGCGGAAATAAAATTTTCTGAACGTAAATAGGCAAGTCAACTTTTAAATAACTTTGCAGCCAGCATCCCTCTACCAATTTCTAGTTATACAGCATGGATTGTTAAACAGTAAATTCAACGCCACTGTATAACTGTGTAATTTTGTTACACCTCCGGCGTCGGTAAAAATTGAATTCGTAGTCTTGGCGTATTTTGTACCTTTAGAGACCTAGACTAGACTCAAAATTAAGCCTGATCTTTATTTCTACACTAGACTTATTTTTAAAGTGAGATTTCAGGTAAGCGCATATCTTAACAATTACAACAGTTTTTACTTACGAAACAACAACATTACGCAATACAGCAATGCAGAAAATAATTACGCTCATAGTAACAAGTTGCCCGCTAAACAAATTTCTCTGTAAACAGCATATGATTGCATTTTTATGTTTTGCAAGTTTTTTGGTCATGATTGTTGTGAAATTATTTTGCGGCTGAAAATGGTTGTATACCAAAACTTGCACGTTTGAATAAAGTTTCCTTTTTCTCTGAGGTATAAGTTAGTTATCATTGCGCGTATGTGCAGCAGAAACTTCGGGCTTCAGCGTTAATCGCCTGCAATCCAAGATTCCCAAGTTGACCTCAAGTTTAGACTAATTAATTGTGCTCAACAGTAGCTTAAATTTTATCTAAAACTACACTAAGAATTGTCATGTCTGCATGGTGAAGCGTTTGTACAGCGTTTTTGATATGTCGCAGCCACACGCCAGCTGCTACAGCCATCACAGCGAAATATGATTGTTCAAGACAAATCGAAAATACCAGCATACTTCGACGGTACGTTAGCTAAAAAATTTGTATGGTGTCACACTAACAATATTAGCTTTACGTAAAACGAGTATTACTTTTTATTTCGAACATCTCATCAATGGCTGATTATGTATTGATTTCAAGCAGAAAACATAATCCATCACTGAAACTCAGCTAGTTTTGTACTGAACAAACTAATATTGTTTCTGCGGTGATGTACGTACAACTGTAACAATTGCAGTGTAGCAAGCCTCATTCATTGTCAAATTGTGCAACAGAACCGCCAGTAATCGCCGCGCCTTCGAACGATGTAAGCAACAGCATCAACAACTTAGCCGGATTTCGCAAAAATACGGCCACTGATACACATAAAGTTTGCACACGCAGTGATCATGAAATGAAGTGTTATTAATTACTAATATAAGAATACTATAGTGTTTTCTCGGCTGATATAAAAGGAAACAAGAACGTTAATTTTTCAACCATCTTTAGACTCATGCCGCTCGCAAATTTCATAGGAACCTGATACTTTTGACACAATTTATGAAACACTCGAAACCAAAATAAATGCAAGCCAATATCAACATAACAAAAACACAAAAATACTGGCCAATCTTAATTATAAGGCACTGCCCATTGAGATCCAGGGAGATTTCTGGCCATAAGAGACTGGAGGTTAGTTAAGGCATAGGATTAAACTTGGGTTTAGGCTTAGCCTTACGCTTAGATGATACCTAATGGACAGGCCCTTATGATTAACATAGGCCAGAACAGTTTTTGGCATTGCTTCTTTCTTTTGCATCATTCCTTCCTGATAATTATATGAATACCTGAGTCAGTATAAACTGGCTCACTCAATTCGCCAACCTTTAAACCAAAAGCTGCGTCTTCAAACGGTTTCTGCATTTGCCCTCGGCTAAAATGACCCAAATCTCCGTCGCGCTGTGCAGACGAACAATCAGAGTATTGGCGTGCAATTTCTTCAAAATTTCGAGCGCCAGAAACGATATCAGAGCGATAACCTGTAAAATATTACTATTAGCGATATCGCTTCAATGACTTCGATCTATATAAACACGATTATCATTCAGATCGTACATACGCAATTCCCACATACGAAGTGGCATAGCAACAGGGCATACAGAGACGAAAGTGAAGTATAGCGCAATGTAGTTACATGCAGTGGTCGACGGGGTGGGTCGGGATTGAATTTCGCGGTCCCAAGCGGCATGTCGTACCATTAAAAATTATTGGTTTTCAGAGTAAAACGAAACTGATTCGCCACTGCTGGCCGATGTGGCCAAACGTATGTTTGTCGCCCAAGCATCCTTATCTAGTTCGGAACGAGAAGTTTCGTCTTTTTTCTCGACACTAACAGACCGAAGGCATAGAACGGGGTCTACGATTCTTGAAGCAATTGAGTGACAATTGAGATTTAACTTCAACCTAACTAACACAAAACAGGTTTGAAAGTTGGAACGTTTTGCATACGAGCTGGCGCTTAAATTGATAAATGCCCAATGACATGTAGATTATGATTTAGTGATGCAACTGGAATCACGGTTCCGGTAGGGAAATCCAGTATGTTTCACAATACGGTTCTGGTAATAAATCTGGCATTTTTTCGCTGGAATTTTCCGGTATTTTCTGTATTGAAAACTTTTCTCATTGGAAAATTTCACAAAATTGGCATATTATTCGAACTTAATTTTCCAAAATTATATGACCTTGTATTGTCATAATTTTCAATTTATATCATATCATACGTTTCCTAGCTACTGCATTTGTTCCAAGATTTTGGAATTGTAAATGGTGTGTTTATACTATTTAAAGCGACAAAATAGCTTTGAAATGAATTTTTCGGTAACAAGCGTTTTATGTCTTCCGGTTCCGGCTCCGGTATTTTTTTAACTTTTCCGTTCCGGTATTTTATATTATAATTCTGGTTCCACCCTACTGTGTACCGAAGACCTTTAAGAACAGCGCTTAACAAACATACCTTTTAATATTTCCAGCGCCTCTTCAGGACTTCTCGTTATTTCTGATTCCCGCCAAGAAGATGGTCGACGTGACTTACAATGTTTAACCAAAATGTGAGAAGCACGCACCTGAAATTAGTACATTCCACAACTCTGATAGTCTTTTTCGTTTCCGTTATAGAATTACCAGAAATTCGGTTAGTTTACACACAAAACTAGTTATAAACAACGTATGCATCTCGCAATTTTTCATTATAGATATGCTGCAATTGTCTGAAATGAAATAAAAAAATTACGAAATTCATGCAAATTTTTAAAAATTTCAGTGCATCCGCCATTTTATTAATTTTATAAAGCTCGAGGTGTGAGGACATTAACGCGGAAAAGCTACTTACTACAGACACCCAGGAACCTATCGGGATTTAAAAACAGAAATGGTTCTTTGTAAGAATTTCGAGAAAACAAATCGTACGTGCGTATTTGACAACTCGCTAAATTGCAAACATTTTATATACTCACCTGTTCGGCCATTGTATTTATTTGGTTGCTTTTGAATTCGGAATGTAGCGACAGTTAGTAACGACACAATATAAAATAAAAACTAATACTAATCTCAAAATTAATATTACAAACAGAATATATAACATTTGAAACCGAAGATAAAGGCAACCAAACTTTACAGCAGTAGTACAAACACAGCAACTCACAATCTACGTGGAAAACACCTAGGGTCTGATTCAGAGTGGGAAGTGGATTAAAGATTTTTTCCCGACCACGGATGGACGGTCTTGATCACCAGCCTGCCGAGACCGGCCAAGAAAAAATCTCGGTTTCGGTGAATTTTTGGTCATTACCGAAAACGATTAAAATTTTCAAAATAAAATATTTCTAATGCTTTTCTGTAGTTTTTTGTTTTATAGGGTTTGGCGTTTTTCATAGCTTTTCTGTCTTTTTTCAGAATATCTTCTCGTAATTATTACGTAACTACGAAATTTCGAAATTTCACAGAAAATTTTGCATCATCAATATCATTTACTTGAACAATACACAAATAAAATTTTTTCCCAGCATGTTTTCCCACGCTAAAAACATCTGCCCACAACCCGCCTTTAACACGCGCCTAATTTTAGACATCGCTGGTGATTTGCACCGTAATGACGTTTTGCGTTATAGTTCCAATGAATTTTACACCTGAATGGGACGCGCGAACCCGCATTGATCCGAGTCGACGAAACTTTTTTTGCCTAATTTCAAGCTTCGGTCGGTGTTGAAAACTCACATTGAGTTGCCTGTAAGCAACTCAGCGCAGTGTATATACGTTAAATAGTATATATCGCACTGTGTTTAACAATTGCAACACGTATACACAGTACTAAATCACCACCAGACGTGAGAGCCCCCTCGCACAAGACGTGAGAGCCCCCTCGGGCTCGAGCGTGAAGCTCCTATAGCTGAGTGGTGATGGTATACGCCTCCCACTCCAGTCACTGGAGTTCGAATCCTAGCATAAAAGTAGGTCTCTGGGGAAATAGAAAATATTCATGTGAGAAAGGGTTAAGCGAAAAATTTTCTGTTTACTATCTTTAAGCGAAAAATTTTCAGTTTACTATCTATAACCCCTTCTCACATTGAGTTGCTTGTAAGGAACTCAGCGCAGTGTATATACGTTAAATAGTATATATCGCACTGTGTTTAACAATTGCAACACGTATACATAGTACTAAATCACCATAAGACGTGAGAGCCCCCTCGGGCTCGAGCGTCAAGCTCCTATAGCTGAGTGGTGATGGTATACGCCTCCCACTCCAGTCACTGGAGTTCGAATCCTAGCATAAAAGTAAGTCTCTGGGGAAATAGAAAATATTCATGTGAGAAAGGGTTAAAACTGATACCTTTCCATTTTAATCTAAGACTGACTTTGACTGAAACAAATGAAATTGTGATTTTCATGTGCTTATCACGAACTTCAGCTTCACTGAAACATTACTTGAATATTGCACGTAAAAAGTTGCACTAATGCATCTGGAAAGGAAAAGAATCACATTTGGCTGCAAATTCCAGTTTTATATGCAGCAAAATATATTAGAAAATACCAAAGCCGAAGGACAACGAAACTAGCCGGATCCGGAGGTGAGGCGAAATTAGATAGTAAAAATGATGGTTCCTTAGTTAATTTTAGCCAATATCTGCAATATGTTAAGTTATTGGGCTTTATACGCTAATTTTCTGCGAAATTTCGGAAATTCTTTCCTGAAAATTTTGACAAAAGTAAAACAAACACGATAAACAGATAAATTTTGCAAAATTCTAGTACCGAAACTGCCGGAACCTCCGGCAAAAACTCTTCCGGAGCCGGAGGCAGACCTCTGGTTGTACCCTGGAATACACCTATCAAAACAGGAAAAAAGATACACTGACTTAACCAACACGAATGATACTAACTCGCTGCTGTTTTGGTTATAATGAATTGCACTCGCATCAAAAATCGCATTTTACTTGGTTTTCCAAAACACAAACAATATTAACATAAGCGACATGACAAAAAATGAAAACTAAATAAAACACCAGTAATAAACGTCAATTATGCAACCAAAAATGTTAAAGCACCAAACATCAATCGCATGAATATTGCTTTGCACAACTGGTTTATAATGCTTTAAGCTCATAAACAGTTCTAACCGCATGGCCTTTTCACTTCGGCGCTGGTATTTTTCCATTTGTGTTCCTCTAATAAGACAATGGCATTTTAGCCTACGGTATTCCTCTAACTCATAAACATGTCATCCGCTATAGTATATGCATTTTCTTGCACTAGAAAAAGTTGAAATTTAAACACACAAAGGATATCAATGTCATTGAATTTTTTCAATGAAACATCTGCAACTGTCAAAACTTTTTATTTCAGGGTTATTTTTAAAGAAATACCAACAACGTATTTTTCAAAATTGTGCGAAATGTTAAAAGCAAACGAATCGAACATACAATTTTTGTAAAACTATAGAAAATTTGACTCCCGAAATTTAGGGAACATTCGACGGAAATTATAGCAAAGCCAGAGGTTGATTTTCTGCCAGAGCCAGACCTCTGGTTGTACTTTATGTGACAAGGGGTAAACTTAACCAAACAAATTACTTGGTTGTAAGTGCCAAATTTCAAGTTATCATTAAAAGGGGACAGATACCCAGTGACATTCTGGTATTCCTTACTTTTTGGGAAAAAATTACGTATTTTAATATGTGCTAAATAACACAACCTAGTAATAGCATACGACACAGGCAAGATATGACCGTAGTCCAGCACAACTCACTTGCTGGATACCACAAGCATGTTTCAAATAAAAGTAAATGCCATGTCGAAAATGCAGTTCAAGGTTAATTTCACCATCAATAGTGTGTGATCGAATCTCAAAAATACCAGAAACGCAAGCAGAAAGCAGAAAAAGTACAATAATTTCAACGAAAATTCGGAATAAGACTAGGTTTCGTAAAAGCCGAATGTAATAAGGCTAGGAAAAACCTGTTTATGTTTTTATTTCAATTTAAACAGACCGGATTATTTGTCAGAAAGTTTAAACATTTGCAGTTTGGCCCACGATGCATATTTCAATAAATGCGGATTTCTATATTTAAAAATTCAGATGTTCCTATTGTCTGCATAAAATTCGGCAGGTCTAAACGCTATAGTACTTTATGTTTTTAATTACATATAGGAAGACATTATTTGAAGTCACTATTCCGATGCGGAAAAGGTGCAATCGTTGGTGCAGTGCCATTACGTTTAGTAGTGCCCTGATTGCTGTGGAAACGCAAACGTAAAACAGACGATCTATCATGCATAACAAAAACACAAAACAAGCAATATGTACAAAAATTAGGCTTTCCAAAAATGGCTAAATAAAGAAGCTTTCATTGTACACTTACACTTTTGAATAAAAATGTTAAAAACTTATCGAAATCTTTAATTTTAACGTATCAAGCATGTTATTGCATGCGTGCTTCTAGCAGTTACGTATCGCTGAAACGATTAGCCGGGTTGTTGACATGCGTAGTTTTGCTTTTTAAAGTTGTAAATTTTCCAAAAGGCTCAATGCATATTTTTCACAAATGCAATGGCCAATATTACTGTTATGGCGATACTGTAAGGCATATGATTATCTTAAGAAAACCCAACGTACACATACAGTCGCGACTGTAACCACAATTTTAGCTGCGTCTGTAACCGCAATTTTAACCACGTCTGTAGTCGTGAAACTGCGTGCGCAACTGCAACGGCCGCGGTTTTTGCGTCCACGTAAATTTCGGGTATGAGCGTTCGCGTATGCGGGCGATCGCGAATCGAACGTTTGGGTCGCGATCAAGGTTTGAATTAATTCTGTCCGTGACTGTACATACAGTCATGTCAGTCCATATTAATACAATACAATATCACATACTTAAAAGCATACCTTGGTGGCTGGACAGAAATTAACCGGATAAAAATCATAACAGCAATAATGATTACCTTCGTATCATACCGGAGATTTGAGGATTTGTGTCAAAAAATGCTGCTCGAACATATTAAAGAAAGGATGATGTTCGTTGCACATTAAATATAGAATATTACACATACAAAAGCAGTACTACGCGTTAAAGTTTCAGTCACTTGAATATTCAAAAATCGCATTTCGTTTCCAAAACTGCAGACGCGTTTAATGTTAGCACAGAATAGCGCAGATGATAACTACATCTCTAGTCATTTTAGAGAGCCACAGGATGTCCATTAATAGCAGCCGCAAGAACCCGGTGCTCACCATTTGCAACATGATCATCATTCTGACCGCTGTCATCGTAACGCAATCTTCCATTTACACGTTGATCATTGAGCGATAAACCATCCGCATGTCTCTCTCGCTCTTTTACCGCAATGCGTCGCTTTGCAATTGCAAGCAATTGCGTGGCCTTTCGACGCCGTTGTGCTTGTTCAATTTTGTCGTATCGATTCTCTCCAGCAATACGAAGTGCCTTAATTGTTCGCCACATAAGCGCTATTACTATGTAAACGACAACACCAATTGTTGACACAAGCAATGCAACTACGTCAAGACTATGACGCTGGATATAATTTAACACCGGTGCTATTTGCGAGCGTGACCAACGTAGCCTGTACAAATTGTGTCGACTTAATTGACTAATTACATGGCTAGCTGTATCCACTGGATCTAGAAAGCGGTCAGTCATCAGTCGAGAAACCATACGACTGTGTTGTTGCTGCCTAAAAGTGAAAACATAACAAAATATCGGTACCGAGCTTCTAGTTTACAATATGTTTGGTTCGTACGTGTGAACAAATACAAATGTTTAAAGCAAAAACACCACCTAACCAACCTACTAGCACGGCACCAACTGCAGCTTTCCCCGAGGTTCCAGTCTCCAAACATAGTAATCACACTTTGGTGTGACATAGTTTCGCTCCAAATGTACAATTTGCCCAAAAACCAAAGCTTTCATGGTTAAATCAAAAGAATCTAAATTGGCTAGTCTAAACTGCTTAAACATATATTATTTACAGACGAAATTGACATGAGCGGTATTACATTTATATTTTCATACAGCTGCATTCCATACAATGTTTTTACACTATTTGCAATCTCCTACTGCGGTAACACAATATAACATATAAATAAAAACACCAAGCAATAAAAATTCTTAAAGGAACAGCTTAACAAATAAAAGTTTAATAATTTACTCTGAATGCGTCAATGTTTCAATTGAATCAAAAAGTTTCGTGGCAGTCACTAAACGCGGTTCAACAATTAATCCAAGATTTCTTCTGACGACTTTGTTCAACGCGTGATAGTGGCGCGGGAGAAGCGGAATGCCTAATATTAAAACAGAATATATGGTTTAAATGTTACTGTTTAATCACTAAATTTGTAGAAAATGCAACTTTAGCACGTTACACCGTTGCAAATTATCAGCTTAGTAGTCGGGATCATTAACAAACAGAATTGCATAATTGCTTATTGATATATTTCAAAAATACAACGTTCTCTTCTGGGTACGTACCAACCAAGTCTTGGTGAGAAAGTACGTAAAACTTTGCCACCAACCTAATATAGGAATTCCACACCGCAACGCTTCTATAACTTGCGCCATTTCACCGACTGTGACTAACAAAACTGTTTTGTAGTTGCCTAAATAATAATAATAATGGTAAAACCAAAACGAAGTCTTATTTTATTTACAATTTTTCAGATTCATTTCAGACCAAACCATGCAGGTTACTGATCAGTATATGCATGTTTTACGATAACTGCAGAATATAGCAGAAGTTTGGTAATACAACTACTAGCCCGACACCATCTCCATAAAGGAATGATTGACTCAATAATAATTTTAAATCTACTGCATGTTTCCAGATATATACTAGAAAAACAATACAAATTTTTGTTGTTGCCAAATACAATACTTACAAACTGCATCAGTAAACATAAAATCGCCCACAACTAAATTATCGGCCAAACGATTCTCACTCACTGCAAGCTTTGTATCTGAAACAGACAGCACACATAAAAATAATATTAAAAGAAACGCGACAAGATAACAATTAATCAACGAATAATTCCGACACAAAATAAAGCGAAAGCTTAAGCAGCTTAAACACTGATAATGAAAAATGTTGTGATAGTTACCAGACTATAAAATCGCTGAAGCACTGTGTATTCGGCCTTTAAAGGATAGACTAACGGGCCCATGTTTAGATGAGGGCCAAAACAGTAGTATAAGCATATTCCTAATCCTAAGTCTAAGCGTAAGGATGAGCCGATTCTTATTCCTAAGCCTAAGCAAAAATTTAGTCTAAAGCTTAAACGACTCTATTACAGCACCTCCGGAAAACGATCCGGTCCTGTTCTATACATGGGCCGACTAACGCATGGCAAAGCAACGCTGAACAAACGATTGCTGCTACTGTTTACTCACCGTTAGTATGTCGCATGAAAAAGGTAAACTGTTTCATGCGATAAACAGTTGCTAGCAAAGAGATCAAAGTTTGCTGTGGAATGTTACTTTCGTCATCAAATCCAATAACAATAACATTTTGAGACGATTCCGTGTCATTCCAAGGCTAAAATTGTGTTATATAATCTAAACTGTATCTGTCCAATCAAATGGAAAATTTAATTATACTGAGAAATAAACAGGCTCTGGATATTGGGCCATGAAAACCGGCGCAAGTATATGACCGATAATACTCGTTACCCTGCAAAGCCGAGCTTTGATTTCAAAACTTAATAAAGTTTAACCTAAGAAACACATAGAGAAGTACTATATTTTGAAGAACCAAAGTTTCTTACGCTCATAAACGGCCGATTAGCTGGGCATTAGCTAAGTTCCGACGGGATTAGGGTTTGAACCGGGTCTCGGTTGGCAACCGGTAGAAATGCTGACTGTTGGGATAATTTCTGCCACCAAAGTTGCTGCACTTTAAAAGAAAATCCCCCTCAACCATGCCTGATTGTTTGTATACAACATGCAACACACTTTATATTATGGTTATGTATTACATTATAAGCCAAAAGATTATTCAAAAAAGTGTGTTTGACGTGTAAGAAAAGTTAAAATTATAATGCTAAAAATATTACACCAGGGGGGGGCGGTGAGGAAACTTTGAGTGGGAGAAGGGCAGGGATGGCAGTCTCAATTAAGAAGTTCATTTTTGAGTCCCAGAAACTTTTGGCACCATTTATACAGAAACATTTCAGAAACATAATTCTAATCACGAATTTTAAAAATCCTATCCGATTCCGATCGCCCAATCAATTGGAATAAAATTGTTAAATATAAGTTTTAATATACTTGTTGTGAAATGTTGCATAGAAATTCTTTCGATCCCAACATCCAGACACATAAAACTATCTTGTTATTTTGAAACTAATAATAATAATAATAATTGGTCGTAGTTCAGTTTTACATAACCAAAAAATCATCGCCAATGTACAGTTACAAAAATTCGTAGTTCCCCCGCTTTGCACTCAGAAATATGCACATCACAACAATCAAATTCAGCAGTGTGCGACCGGATATTAATTTACCGGAAAAACTTTACAGTATTTGAAATTTCATAAATGTTAATTGCCAGATAGAAGATAGTATATAATTTGTTTTGAAACTTAAGTTCACTAAATTTCTGTTGGCCCGCAGACTAAAATTAGCACATATTTCCGTTTAATACTTGAGAATTTTTCCGCAAAACAGAATGGAGTGTATATAAGTCTATCCCCCTAAGTCCCCATACAACCACAATTTTCCTATAACAATAATAAATATTAATAAAACAATTTGCCAGAACTGGCACTGCTCGCGAGCATCAACACCGAAGTCTCAGTTTCCAAATCGAACTTTTCAAAAGCTGACACTAAGACTGGGACTGAGACTACGCGAGTCTACGGAATTTTTAAGACTTGAGAGTGAGACTCCCATATGCGAGTAGGGGTTCCTTGCACCGGGAGGAAAATCAAGTTGGGAGGCTTTGGTCCAGTGGACCCGTGAGTTGTGGGGTGCTGCGTTTTCCTTTTTGGTGGGAACCCTATGAAAGCATATCGGGTGTTATTACATACAGTCAGACCCGTATCAGCGAACACCAGACTTCATCAACTGCGTAAAACGCGCCAAAGTGCAACAGAGAAAAAACTATGAACAACAATGACGATGATCTTGAGTGCTACAGCGGCAACGTATGCCGCTGCGTATTGCAATCCACGCTGATATTAAACATTAAACAACCTGGTGGAAAACCCTATGAAAGCATATCGGGTGTTATTACATACAGTCACGGACAGAAATAAATGCGCATTAACCATGATTGCGGTTTTGCAGCCGCGTCTGAGTTTTTGAGTGATCGCGGCTCAGACGCAGTTTGAGACGCGATCGCAACCGCGCTTTTAGTTGCGTTCGATGTCGGGGTTTTAACCGCGTCTGTAACCGCGGAATTGCGTGCGGAACCGCGATCGCAACCGCAATTATTGCGTCTGCTTAAACTGCAGCTGCGAGTGATCGCGATTGCCTGTCAGCGATCGCGATTCGAACCGTGTTGCGGTCGCAATCGCGGTTGCACTTAACTCTGTCCGTGACTGTACCTATATGATAAATAGCTCAAGTAAACCTTAAACTAATGTGTTTGAAATCACCAAGACCTTACCCAAGATAATGACCGCGGCTGAATCATATGTGCACCACCAACTAAGACGGAATATTGTGGATAAGACTGTAATTCACCTTCAAGGACCCAATCGCTGTTGATCAGATAAGCTGATGCAGACTCTTGCATGTGTTGAACGGAAAAGTCTGCCCTAGTCGTTGAATTTAATGACCTATACATTAACAAACTGATTAACAAATGACCATTTACGGATGTGCCGATAAATCGGCATCGGCAATAATGGGCACTTTTCGAGAGTATCGGCATCGGCACTGCAAAAAAGCCGATTCTTTGCCGATATCGTTTATGATTTTAACTCTTCATATAATGGTGTAATGTAGAATACTATTTGTTTATAAAGCAATGGTGTACTAATGCTATACTAAAGTAGGAATGGGCATCGGTTCGTATTTATAGTGATCCAAACTAAATTATAGCTATAAACAAAAATTACATTTTAAGTTTCACATTTAATGACCATAAGAAACTTGTCAACATAGATATCGAATGATTTTGATTTAGAAAAGTTGCTAAACTGCTGCATTTTAGGCATGTCAGCATGCGACCGGATTTCCGATTCCGGTTGAATATCAAACAAAAAACGATATTTACAGTATCTCATGGTTCGACCGGAATTCCTGTTCCGGAAGGAATTCCTGCAAAGCTGAATTCCTGTTCCTGCACCTACATTCAATGACGCAGGAACCGGACTTTTTACAGTTTTGTGGCAAATTATTCCTACGTTTAAAATATTGGAAACTATATTTTTGAAAAATTGTTATTTCGACATGAGTGTTTTTTGCCATTACTTCCATTTTGTTAATAAACCGTTTCTCATGTGTTTTCGCAAAACTTGATGATGAAATAGATTAAAATTCACTTAAGCTATTTTTGGCAAGTTTTCTAAAAAGTCCATAACAATTTGGTGATGAAAATTATTTCAAATTCCGGTTCCTGTAAAGAAATTAAATTCTTGCTCCTGTTCGGGCAAAATTGATTTCTTCGTGGAACCTTCCGGCAAGTTAGGCAGTTAAGTTTTCAGTAACTGAAACTGAATGAAAACTCCAAGCTAGCAATTAATTCTAATTCACTAAACATATACTTTTGTGTGACTCAATTACTTTCAATAGCGTTCATATTTACATGATATATAAGGTTAACAATATCTGGATCCGGTAAATTATTTAACGGAATTAAAAATTCCGGAAGTCCTCAAGTTTAGTCGTTCTTGAATTTGCTAATTTTTAATAATCATTTTTAGTCACTTGTTAAATTAGTGAAGATAAAAATGAAATAGATTTAATTAGCATAGCATATAAAAATTAACGATCAGTGAAAAAACTATCGAAGGTAGATTTCGCTTCAGTGGATAAGGAAAATCTAAAATACACCAGATTAAGTCAACGCCTATCTTCAACTAAGGTTATTTCACCAATAATACAACAACATATTTATGTCAAGGTGCATCAGGAATTTCGATTCCAATTAAAAACAAGTTTCGATTCCGATTGCGCGACCAATCGGAATCGGAATTTTGAAATTTTATTATATTTGTTAATACAAATTATTCATATAGTCACAAAATTTGTAGTACACGCGTGTTCTAGAAATTGAATCTTTGGAGGGCCCAATTAAGAAGGCCTATCGTTAATTGGATCGTGAACCGGCGAAGGCCGTGGTGCGCCCACACTCACGCCGTTATATATTGGTAATAACCTCCGGCAGAAAAACTTTAAATGTAAATATTTCGCTGTAACAATGAGAAACTATATAAACTGTATCTCATTGATTACAAACCGCACATTTGATAAATCGTTACATTAACGTACCTCGCTTCTATGAAACGGTTTCCAACAGGTAAGACGTTCGAAATCACATTATCAATAGCACCATATGGGCCAGTTGTAAGCACAGACAGGCTCCAGAAATATAAATTGTACAGTCGCTTGTAAAAGCTGATCGATAGAGAAAATTTTGATCGGTCTGATGAATGACGCGAAGCTACAATGTTCGACCACGATGCGACTATATAATTATCAGTTACGCCATCAGGTACGTATAACGCGTACGGAATTTGAAGTAAATTAACAACATAAAGGCCACATACATCAGCAAAATCAACCACGGCGACATCGTAATTGCCCTACAAAATTTTAAAAGCGGAAGTTGCATACGTATTAAGTAATCACAATATGGGCGGTCTCGGTTAAAAACTGAGACCTGACAATCAAGACCGGTCATGAAAAGTCTCGATTAAAATTTTCAAAATACATTATTTCTGATGAGTTTTTCGTAATTTTTTTGTGTTTTTATCATTTTTTGTATTTTTTCCAAATATCTGCTCATAATGATTGCGTAACTATAAAAATTCATAGGTTCCCAGCCAAATTTTATTCATCAGGCATCAATCACTTACTACAACAATACAGCGATAAATTTGTGAATCCTCGATTTACCACCGAGACTCAAAAAACGAGACCCAGTCCGAGACCTGCCAAAGCCGATTAAAACAAAAATAAAACCAAAGCAATCTAATATAGTGTTGCTTGCCAAACCCTGTTATACGTAATTTTATTCAAACTGTGTTTCTTTTTCGGGTTACTTACAAATTCTGTCGTTTCGAACAAAAGTCATTGCCAAATATTGTTACTCTAATCATGGAAAATCGTATAACTTTAAGCTATGTCATTCTTTTCAGCAATAAATAATCGATAGTGTACTGAACATACGCTTACCTGCAAAATACGATCGAGAACAGTAGTTTCGAGCAAATGACCGCAATCCTTTGATATATCCACATGTCCCATCCTGGTCTTAGTTGGCATATCGTCGCATCTCAAACAATATTAGAATCTTACGTTTCGAAAAAGTAAAAGGTACAGCATGAGCATTGTTTGACCGGATTTCCGATTCCGATTTACAATGAAGCAAAAATCGACAACGGTATGCCGTTTCGGTCTATATATATAAACCTACCAACAAGATACCGAATATTTAAGGAGAGTGGCAACAAAGCTTCGGATACGGCAAGAATTTGTGATACGGATAAAGATTCGGCGGTGAAAAAATCTAACTCAAAAGCTGAATCGAACGATTATCTGCAATATTTTTTTCATTTTTAAGCGTCAAAACTTTAAATAACTTGTTATATAAATAAACATTTTTTGTTCCTGATCACAAATCTCAGAACTGAGGTCGGGCACAAAATACACTAACGTTCAAAAGTTATGTTGCTGGCATTGCGGTGATATTCTGAAACAAATTATATATACACACATCTAAAACTTGCAAGATGCAAGATTCGGATTCGGGCAAATCGTGGATTCAGTGCCTCCCTGATTTACGGCAGTGGTTTGAATATTATAAAACTGCTTTTTACACGTGGAAATACAAAACACTTTTCTGCGAATGCATTTTCTGGCAAGTTAATATGCATACGTTTGGACATTGAAGAGAAATGAAAATTGCAAGTTAACAACTTTAAATCATACACATATACTTTTGCACGACGCAAATATTGCAAGTGTAAAAATCTAGATACTATACATCCAGTTAACTTTAGGTTCCGGTTCCGACAAAAAGTTTGTTATCCGGCTCTGATTCCGCATTGCAATAAAATTAGTATCCGGTCGATCACTGACACAAAGCATATAAAGACAAATGCTGTTACTAGTGTAGCCCGCACAAAATTCCGGATAGAAAGCACAATCTGTCATTCATTATATAGATAGATAGATACATAGTGATCATATTAAAATTCATAATCAGTAACTTGGGTAGAGTGCCAATCTACATTTAAATATATTTAACCTGAACCAAAAATAAACTGATAAATTAACATTAAAATATCAGAACGTAGCTACGTATCAATTCTTCTTTCAGTGGCCTAAGGTATGCAAAGCAGAACATCTCATCCCGATGTATTTTTAACACTTAATCGACGACTTTATTCCATTATTCTATTTATGTAGCATTCCGCTCAGTTGCAACATTTGTCTGCGTTTGGCCCATGTTACTTTTAAAGACATCAAGTTTCCTCTAAGTACTATAAGATAGATGTGGCTACACCTGGTGGCAAAAATGGTTCGGATTCGGCAAAAATTTGTGGTTCGGATTCGATTGCAAAAAAGCCAAATACAAAAGCCAAATCCAACAATGTTCGGCAATATGTTTTTACTTTATTTTAAATAACTTGTTACGCATATAATTCAATATTTATGTTTCAGGTCACAAATCTCAGAACTGAGGTCGGATACGAAATATATTAATGTTTAGAAGTTATGCGGGTGCCATTGCGTTGATATTCTACAACAAATTATAGATATAATTCAAATTTGTAACATGTAAAATTCGGATTCGGGCTTGGCAAACTAGCAATGGATTTTAAGCACCAAAGATTTGAAGGTTTATTTTCGGTGACTGTTAAGGTATACGTACACCAAAGTAACGAAATTATTTTATTTTATAGTCATTGTCACGTTTTAGTAAAATGCTTAATTTTCACCGACCAAAATTTAATACCGAAATTTTAAATTCGGTAAAAATTTACAAGCACACACTGGTAACAGTCAGGGTGCAACCGGAATTCCGGTTCCGGTTCCGGCATTTTTTCACCTTCCGGTTCCGGTAAATTTTTACCGGATTTAAAAATTCCGGTGTTATAATTTGGCCGTTTTCTTAACTTTGCTAATTTTTAAGAATCTCTTTTGAAAGCCACTTGTACTCCAAATATAAGCCAATGATGGTGGATTTCACTTCAGTCGACGACGAAAATCTAAAATACAACAAATAAAATAAATACCTATGTTCGACTAAGGTTATTTCACAAATAATAGAGCAAAAAATAAGAATAAAATGAAATTTTTGGTGAAATGCATTTTTCACTTTCCGGTTCCGTTTCCGGTTCCGGTAAAATTTTCAAATTCCGGTTCCGGTTCCGGTAAATTGTAATTCCGGTTGCACCCTGGTAACAGTATATCAATACCCACTAGTAAGAATTTTGGCTGGACGCACATAATTATTTCATTAATTATACTTTTATCTGCAGCATTCATTCTCAGTACATACTTACTGATGTTAGTCTTATTTTCATTTCCATCCAATACAAATTCTGGAAAATGGCTCGTTAGGAGATGTTCGAAAAGATTCCTTACATGTCTCTGTTAAATCACCATTACTTGATTGACTTGTGTTAATTTCAGTTTCCCACTTTTTGAGCAGATCTTACCGAGTATATTAGTATCTTTCACACAAAATAATTCCTCACAAAATTTCTTCCAGGTATTTTTCTGTGCTTCTTTGACTTTTGCTTTATACAGTCGTTGGGTGTTCCTATATTTATTCCAGTCTTTATCAGTGCGGAATCTAATTGCGCTGTGATATTTTCCAGGCTCTTTCTCAACCTATCTAATGTCTCGGTTCACCAATGTGGTTTGCTAGTAAAAGTCGTAACAGCTGGACCAGCCTTTTGCTGACCCAACGATAAGACTGGACATAGAGACAACTGTAATGTCAAGTTATTCTATATCACAATATGCTTCAATATTTTAGAACACAATCATAGAAGCCAGTTTTTATTTGATAAATTTTCATAAGAAGGGACCCAAACCTTGTTAAAATTTTAGAAAAATTTTGCCTTCCCCTCGCACGTCCCCCTGCCTACGCCCCCCGAACGCTTATAGACTACTCAGCAGCTAAAAAATTAAAGTACCTAAGCCTTTCAAGATGTTGAATATTAAGAATAGTTAATTACTCACGTCATATATACCAAGGCCTAAACCTAATAATTTAATCTATAAATAGTTATGTAGGTACCTGATTACAATTTCTTCAAAAACTTGGTTAGACATGGTGTCATAGTGGTACGCAGCACACCTAACAACAACGACTTCGTCATGTAATAACATACGTTCTGATAAGACCGGTAAAAAATTTCCATGTCGATGCGAATGGCCTGCATAGAACACAATAGCACGAAATGATTGCACCGCAGTAATCAAACTAAGCCATGTTGTAACAAACAATATGTAACCCATGGCGGTTCTCCTAAAACAGAAAGCTGTATGCAACAAGTAGGGCGCAACCGGAATTCCGTTTCCGGCATTTTTCACCTTCCGGTTCAATTTTCCCGGAATTAAGAATACCGGTATTAAAATTTGGTAGCTGGGAATTAAGATATTTTACTAAAGAACGACGATAAAATTAAATAGATTCAGCGAAAAATATTGCAAAAATAAAATGAAAATGAATTTTTCGGTGGCATGTATTTTCATTTTCCGGTTGTGTTTCCGGTAATTTTTCAAATTCCGGTTCCGGTGCCGGTAAATTATAATTACAGTTGCACCCAGGTAACAAGCGAGCCCGCAATGATTGGGTTTCTGTAATCTTATTCCATGACTCTACATATCAAGTTTAGTCAGCGACTTAAGTATTCACTTTACTTAAGTAAGCTTTTAAAAATGAGAAAACGGTAAAGAAATTGCTTAGCACGTACTTAAGTACGAAGTCGTACTTTAGTAGGGTTTCAAAAACCCAGCCATTGACAATTCGAAGCCGTAAAACACCACAGATTTATTTTTAAGTTTGATCGCGTTCTAAATTTAAGCGTACAATTCAAATGATAATGGCTGTTTCCGAAATCTTACTTAAATATTTATTTAAGTTATACTGCTGAATTAATTATTTAAGTCGCCGAAATAATTTTCGATGAAAAACAAACAAATGCCAAATAAGAGCCATTGCCATTTTTGGTATATGTGATATGTCAGTCTAGGTAGGAACCGCGATATCAAACCTTTCAACTAAGCAGCTGGAAAAGCGGGCTAGAGCGGGGATCGAACTCTCAGCCTATGGATCCTTAAGTCGACTATATTTGTCGACCGTATGCTGCCAGCTAGCATACATACAGTGCACTGCACTATATTGCATGTTCACATAACGGACAAGCATGTCTCACATTCTTACATGGTACAGCATGTGTATGTGCATAGTGTAGGTAATGTAAAACACATACATACACGTGTACATATAATACTAGAGAATAATATAATATGGGCCGCGTGGGGGGGCGGGGGGGGGGGGGGGGGGGTGGCGGCGGGGGGGGTTTTTTTGCTTCTGTCTCAATTTTATTCCCATCAGTATGCCTGAACGGTTAATTTGTAATCTATCAAATTCATTCAGCGACTTATATATTTACTTAAGATATGTGCGCTTTTAAAAGCGACAAAATGGGAAAGTATTATTTACTTAAAACTCACTTAAGTACTAAGTTGTACTTAGTAGGGTCCGGAAGCCCAGTCGTACAACCTGCTTACAGATGCGCAAGCATCTAGCCAAGTAATTCGCGAGGACGCTGCAACCAAGATCTTTAGGTTTTAAGGGCCGTGTTGCCCGTCATAAATAATCATCTAAACTCAAACGCCACACCTAATATACCGAACTTTACAATGGATCTTTAAAACTACTGAACGGTTTAACACCTAAATAGTCAAGATTAATTATAGGGGCCTGCTCGCTGGGAGAGGGCTCCAAGCAAATAAATTTTGCAAAATTATGCAAAAGTTCCATACCGAAATTGCCGAAATCCGGCAGAAATTCTGTCGGAGGCGGAGGTCGATTATTTGCGGTAGACGGAGCCAAAGGAAAACCTCCAGTTATACCTGATGGCAACCGGATATACGCATAGCCAGACATGAACAATTTCCGGATATGTATCCGAAATGAAATATGTATCCGGATATATACATATCCGCCAGCATTTAATTCTGAAAATTGGAAGGACATTGAAACAACCCTTGGAAGCCAAAACAATGGTTTTTAGAAAAATTCAATTTTACCTAAAATTTTCTTTCGAAAGTCTGGGCTTGCGCTAAAATACAGTAATTTAAAGTATTTTACCAAATTTGATACATCAAATTGGTTTTGTATATTCAGTGCTGTGGTCACAATAGCATAGAGCCGTATTAAAAGTTTAAGATTTAAACAAAAATCTACGATTACAAAACTTTCTATATGAATTCTTAGCAAAACTAAAAGTCAAAAATAGTAAGAAAAAGTTGCGTTATAATAGTGTGCCAAGCAGATTTAACGTGATCTGTAAAGATTTCATAGCCTTTACATTCTTTCCGATTATCGCTTAACCTATCAAAACAGGAATATAAGCCCAACGTAAAACGTCATATGGGCTCGTAGTATGCAGGCGCGAGTTGCTCAACGACAGCTTAGCGGTGTGGGTAGCTGAGTTAACGGTTTATCGATTTTGAGGAGTTAATTGTCATAGTTTCACGCGAAGTAAACGTTTAGAGTCCGAAAACTGTACAGTGTTTATTGAGACAAAAGTATTTAGAGCTCGTTGCATACGATAATTTATGAAGCATAGGTGACATTTTTGACTAAAGTTTGTGTAAATTGAATATTTTGTGAAAATTTGTGTGCTAAATTATTGGTAATCCGGCTTTGAGAATTTTTTTCTGTCAGACCAGGGAGTCCATTGATTCAATTTTGCGATTGGAGTGTCATTGGTTGCATAGGAAAATTTCTTCAGCAAGGAGCCCCTAAGTTTCATATATTCAACATTTAATTGTGTAGTTTATCGAGTTGAACCAGAAGTTATTGGTTCGTATGATGTATACAAGTATTCTGGAGTGTCAACTATTGATGTTTTGGTGTTTAAAGTGATCTTCTGAATTACCTAATATTAATTTTTATATTTTATGTTTGGTTTCTGGTAACTGAAGGTAGTTGTGTGTTACGCGATTTGTGATCTTTTTGGGGCATCGGAAAGTTTAAGCATTTGATTCTACCATGAAGCTTGAGTATAATTCACTAATTCAGATTTATCTACCGTACCACATTTTTGTTGTACAGTTTTTCCAGCCTTGGTAACTACGAACTTTAGAGGTCGTTCACAAGAATGCCAAGCCTATCGATTTTAAGTTCGCTGTGTTACAGCTGTGACGCATATGGTCCCCGTAATAACATTTCGCTTACATTTCAAATATAAACTAGCCGTCTTACTCCTGAATAATTTTTGTTCCAGCTTAACTGCATCCTGCGCTGAAGTGGGTCGTGGTCCATGGTCGCGTTTACAAGAAGTGACGAAGTAACATTTTCATAAAGCACACGACTGTCAACATTGCTCAGTAACAGTCAAGTGAACATGCACTGCAAAAAACGGTGAGTCAAATTGACTCTCTCCGAAATAGGATTTTGCTGACTACACAAACTGAGTCAAAATTCGACTCCCACTGAGTCAAAATCGTCTCAATTTGACTCTGGCGGAGTCGAATTTTGACTCAGTTTGTGTAGTTACGAAAACCCTATTTCAGAGTGAGTCAATTTGGCTTACCATTTTTTGCAGTGTGATTTCACAGTAAATATAACGAAACAACTGTCCGCATCATCAAAATGTTTCAATCGACAAAATAGCTTAAATTCCGACAGTGCTTTGGCTGTATATTAGTTTGCCGTCTTAACAGCAAATTACTTTATGTGTTGCTCGCAATTGTTGTTTTCTCTATTATGTTTTAGCATGTTTTATTGAAAAACGATAAAACAAAACTACTATACCTGCCCTAAATATTACACAAATTTGTTTATCATAAATAGGTGTCGTCTTGCCTGACCTACAGTTTCCTGAAATATGATTTGCTAAAAATTCTCGTTTATTTTGAATGGTCAATCATAGGTTCTTCATGGACAGCTACTGACTTAAAGATACAACTACGTACTTGTGTATACAAATTGCAAAATATGCAAACAATATCTAAACACGACCTCACTGAAGCGAGGTCGCGAAAAACGGTTCGCACATTTGCTATATATGGGTGTATTTTCGTTAGAACCAGTTTCGTTGTTTAGGCGACTGTTGCAGATGTGCACATTTTATTCAATCCACAAGTGCCATCACCGCGGTACGCTAAGTAATAGCCGTTTTCACCCCAATTTTTGCCCCAGCTATTTTTGACAATCCAGTAAGGCTGGTTGTTTTGTGTGCCATAGCCTACGATGAGTACACCGTGATCCAAATTGTCTGGATTGCACATAAATTTCCACGGATGCGAAACGCCGCCCATATAAAATTGCATAGCAGCTGCGTTGATACCAATTGAAATCGGTCCGTTTGCTGCGCACCATGATGCCATTTGGCCTTCATCCTGCAAACGAATCATTTCGCAATACAGTTTTTGTAAGATTTCTTCACAAATTTTATTATTAATTATTCAGATTGAAGAATCCACTCTGCGCCATATGAAACTTTTGCATTGAGAAATTAATTTTAAGTTAGGATTACAAACCATAGGTTCTCTGTTGATTTCATCAAAGCTGGTCAGCTATAGAAGTTTGACCCTCGAGTCCAGGAGTGCTTACACGTGGTGTAGAGTTTTTACGAGTCCAATTTGTTGCACCAAGGGATCACTAAACATAGGCGTGCAACGAGAGGGGCCCGGCCGGAGACTCAGACTCTTTTCTAAATTTCTCCCCACAGCAAAGTTTTGAGACTGGTCGTAAATAAATTCGCAAATCCTGCATGCGATGACTGCAATTTTTTTTACTACCAACATGTCGGGAAGCCTACAGGCCTGTACTATCAGTAATTGAAAATTTGTACCTGACTAATTGAAATCGAACCGTTAATAGTGACAACAATGTTTCCTTGATTCATGTGACATTGGCCATTCCTTGCTGTATACGGATAACTTTGTTCAGTTACCATGCCACCAAGCCGCATAATTTCTTTATACGCTTGTGATGGAAGTCCTCCGTTGCATCTTAAATCAAAATTTCAACACTCACACTAAAAAGTTTGTAAAGTATTTGGTCATCTCTGCCCCTAAAATGTCATTTTTAATTTTGACGATTTTCCAGCAGTTTATTAAATTGTTTACTTTGTAATTTGCTTAATTTGCTACAACATTTTCGCAAAACTACAGCAAAACCTCCACATAATTAAGAGATTAATTTTTGATCTGTAATGAATAAATATAGCACTATTAAATGACGTCCCCCGAAACTGTTAAATCGTAGCAAAACGCCATACTACTGCAAAAAAGTAAAAAATTGTAAGGTACGAACCATACAATTTTTTTACAACAAATATCTCGTGGAAGCCCACAACATACCACCCCCCTTTCTCAGCCACCTCTGCGTATTTCCGAATCTAATATTACAGCTAAAAACTAGCCAATCAAATACAACCAAATCCTTACCCTTGATCTACTTTGTCGCAGTCCACAAGCTCTTGCTCAGATAACGAAATAAGTTTTCCTTTCTTCAAAAACCATTGGCCTTCAATATTTCCAGTTGTTGAAAACGCCCAACACGAACCGCATTGACCTGAAAAATACACAAATCTTATGGATTACTATATATATACTGCTGTGACATTTTCTTTCTTTAGACTAATCTGAACCAATGTTACTAAGGGGCGTAACAGTATATTAAGCGTATTCCTAAGCCTAGCCCTAAGCCTAAAGCTGGCGTTGCAAAAGCGTATTCCTAAGCCTAAGCCTAAGCGGTGCAAAAATGTGTTCCTAAGCCTAAGCCTAAGCCTAAACGTTGCAAAAATGTGTTCCTAATCCTATACCTAAGCAAAAAAATGTAATCCAGAATCTAAACCCACTCTTTTATAGATCCACCAGAAACCTGGACGCCCCTTAAAGTGACTGGGCCCTTAACCCCTTCTCACATTAGGTTGCCTATAGGCAACTCAGCGCAGTGTATATACGTTAAATAGTATATATCGCACTGTGTTTAACAATTGCATCACGTATACATAGTACTAAAATCACCATAAGACGTGAGAGCCCCCTCGGGCCCGAGTATCAAGCTCCTATAGCTGAGTGGTGATGGTATACGCCTCCCACTCTAATTATTGAAGTTCCAATCCTAGCATAAAAGTAGGTCTCAGGAGAAATAGAATATATTCATGTGAGAAAGGGTTAAGCGAAAAACTTTCAGTGTACTATCCATAACTTCTTCTCACATTGAGTTGCCCGTAGGCAACTCAGCGCAGTGTATATACGTTAAATAGTATATATCGCACCGTGTTTAACAATTGCAACACTCATAGTACTAAATCACCACAAGTCGTGAGAGCCCCCTCGGGCCCGAGCGTCAAGCTCCTATAGCTGAGTGGTGATGGTATACGCCTCCCACTCCAGTCACTGGAGTTCGAATCCTAGCATAAAAGTAGGTCTCAGGAGAAATAGAATATATTCATGGGAGAAAGGGTTAAACTTTTGTAAAACTGTCTTCCCGAGCCGGAGCTAAGTTTCTACCGGAGCCAGAGTCTCAGGCATATCCCCGAGTGGGCCGTGATGGAACCATACGTCTCTCGTCTTCGTCGGTTCGCTCGCAAAGATTTTTCTCAATTGATACAAAGGTAACAGATACGTAGAATCAGTCAAAATCTCTCCTTATACTACAAAATCAACCAATTTCTAATCCAAAGAGCCAAACTTAAGTTTTCGGTGGGTGCCCGAGTATCCGAAGGCACGAAGACCCAAGGACCCCAAAATCGCTAGAATTTTTTCTCAAGCTATAAGACTTATTCATAATTAGCGCTATTTGTAAAACAATTTTACCTTGATTTTTGACATCAGTAACTGCTCCATGCTGTCTCCAGTCGTATTCTGCCGGTGCAGCGGTTGTAATCGGTGCCGCTTGAGCAGTCGGACGCAAGTCAAATTGTGCGTTGCGGTACATTAATTTAAACTCGTCAGGTGACAAATCAGAGAACTTGGTAACACCATAGCGTGCAGTTCCTGCAATTTTAAGGTGCAAAAGAGAATTTTAGCAAATAAATATATAACACACAGACATACACATATATGTATATGTATATATGGATTATTGGAAATTTACTAAATGCGCCTAGGTTGATTGAAGCGTAAGCGAACTTCGACCAATGTGACACATCCGCACGAAACTTGAATTTACTGTGTCATATTGAATTTTTGTGATAATTTGAAGCACAGCTACGGCGTGGTTGATTAGTGTGAAATTTTTCGTTAAAGAATGTCAAAAATAAAACACTATTTTACACGCTTTTGGCATTTCAAGCAGCATCTTTCTCGAACGCGCTTTCTCTAAACGAAGAAGATAAATAACGAATTGCTCAAGACACAGAACTTTAAATTTTGCGATACGCTTTTTTCTGGTCAAAATTCCGTTGCAGCATCAATATAAACGGCCCATGTATAGAACAGGGCCGGATCGTTTTCTGGAGCGGCTATAATAGAGTCAGTTTAAGCTTTTGACTAATTTTTTTGGTTAGGCTTAGGCTTAGGTTTGGGCTTTAGGCTTAGGAATAGGCTCATCCAATGTATAAACGGTAGTCATTATTCAAATTTAACGGGACTATTAAATAGAAATTTGGTATAATTAATGAGCAGAGCATGTACAAACGTTGTGTTGTAAATGTTCATGCAATGGTTTGTTTGGTAAAAGGTCTACAGGCAAAACACAATCAACTACCTTTTAATTGTTGTATTTTGACCTGGTAGACTCGGCTTTAAGCATGTAAATTCGGTGTAAATAATAGGATATTAGGCCCATGTTACTTTAAGGGCGTCCAAGTTTCTGGTGGGTCTATAAAAGAGTATGCTTAGATTCTAGATTACATTTTTTGCTTAGGCTTAGGCTTAGGCTTAGGCTAAGGCTTAGGAACTCATTTTTGCAACGCTTAGGCTTAGGGCTAGGCTTAGGAATACGCTTAATTTACTGTTACGCCCCCTAAAGTAACACTGGCCGGATATTAAAGCACCCGTCTCTATACAGCATTATCAGGAACACATTCAGTATGTATGTACATGCCCGTGGCCAGCTCACCTTGCTAGGGGGGGCAAAAATTTATCAGGACGGACATTCAAGGGTTTTTAATGACTTACAAGCTAGATAAAAATCTTCTAGGGGGGCTCAAAATTTTTCCAGGGGGGGCTGAGCCGCCCTGCCCCTCCCTTCTTGGCTACGGGCCGGTGTATGTAGCTTCCAAAACCATACCTTGTTCAAACATTTGGTAGTAAGCGGCAATGTACTGATTGACCCTGAATATTTGAAATCGAATTGCTTCTTCATTTTTGTCTGCGTACGTTTTTCCAAACTTTTGTTTGAAACCTTCAAATTCCGAAGCGTCAGCCAACTTTATTTCTGGCTGAAAAAAAACAATGCAGAGTATTAATTTAATAACGATATATCATATAAAATATACTGAAATATACACTGCAAAAAATGGTGAGTCAAATTGACCCTGTTCGAAATAGGCTCTACGAGACTACGCAAACTGAGTCAAATTCGACTTCGCCAGAGTCAAATTCGACTCACTTAGTCGCACGCTTGACTCTGACGGAGTCGAATTTGACTCAGTTTGTGAAGACCCGTAGAGCCTATTTCGGAGCGAGTCAATTTGACTCACCATTTTTTTGCAGTGTAGTTCAAATGAAATTGAGTTGTTTTATTTCATTGTGTATTAGGCTCAAAAATAAATAATGTAATAATATATATACATATATATATATATATATATATATATACATATATATATATATATATATATATAAGATACGATAGTAAGAAAATATACTCGCTTACTCCGCCAAATGCCAATGCAAGATTTTGTGTTTCTTTCAGAAGTGTCGTCTGAGCCCTTCGAACGATTTCTGTTTCTTCATCCGTCAAAGCACTGAAAGATTCAAATTAATATTTAGCATTGAAACTATACATTTTTTGTAGTCAGCCCAAATATGTTTGCTTATAGGAACTTGAACCGAATGCAGACAGTTTACTTGCATAATGAATGCGACGTCGACCCACCCTACCCAAATATGGAGCCGTATATTCAACAAACAAACGCTTGCTGGTACATTTTATGTCATGCAAAACTAACCAGTTGCATTCTCTTCTAACAAGAGTGATCAACGAGTCTTGGTAAAAGATTTTTATGCCATATGTGGCAAAACTTAGGCAATCATTCAAAGCAGTGGACTGCAAATATGGGTTTACTCCGGATGCGCGTTTAAACCAAACAATTCAGGTTAGAAATAATAATTAAAATGGCCCATGTTATTTTTTTGGTTAGGCTTAGGCTTAGGCTTAGGCTTAGGAACACATTTTTGCAACGTTTAGGCTTAGGCTTAAGCTTAGGAATTTGCTTAATCTACTGTTACGCCCCTTAAAGTAATATTGGAAATGAAAATTATCGGGTCAGTGCCACCGGTTAGTGTGTGAACGGCTCCACGCAACCTCGAAATGCCAAACAGACTCTCAAAGGCAGTATCGACTGCCTAAACATGCATATGTATATTTTGGCCCATGTATAGAACAAGGCCAGAACAGTAGTATAAGCATATTCCTAAGCCTAAGCCAAAGCCTAAGCCTATGGATGAGCCTATTCCTAAGCCTAAGCCAAAGCCTAAACCTAAGCAAAAAAATAGTCTAAAGCTTAAACTGACTCTATTATAGCCCCTCCGGAAAACGATCCGGCCCTGTTCTATACATGCGCCCATGCATAATATATATTGAAGTGTACATAAAGTGACGTGGATCGAATTGAACTGTTCGAAAACTTCGCGAGCGAAGCGAGCCAGAAACTAAACGACATTTATTCGGGCAACTTGAAAGTTTGACGGAAAAAAGTCCTTATTTTTAAATTTTGCAGAGGGGCCCTTACGTGTGAAGGTGCCCTCATTAGGAGTAGGTAGACCCCCCGTATCGGCTACTATGGTTCCTATATAGTACACTGAGGTTTCCATGTGACCAAATCTATTAAGTCTCTTAGCGGCTGTGGTTAACCCAGATCCTTCTGTCGTTCATCGAAGCCCTCAAACCGTTTGCCAAGTTTCTGCTCACGATAAAAATGATACAGATTCGATGCTTTTAGCGCGTCTAACGGTATTGAAACATCTACAAACATACCCAGCCTCTTAGACTTTGTTCAAACATTCGTTGGCTTAAAGATCAGGGGATGAACGTTTTTCTGTGGTACTTGAATAGAGTAAGCTTAAGCGTTAAACTAATTTTTTTAGCTTGGCTTAGGGTCAGACTTAGTCTTAATGGTAACAAACTCATTCTTACGCTTAGGCTTAGGCTTAGGCTTGTTTAGGAATATCCGTATAATACTGTTCCACCCCAGTTCCTTACGTTGGCCCATTCGTTGAGCTAATTACGGGTCGGAGTGTTAGCCTCGGTACTATTATGACGAAATCGTGAGAAAGTATTAGGTCTGCAAAAAATACCCTGCTGTTACCACACACAATTTCCCTACACCCAAGTCATATATCCATGAGATTGAGATTGTAGCTCTCACAAATTATTTTACACAGACTATTTGTATTACTTTTCCCAAGCTAATGACACGACTTTAGCATGCGTTAAAATTACAAAAATTACTAAGCTATTACTTACTTTATTGCTGCAATTAGTGCGACAGCAAAAATAATGACTTTCATATTTGCGTGAAACTTATCAGAAGCAACGATAAAATATTCGGGCGGATTTGAACTAAAATGATTCCACAGAAATTTTCGAGCTCTTAAGTATTAAGCAGCGAGAGCTATTTATAGGGACTTCGTTATCGATTTTGGTTTGTTTCGCTTGGAAATAGCCTGTTTTATATCGGGGTTCTTTAGACAAAAACTACTAATGATGGCAACCACATATGCAAGCTTGGTGTTGGCATCCTTGACGCACGCGTTGGAATTCAGTTTAAATTTAGCTAAATACTTAGACTTAGGTTTAGAAGCTTAAACTTCAAATGCACCCTGTGATTATTGTTGTTGAAATTAGGATGCTTTAGCAGTTCGCTATAGCAAATACGCCTGTATACGGGCAGGTCAACGGCATTTTAGATTGAAAAGTTTTGAACAGCTTAAATGTTTTATATTAATCCGATTATTACGTCACAACCAATTGATAATAATTGCGAGATAATATTTTTAATAAACCTATTTTAGGACAAATTTAGCGTAACAAAAGCCGAAAACTTATCTGACCCTATGAATGCTTAACGTTTGCAAAAAATATCTTAAAATAAAAGGTAAACGAAAACTAAATCGTGCGATTTGAAAAATATGGATGACGTACATACATAATCTGGGCCCATATAAAGATCAGGGGCGGAACGTTTTTTGTGGGACTGCAATAGAGCAAGCTTAAGATTTAGACTATATATGGGCACCGGATATCCGGATATCCGGATATGAAAAATATCCGGATATGTATCCGAAATGAAACGTGTAACCGGATATCCGAAATGCTTTTGTCTAAAAAATTTTTTTGGAAAATTTGCCTGGTTTCACCACCAAATTAGCTGGAGCTGACGAAAAAATTCTGTATCCAAACCTCAGTCAGAATATTAAATCACATTTTTGCATAATTGTTCCATGATGATTCAAAATCTTTATTTCTTCACTAAAACATACCAATATTCAAAAAACTTCAGATTAGCGTGATATTTATAGGTAAGTTGAAAATCTACGCAAGAACTAAGGCACGCAGCCACATTTGTACAAACACGCACGTTATTTGTCCGGCCAAACCGGGACCAGTTTTTATATACAATCCTTAATTGAGTCGCATGAAAGAACAAACAATCCAATCCCAACCGGTCCTCGTGTGAAAAATATGAAAATTACAGGATATTACTTTACATTGAATTGTTTATTTTCCCAGGGATTGCTGTACGCAGTATACAGATAGACTACAGATAAACACCGAGTATTCGGTCCGGATAAGAAAAATGTCTAAGGACCCTTACCTTACAATTTGTCCCCACTTCCCACATAAATTTTTGTGAAAAAATGATATGGTCATTCATTACCTTACAATTTGTCCTCTCATCATAATACTTTCGTTATAAAACAGGGTCCTACCTTATAATTTTTCCGCTAAGAAAATTTTTTGGAGAAAAATTGCGTTAAATATATTTACCATCCCGCCCATTTTGAAATTTCTGGATCCGTTGCTGAAAGCGCGACACCAGTATAAGTAACATGGGCTGGTGTTTGTAGGACTTAGCGTAAGTGTATATCAACCTGGTTCTTTGTTCTTGGAACTATAACGATTCAAGTACATATAGTTCGAGAGAAGGGTTATATTCAATGGAATCTCTATTGCAGTAGTTTAAATAAGGCAAAGGACAAGCCAAATCAACTCAATTTTATGTTGTCAACGCAAGTATTTATTTAGTAGTCTGTAGCAATCTTCTAAACTGAATTGTCGCTATCTTCTAAACTGAATATACAGAACTATTGAGGTACTGTAGTGACTAGTGAGTGTCCCGAATAAGAGGGGGGACTGATATTATTTGGCCTCTCCAGAGGGTATCCCCCTGTTATTCGGTTACGGACTGTTATTTATTTTTATCCAGTCCTCCGCCACACTTCGTTACACATATATCCGGTATTGTAACTAACCCTTGAATTGAGTGTTTATTTGCCTTGTATCAAAAGCTTTAGCCATAATGCAAGGTTATTATTAGGAACGTACTTTGAAAACTTAAGTACGCTTCAAAGGTTTGAACTCACCTTTAATAATTGACATTTATGGACTCTAATTAGGGTTTAGGGACTCTATCCGTTTACGGACTCTTATTAAATATACGGACTCCTATTGATTGGGACTCAAAATGGGTACCCCCTCTTATTCGGGTCACTACAGTACTGGCATAAATACCAATTTTAAAATTGTATCCTTTATGCTCATATCAATTTGCTTGAGTGTCAGGGTACTTCCTTTAGAGCAACAAGTTAAAACAAGTGCTTACGAAACGAAAATTGAGGTTCGGAAACTCAAAAAACGCAAAATCGAGTTTCGGATATCCGAAATAGAAATTTCATTTCGGATATCCGGATATATACGGATATCCGGATAAATACCCGGCAAGAATTGCCGGATATCCGGATATGAAAAAATATCCGATGCCCGTCACTAAATTTAGAACTATGTTTTTGCTTTTCTTAGGCTTAGGCTTAATAGGTTTAGGCTTAGGAATATGCTCATTATTACCCTTTGGTTTAATCTTAGGCTTAAGGATATGTTTGTAAATGTTCCACCCCTGTTCTTTACATAGGTCATAATCTTTCAAAATCCTAAATATTGCACTGAAGGTACAAAATTCCATGCTTATGTTAAGCAACGAACAGAAAAGTCTTAATGTTGGAAAATGTAGTCTGTGTTGCCAATCAATTTTTTTTACCAGTCTTCCGTAATTTAATCATGATTCGTATTTGCTGAGCATAACAATTTTCAATAAAAATAATTGTTTGAGCTCCATCCGGTCATTCTTGCACCCGCGGGGTCAGCAGTACAGCCATGACAGCAGGGACAGCGGGAACGGGGACAGCAGGACAGCCGGGTCAAAAGCCATGACAGCAGGACAGACGTGACAACAGTGACATGTGCGATAACAAGATAAACCGGACAGTCGGGACTACATGACAGCCGGAGCTGCAGGACAGGCGAAGCTGCTGGACAGCCTTGGCAGCAGGAGCCGCGGAAAGAAGTGCGACAGCAGGACAAACGGGATAGCAGGACAGCCGCGACTACAGGACAGCCTGGACTGGAGAACAGCCGGAAAAGCAGGACAGACGGGATAGCAGGAGAGCCCGGACAGCAAGAAAACCGCAACAGCAGGACAGCCGTGACAGCGAGACATCCAAGACAGGAAGATAACCCCAAAAAAGGTCAGCCAGCACAGCCGCTACAGCAGGACAACCAGGACAGCGGATACAGGTGCGATAGGCAGACAGGACAGCCGCTACAGCAGGACAACCAGGCCAGCGGATACAGGTGCGATAGGCAGACAGCACAGCCGAGAATACAGAACAGACATGACAACCGGGACTGCAGGACAGAGTTGCAATCCTGTCTGTGGTCTACGATCCTACTTCGTGTATGATCCCAAAATTATTGATTTTATTTAGTTGAAAGTGTTGCAACCGCCTGAATCAACAGTCTAAAACCTCGTCAATGTTTAAAATATCGCTGCTTTCAAACACGACGTACAGATATATCTCTGCCACTGTAATATTTACTTTGTGTTATCGTGTGATCGTAAATTTCACTTATCAAAGGCAAATTTTATTGCACTTTGACTGTTTATCAAATGTCTTTGACTTTCCGCTTTATCAAAGTATGGGTCAGGCCGGTTGCCAACTCATGTATTCTGGAGGGCTAAAAAATTTTTTGCGAGGGGCATACAAGCTATTTTTATTATATACTTATCTCCGCTAATCGGCTTGAATAAAACTCATCAAGTTTCGTTTCAGTGAATGCGCCAGATAAAGAGATCTGTATATAGAACATGGCCAATGTTACTTTAAGGGGCGTAACAGTAGACTAAGCGTATTCCTAAGCCTAAGCATAAGCAAAAAAATGTAATCTAGAATCTAAACCTACTGTTTTATAGACCCATCAGAAACCTGGACGCCCCTTAACATGGGCCTAGAACACGAACATAAAATTGAAATTTTCAAATTTTTTTCAAAATTGTGCCCTTCAATGATTTAATTGGTCATTATTTGGTCATTTTATGTATTTTCAATTGCCGAGATTTGCTGAAAAACTGGCTCACAATTTTAGGTTCCAATCTGAGTGTGTGTTGTTTGTCTTTGTCAGTTAGAAATTTCAATTCAGTCAAATATTAATGAGGCTAAAAAACTATTGCTACATATATCGTAGCGTTTGCATATTTTTGATAATCTGTTCTTGTGTGACTGATCGTTGCACCCGCTACTTTAAAAGTAAACATTGTTCAGCTGATTAACTCCAGCAAAATGTGAACAGTTTTTGAATCAATCACCTGTGAAATTGTGACGGAGTAACTTCACTGATTTACTCGATATGCGATGCGTTGAAGCAACATTCCTGAAACAAAATTTCACTACTCTGCAAAAAAATGGTGTGTCAAATTGACTCTCTCCGAAATAGGCTCTACGGGACTACACAAACTGAGTCAAAATTCGACTCCGCCAGAGTCAAATTCGACTTACTAATTCGCACGTTTGACTCTGGCAGTGTCGAATTGGACTCAGTTTGTGTTGTTCCGTAGAGCCTCTTTTGGAGAGAGTCAATTTGACTCATCATTTTTTGCAGTGTATAGTAACAGCGCTTTGCAGTTTTCCAGCAATCAATAATCGTAATTTAGGTATTTATGAATGGCTCGCTCGCCTATGTTTTATTCGGCCCACGTATAGAACAAGGCCGGAAAGTTTTCCGGCGGGACTGTAATTGAGTAAGCTTAAGCTTTAGACTAATGTTTTTGGTTAGGCTTAGGCTTAGGCTTAGACTTAGGCTTGGGTAATTGCTCTTTCTTACGCTTAGGCTTAGGCTTACAAATATGCTTATACTATTGTTCCGGCCCTGTTCTATACATTGGACTTTTATTCTTGGGTCAAGTCGCGGTCAAGTGTCTTGCAATAATTGTTAATCACGGTTGGCTGAATTTGTGGTACTGTATTGACCCGAATAAGAGGGGGTAATAATAAGGGGGTCCCCATTTTGAGTACCAATCAATAGGAGTTCGTAAATGTCAATTATACCTAATTGTAGCGCATAAAGGACTCCAGGCCCAAATAATTTGATTCGAAACTTTAAAGCGTTTATACTTAAATTTTGAAAGTACATTCCTAAGTATAGCCTTGCATTATCGCCCTAAACGTTTAATTCAACGGACAGTTGTAGTACCGAATATATATCATTAACGAAGGACGGCGGAGGGCGGAAAAAATAAATAACAGTCCGTAACCGAATAACAAGGGGCGTACCCTCTAGAGAATCCAAATAAATATCAGTCTCCCTCTTATTCGGGTCACTACAGTATTCGGTTTAAGAATAATATGGAGTTAAATATCTATGACTGATAGAATCATGAAATCATGGCTTAATTGGATACGTATTCATTCGGTACGAACTATGCCAAAAGCAAACACATTATTGATTGTATCTACTCGGCTGCTCAAAGACTTGGCGACCTATTGGAGATCGCTAATTATTGGGATAGCACCTATAGTTGCGTCACCGTTGTTAATATGCAGTGGAACAAGGGTAAAATTTTGCCTATGCTAAGGCTTAGGCTTACTTCTAGTAAACAGGCCCTATATGTAGCACGGCCCATGTAAAGAACAGGGCGGGATCGTTTTCCGAACGGGCTATGATAAAGTCAGTTTAAGCTTTAGACTAATTTTTTTGCTTAGGCTTAGGCTTAGGCTCAGTCTTAGGAGTAGGCTCATCCATACGCTTAGGCTTAGGCTTAGGAAAATGCTCATTTATACGCTTAGGCTTAGGCTTAGGAATATGCTCATCCGTACGCTTAGGCTTAGGCTTAGGAATATGCTCATCCATACGCTTAGGCTTAGGCTTAGGAATATGCTCATCCATACGCTTAGGCTTAGGCTTAGGAATATGCTCATCCATACGCTTAGGCTTAGGCTTAGGAATATGCTCATCCATACGCTTAGCATTAGGCTTAGGAATACGCTCATTCATACGCTTAGGCTTATTAATATGCTCATCCATACGTTTAGGCTTAGGCTTAGGAATATGCTCATCCATACGCTTAGGCTTAGGAATATGCTCATCCATACGCTTAGGCTTAGGAATATGCTCATCCATACGCTTAGGCTTAGCCTTAGGAATATGCTCATCCATACGCTTAGCATTAGGCTTAGGAATATGCTCATCCATACGCTTAAACTTAGGCTTAGGAATATGCTCATCCATACGCTTAGGCTTAGGCTTAGGAATATGCTCATCCATACGCTTAGCATTAGGCTTAGGAATATGCTCATTCATACGCTTAGGCTTAGGCTTAGGAATATGCTCATTCATACGCTTAAACTTAGGCTTAGGAATATGCTCATCCATACGCTTAAACTTAGGCTTAGGAATATGCTCATCCATACGGTTAAACTTAGGCTTAGGAATATGCTCATCCATACGCTTAGCATTAGGCTTAGGAATATGCTCATCCGTACGCTTAAACTTAGGCTTAGGAATATGCTCATCCATACGCTTAGGCTTAGCCTTAGGAATATGCTCATCCATACGCTTAGCATTAGGCTTAGGAATATGCTCATCCATACGCTTAGGCTTAGGCTTAGGAATATGCTCATCCATACGCTTAGCATTAGGCTTAGGAATATGCTCATCCATACGCTTAGGCTTAGGCTTAGGAATATGCTCATCCATACGCTTAAACTTAGGCTTAGGAATATGCTCATCCATACGCGTAAACTTAGGCTTAGGAATATGCTCATCCATACGCTTAGGCTTAGGCTTCGGAATATGCTCATCCGTACGCTTAAACTTAGGCTTCGGAATATGCTCATCCATACGCTTAGGCTTAGGCTAAGGAATATGCTCATCCATACGCTTAGGCTTAGCCTTAGGAATATGCTCATCCATACGCTTATGCTTAGGCTTAGGAATATGCTCATCCATACGCTTAGGCTTAGGCTTAGGAATATGCTCATCCATACGCTTAGGCTTAGGCTTACGCTCAGGAATATGCTTATACTACTGTTCCGGCCCTGTTGTATACATGAACCGGTAGCACGAACCATTTAAGCTGTAGCGGTGTTTGCTAACCATTACATACACTGTGATTCGTAAATTTTAGGAAGCTCGCTGTGCGTTTGTTATTTTCATAATGGCATGTTATTGGATATCCGAAGCTGTTCCACTTGCGGTGACGTCGTTCATTCCTATATTTTTGTATCCTTTGTTTGGTGTTCTGTCTGCAAAAGAAACCTGTGCCGAGTATTTAAAGGTTCAATGTTGCTAAAGCCCTATTCACACGTGCAAGTTTTTGCAGCAAAAACTTACACGTGCAACTTGCATGTGCAAGTTTGGTCACAATGCAGATTTGAAGTCCTTGCAGCTGCAATATATTCATTAGAATTCATGTGATTGAATTTAATTCGCACGTGTGAACGCCGTCGTAAATCGCTCGAATTCCTTGCAGTTGCCTTTTCATTGGCCATTCAGAAGACATGTTGCTGAGGAGCCTTTTGAATTAATGCCGACTTATTGAATTTGTTCAAGAAGTGTGAATTAATTCAAATATCAAACTTGTTTGATATTTCGCATCCGACGGCGAAAGTAATGGGACTAGTTTTAATCTTTTAAGCATTAAATAAAGATTGCATCGCGATGAAAACTTTTCAATTCAAGAAATTTCGAGTGTAGCCTTCTTTACACATTAATATTTCTTACAACTGAAACTTGCAGCTGCCAGTTTTTTGAAAAATTCATTCGAAAGTATTTCGCGCAAGTTACAGCTGCAATTTCTCGCAACAAAAACTTGCACGTGTGAATAGGGCTTAACAATTGTTGGCTTGGCCCATGTATAGAACAGAACCGGAACTTTAGTATAAGCACATTCCTTAGCCTAAGCCTAAGCCTAAACCTAAGCGTATGGATGAACCTATTCCTAAGCCTAAGCCTAAGCAAAAATATAGTCTAAAGCTTAAACTGACTCGATTATAGCCCCTCCTAAAAACGATCCGGCCCTGTTCTATACATGAGCCGTTGGCTTTTGTATATGTTCGACAACAATGAAGGTTAAGCTTAGGCAACAAGTTGGTCAAAGGCTTAGACTTAGGCGTATGCAAGCTGTTTCCTAAACTTAAGCCTAAGCTTAAACATAAATCTGTAGCTAAACTGTATAAGAGACCAATTTTTTCAAATTTGTTTAAATAACCTCATATAGAAACAAAAGTTGTTGACGATGTGTGAACAAACTCAAGGAAAAGTAAAAGGTCCACACTATTCGATTCATTGGGCCGCATTCATGGACATCACAAAACCAACAACGACTGTTTTGATTGTATACAGCTGTTGCTGCCTAAATTTTCATCAGAATACAGGGTGTTACAGATTTTGTTATATCCTTATACAAAAATGTTACGCAACCAGTTGCGGATCCAAAAATTGGCCAATGTTAATTTTAGTGGCCGAATAGTAGATTAAGCGTATTCCTAAGCCTATGCGTTGCAAAAATGTGTTCCTAAGCCTAAGCCGAAGACTACGCAACAAAATGTAATCAAGAATTTAAACCTCTTTTATAGACCTACCAGAAACCTGGACGCCCCTTAAAGTAACATGGGCCCAAAAATTTATAAAAGGGGCGTAGCAGCCGTCGAGATATAATAGTGAACCAAAAGTCGCGAGCAGGAAAGCGGACGCTATTTCACTACTAGACCTTATACTGTAGTGACCCGAATGAGAGGGAGGGACTGTTATTTATTTGGCCTCTCCAGAGGGTACCCCCTGTTGTTCGGTTACGGACTCAAACTCAAATTATTTGGTCCTGGAGTCATTTATGCGCTACAATTAGGGTTAATTGATATTTATTGACTCTAGTTAGGGTTTACGGATTCTATTCGCGTACGGATTCTTAGTAGGGATACGGACTCCTATTGATTGGAACTGAAAATGTGGGACCCCCCTCTTATTACCCACCTCTTATTCGTGTCAATACAGTATTAAGGTTTTGATTCCTGTGAGCGGCGCTAGAACTCTACCCGCCCCTTCTGTTGAATCAGCCAATGTTTGAAGCTGAACGTTTAAAAACTTACCAAATAATAAACGCTAGACATGGGTACTCTACCCGCCCCTCCTGTTGGATCAGCCAATGTTTGAAGCTGAACGTCTAAAAACTTACCAAACAATTTAACAAAACGTCGACAAAACGTTGTAGGATTCAAATTTTCTTTTCGTTGGCGGAATAATGGTCGCTTTGGCCGTCGAGGAAGTCAATCTTCATCGTCGATTCGCTTTACGGACCCTACTTTTGGTAGGGTCCTCAATTAAATGGTACGTATGCGTTTAGGAAGGATACGTTTTTTTAATATTTGTATAATATTGGAAAAAACGGTAACGTGAAATTGACATTTATCGAATATTTATATGTGTTGTTGCTTATTTTTTTAGTTTTCAAAAAGTGACTATAATATTAATGAACGTCCAATATATTTAGGACTTGATAAAGTTCGAGTTCGACGCGTAGTGCGAAAATCGACCGGTCCAGCGGTTCAATTTGAAGCGTTCCTTCAATTTCAGACCACAAAACTTTCGTGACATTGACCTATTTTGAGACAGGCTTTGTCCGACGTTTAGGCTTATCACCAGGCACTGCTAGTTTATCTAAGCATTGTTTGAAACTAGTGATTTCGTAGATCGATCTTGTACGAACCTGGATTATGTTTATCCCGAAATGTTCGAGCCTATGCTAACTACGTATAAAGGCCTGCTCACTAAGTTTAAGTCTAAGCCTCAACTTGTCTGAAGCATAAGCCTATTGATAAGCCTAAATCTAAACTAAACCTACGCCTCTCAGTATCTTTCCTCAATAAGCAGGTCCATAACAGGGACCAGTATTCGATACCGTATTTCGTTACAAATTCAAGGCTGATGTTTGGCTTCATGTCGATAACGGCGTTTCTGTCAATGTGGATGTCAAACACAGCGACCACGGCAATGATGCTTCCGATCGCTTTAGCAATCTGTGAACAGATTCTAACGTTTTCCAAAATAGAAGCTCGCGACGCTGAGCGGCTCAACCAAACTGACACGGCGCCACGAGTCGAAGCCACTAACGTATGTTTTCCCATGTTAAAAGTATAGCGGCCTGTCCCACTACGCTAAAATGTTACCGTAATCCTCAAAGTCGCCCTATTTACCTGTTTCGCTGTGGACAGGCCGTTGCAGTTGAAATGAGTCTATGATCAACGTTAATAAACGCCGCACTTTAAATAGTTGAAATTCGAACACCTCAGTCATTATTTCAACAGTAAGCTGTAAGATGGGAAATAATAGTCCACATGCTAATTAATTTATATGACACGTAAACATGCCGGTTGAACAGTAATCCTTTTATGGCACGGGCCCGCAGCCAAGACGGTGCCACGGGACGCTCAGCCCCCGCTAGAAACATTTTCCTCCTCCCAATAGAAAATTTTCAACCTTGCTTGTAAGTCATTGAAAACCCTTGTATGCGCCTCTTGAAAACGTTTTAGCCACTCGCCTAGCACGGTGAGCTGGCTACGGGCCTATTGTGGCATCAGATGAATCGATTTATTTTGATACTTCGCTGTTTAGGTTCTCGATTTAGAATCTCCAACTGCTTCTGCTGTCGCAATTGTCAACGATTCTGTCGACGGCGAACGTGGAGTATCTCTCGGAGACCCAAGACAATTTCAGCAATTGAATGTGCAAGATCTAACTGTCGTTAAAGCGGTTGTATTGTCAATTTCGTACGCTGCTAACATTGGCGGTACTGCAACTGCAACAGGAACGGGTCCGAACATAGTTGGATATGGTGATATAATGAAGTAAGAAGTAAGATGTTTGCTACGCTTGAAGCTTGCGCGGATTTCAATACAGATCCGTAGCCAGCTCACCATGCTAAGACGGCTAAAAAAATTTTCAAGAGGGGCGTACAAGTGTTTTCGCTGACTTATACAAGGAAGGTTGAAAATTTTCTAGGGGGGGCCAAAGCTAAAATATTTCCGGGGGGGGGGCGAAATTTTTTTCCGGGGTAGCGCTGAGTCCTCCTGGCGCCGCCTTGGCTACGGGCCCGTTTGAATAACACGATTGATAAAATCTATGAAAAACAGAATTGGATTATATGGTTTGGGACTGAAGGATTTGTGTGAGGCAGCGTGTAACCAAATTGTAACAATAACCGAAACGGATATGGATATAAATAATCAAAACGAAAAACGCACAGTTAACAGTCTAAAAGATTAAAACATGTTTCATTGTTCGGCCAATACAATTGACGACGGAACTAATTTGCAGGCGTTCTAGAATTTGATAGAAAAAGTAGCGAAACGCCGACGCACCGAAACTTTTTAAAATTTGGGATAATCAATTGTTGTATTTAGTATACTTCACGTCGAAAAATTACACCATTCCTGCATTGAAAGACATGTTGGTGTTTTAGTGATTTACAACTATGAGCATTAAAAATAGCCAGATTTGCGACGCTTTATTTACGGAAACGGGCACCGAATTTTATCACAAACTGATATCAGGTTACACCCTGCTGTTAAAGTATTTAATATGTTTCATTCGCGAGGGAATTCACTACCAATTCCGATGCAATTGTTTAGATACAGCTGAAAAACCCTGAAACCCCAGCTAACTGGGAAACATGTATAGCTGAACTTGTATTATATATTCTGATGTTGTAAACAGGCTTAACCCCTTCTCACATTGAGTTGCCTGTAGGCAACTCAGCGCAGTACGTTAAATAGTATATATCGCACCGTGTTTAACAATTGCAACACGTATACATAGTACTAAATCACCACAAGACGTGAGAGCCCCCTCAGGCTCGACCGTCAAGCTCCTATAGCTGAGTGGTAATTGTATACGTCTCCCACTCCAGTCACTGGTGTTCGAATCCTAGCACAAAAGTAAGGTGTCAGGAGAAATAGAGAATATTCATGTGAGAAAGGGTTAAGTTTCGATATACACATTCGTTAAACTGTTCTCTGAACTATTATTGGTTCATGCTTGAAAAGTAAATTCGGTTATCGGCCGCTTGCGGAGTTCATAAAATGTAACCTATTGACGTAGCGTCTATGGTTTTTTCGTGCCTGGTGTGCACTTTCTCCCTCTCCACAGGTTTAAGCCTAAACCTAATTCTGTTCTAAATCCGAAACCTGAACGATACGCCAAATTTAGAATATGCAGAAAACTGTTAGGAAAGTGTATATGAGCCTTGTTCTTTTTCCTGAATAATGTTTCCGACGTTCAATTTTTAGGGCAATAAAAGTTTCGGTTTTGATTTGTTGAGACCGGATGTAAAACCGAGTAATGCATTAAACTTCAGGTGCAAATCTACTCTGCAAAAAATGATGAGTCAAATTGACTCTCTCATAAAAAGGCTTTTCCGGACTACACAAATTGAGTCAAAATTCGTTTCCTCCAGAGTCTAATTCGATTTACTGAGTCGTACGTTTGACTCTGGTGGAGTCGAATTTGGATCAGTTTGTGTAGTCCCGAAAAGCCAATTTTGGAGAGAGTCAATTTGACTCACCATTTTTTGCAGTGTAAGTGATACTCGTTTGCATACTTAGGATTATTTTTCGTTATTTTTGCATTTCAGTTTCACTAGCAGTCATGTGAACGCAACTGCACAAATAACCTTTGCAAGCTGGATGGGTTTTGCGCTTCCTGGTATGCTGTTAAGTCTGCTTGTTGCATGGCTTTGGTTGCAAATCTTTTTTTTTGGATTCCGGTAAGAAAACCTACAAATTAAAGCGCGCGGCATGTGATTTATACGAATCGCTTGCTGAGTGGTCGTACGTCACTACAGTTTCCAGTTGTGGCAAACAATTGTTTGCGTCACGAAATAAATACTGCAAATGTTGGCGTAAAAGTTTATATTTCACTGTCTGAAATATCAACTCTTCATTTTAACGGAACTTTTCCAAGTAAAAGGTGTCATTTCGGATTTGGAAAGCATTTTATTTTTCAGTTAAGATCTTAATTTCTGATTTGTACACCGCAAAACTTCGAAACTAAATAGCATTCAAAATACAACCGTTTCAATATTCAGTTTGTCTAACGTTTTCACCGCCGTTCGACCTTTTTTCGTCGTTTGTGTTCGTGCACTGCGTAACATTCGATTTACCACCCAGGTTTGAAATTTTTAAATGGTATATAGCAATTATCTTTGGGTCTACAACGAAAAATTTAAAAAGTGGCCGAACAATACAAAAATATCGTTGAATTATATACGACAACTTCCAAAAAACTATATAATATTTCACTACCGAAATTGCCGAAACCTCGAGATTGTATGGTCTAGGAAAATGAGATCAGTTTTCTACTGGAGCCGAACGTAGAGTTTCACTTGCACCCTGAACAAACTGTAGTCACGTTTAGTAAATGACATTGTTGTGAAAATCACGCGGTTATTGTGTCATAATTATCACATCTTTGCATTCGTCTACTGCAGTTAGGCCTGTTTTCGATCTACTACGTACGTACAGGCAGAAGTTTTAGCTGATATGTAAAACCTGTATATACACAAATGAATTTTAATATATTTAGTCGAACAGCTCGCGATATGTGCCGATGTTGGTTTCGACGAACAACTGTTAAAGGCCAATCTCATGCAGTCAAGCAATTTCTTCGCGAACAACATAAAGAGCTGGGACCTATGACGTGAGTGTTGCGTCCAGTGAGAGCAACAGATATAAAGGTCCATGCAAACTACAATGTTGTCTAATAAACATAAATCTAAGCCTAAGCCTAAACGCAAGCGTTATCCCTAGAACAAGCCTAAGCTTTCTAGTCACTAGGGCCGTTGGCGATTTTTCAAGTGGGTAGAGTTTTAGGGTTGCTCTATACGACGGCGCTGTTTGTCACCGTGCTTAATGTATGGTACGAACGATGACGCACGGCGCCGTACGGATGACGGTCGGTGCTGTACGGGTGACGGACGGCGCCGGACGTCGAGTATAGCACAACCCTTAAACTTAACATGGGACGATCCAAAAAATAACGTAATTATTATACATTTAACCGGTACAAATATCTTATGCAAAAACAAAACACCGTAAAAGTTGCGCTATACTTTCCTGTGCCGGACGTCACCGCACGCCGCTATGGGTTGCTAACAAAGATGTGAGCAAAATCTATTTGGTACCAAGCGACAGTTTTTAAAAGCAAAATTGGATGGCGCAAGCTTAAATGTTTGCTTTTAATATACTGGTTCAGTCTTCGACTTTACAGCTTTTGAAAGTATCCAGGACCTGAGTGACATAGCATAGTGGCACATGGTTGAGTAGTATATACCAAAGAACTTGTAAGCGTGAGTTAAAATTGCCGGGGTCGGTTTGAAATTGACAAATCAGCGAGTTAAATCTAAAATATATACTTGAACTAAGATGTCCCATGTATAAAATCCGTTTGTCGTTTAATTTGCTATTTTGTCTACGTTTATTTATGTCAAATTTTTAGATTTGGCGAATGGATAACACTGATATTATTTGTAATTCTGGTACTGTTATGGATATTCCGAGATCCACAGTTTATAACCGGATGGTCAGAGCTGTCCATTTTCAAAACGGGGTAAGTCACAATATTTTATGTTTTTATAGTTTAAGGTGGCTTTAGGTTTGTCGTATGAAATGTTTGGCTCTTATGCACTTACCGCGCAAAATTAAGCATACACCGAAGCCGAAAACCTGAGCTGTAGTCTACGTTGTGCTAAAACCTAAAAATCGACAAAAGTGTACAGGAAGAATAAATCAAATTCAAATGTTTGACCAAAATTGTATTATTTTAATATGCAACAATCCCTTTTGAAGCGTTGTATATGGACAATAGAGTTATGAGCTTCGCCCTGCTGTGACATCTGTATTACGTTTCATTATGTTGTCTAACGCGGCCAATGTAAAGAACAAAGGCGGAACAGTATTATAAGCATATTCCTAAGCCTAAGCCTAAACATAAGCGTAAAAATGAGCTTATTTCTAAGCCTAAGCTTATTAAGCCTAAGCCTAAGCCAAGCAAAAAAATAGTCTAAAGCCTAAGCTTACTCTTTTCTAGTCCAACTGAAAACTGTTCCGCCCCTGATCATTACATGGGCCTCTAAAGCTTAGGCAACTCAGGTAATACACATACTCCTGACCAGACAAAGGCGTATGCAAGGGTGATAGGGAGATATACCCTTCGAAATTGATGGAAAGGTTAGACCGCCGCACTGTAAATTTCAGTGAGTTGATTTCAACTCAGAATGAGTTGAATCACTCAGTCTGACTTAGGGCTGTCAGAACTCAGAAATTAGAGTTGATTCAATTCGTTCTGAGTTAATTAATCAACTCACCCGGAGTCAACTCAACTCAGAGTGAGTTAATGTCCATTGATATTAATTCAGAAATAACTAATTCGCTAGCGGAATTGATTAATCAACTCATTGCAATTTACAGTGCGTCTGTAAAACTTTTCGACCTGAGATTGTACGTCCCGTAACGAAATTCTGGTTATACCCATTGTGTAAACAGGCAAACCATTTTTGTAGTACAATTTTGACTAAAAATAGTTTCTTCAGATTTATTTCCGACTCAGTGCCTGCGATGCTCGTTGCTTCTGTTATGTTTGCAATTCCAAAAGACAAACCTGACTTTTTATGCTGTCCTACTCGTGGTAAAAAACTGTTGCTAGATTTTTTTACACGAGTGCTCTGTTTGTTGGAAAAAATTCAATAAAAACGGTCATATTTAGTGTTTTGGTTTGGAATTTTTACGAATTCGTGTTTATTTTTAGTATACGGGCATTAAAATGTTTCCCAGTCGGCGGTCGCCGAAAAATGGTCCGATTTCGAGAGTTTCTGCATGTTTGAAGTTCTTATTACCACCCCCACGTCCGATCGTTTCACACTCAAATTTGGGGTTTTTAAAAAGTAAATATTTATGGTGCCAGGAGTTACCCTTTGGTACTCAAAATTTTTTTCAAAGTTAGACATATTATGTATCCTTCGACGTAGTTTACGGAACTTAGTCAAAGTAGCACAGGCTCGTGCTCTGTACATTCCAACGAGTTGATTAATCAATCCAGCTTGTGAGTTGGTTATTTCTGAATTAATATCAGTAAACATTAACTCACTCTGAGTAGTGTTAATTCTGTCTCAGAGTTGAGTTGACTCTTGGTGAATTGGTTAATTAACTCAGAATGAATCGAATCAACTCAAAATTCTGAGTTCTGATAGTCCCAACTCAGACTGAGTGATTCAACTCATTCTGAGTTAAAATCAGCTCACTGAAATTTATACTGTAGCTACAGGTTCCACAATGCTCAGCCCGTCTCGAAAATAAGGTCACTTCTAGCAAAGTATATTAACCCCGCTTATAAAACTGTTATAAAATCAACAAAATGCCCCTCATAAGATTGCACGTTGGCATTTTAAGCTGGCCTACGGCCTGTTGTAGCACAGCTAACAAATGAAGCATAAAAGGTGATATTATATTGTTTAGTACTGGTATTATGATTGTAGATAGTTCCGGTCCGCCAAAAAAGCGTTCATCGATTTTGACTTGGGCAGCAATGAAATCAAAATTTCCTTGGGACGTCATTATGCTGTTAGGCGGTGGCTTTGCGATGGCTGCAGGAGTCGAAGTATTCACATTCAAATTTTACGCACTGTAACATTCAGTATACGCACTGCAAAAAATGATGAGTCAAATTGACTGTATCCGAAATAGGCTGTACGGGACTACACAAACTGAGTCAAATTCGACTCCGCCAGAGTCAAATTTGCTGTGCATGCTTAATATTTTAAAGTACCAGTGTTCCTTATACCTCTGGGTATACTTGGTGCAAACGATTAATTATTTTATTAAGGACTTTTATCCGTAACGTAGACGAAATGTTCTTTCTAGAAATTACAGCAAATTTCCTTTGCAAGATATATTCAGGAAAACTTATTTTTAGCATTTAATGGCTGGGTTTTGAAATTTAACTTAAATATTTACTTCAGTTATCCTTAAGTGCTTTCTTACTTCGTCGACTTGACTTAGTAAATGTATTTATGTTTTTAGTCAAAAACACCAAACTTTGATCTATTGCCGTACCAAGAAGGGTTTAGTTTTGCTATACATTGTGAAATTACCATATGCCTAAGCTCAGATGGATCAAGGTTAATATTCCAGTACTGCTAAACTGTATTACGTAAAATTATCATAGCAACTTTTAAGTATTTTTTAACTTACGCACTATTTTGGAAACGATAAAATGATTAAGTAATCGCTAACCAAATACTTAAGTTTGATAATGTACTTAAGTTACTGCCCATATTCTCAAATGCGTATAGCACCTATCATCAATTAGCGATAGGTTTTCAAATTGACAAACATCTGCAGTTGCCGATCTCAAAATTGGTACACAAGTGGGGCAAATCAAACCGCGAACAATGTGCAAAATTTCGAACTTCACCATGCGCTGATTCCAAAGTTACCGGACCTATCACCAACTGGTGATAAATGCTACATATACTTTTGAGAATACGGCCCAGGTTTCAGAAACCCAGCCAATATTGAATATATTCTATGAATTTTACAGTGTAGGGATTTTTTTCGTGTTTATGCGTGTGATTTGGTCGCATTCGATATCAATTCTTAACTACTGAGCATTAGTTGAACCCTTTTGGAACTGAACTAATCCAACAATTTTCCTCTATGCAGCTGTCAGGTTAATTTACGAGCACACCACGTTCGTTGAAGACAGTGTAAAAACAGCCTAAACAACAATAACCTACACCGTCAAGTGCTTGGGGAAACTAAATATGGGAAAATTAAGATTTCGTTGAAATGTGAACGCAGCCTACGTCTACAAACATAATATCTTGTGATGTTAATTATTGGCGCTTGTTCACTGGAAGACAGGGAGTGAACTGACTTAGATTCTAAGAAACTCAGCCTTTGGGTTAAGATTAAGTTTATGTTTAGGCTTTGGATTTGGTCTAGGATTTAGGTTTAGGGTTTATACTTGGCAAACACGCCCGTATGGTTAGCGTGGGCTTATATAGCAATCTATATTGCACCTTTGAGTTGATGTCTATTTGTGGCAACGGCAAAAGTTTGTTCTGCGTTTCAGGGAAGCGGACTTTCAAAGGAGATCGGCGATTTCCTTCACGATAAGTTTGCCAACATATCGCCTATTGTTGTTTGCGTCGTGTCAGTTATAACAATCACTTTTGTAACCGAAATAGCTTCAAATGCTGCGACAGCGTCAATTTTTGTCCCTGTTCTACTGGCTTTGGTAAGTTGGGTGCGCAAATATGTGATTGCGGTTTGATCAAACTCAGTCTCTAAGTCCCCAGCAAGTAAATGGTTTATTATTTTTATGATACTATAGATCAGTTTAGAAAAAATTTAGAAAAAATTTCACAACGGGCCCCGTAGCCTTAAGATAGCCTGGGGTGCTGAAATGCCCACCTAGATAACCTTTAGTCCAAGTTAAAAATTTTCAACCTTGCTTGTAAGTCATCGAAATCCCTTGTATGCCATTCCTGAAAAAATATTGGTCCTCATACTAGCGGATCCAGAAGGGGTCGTACGCCACGGCAGAATTTTTTTATGATAAACTGATAAGGTTCCTATCTTACAATTTTTGGGTTTCATAACATTTGCCAACCTGCCTACCGTCAGACATTTTTGGATCCGCCTCTGGCCTACCCTAGAAAGGTGAGCTAGCTACGGGCTTGTTTCACGGCAATAAAAAGGTTAAAGTGTGAGCCCGTTTAAATACCACAATAAACTCGGCTCATGTTACTTTAGGGGGCGTCCAGCTTTCTGGTGGGTCCATAAAAGAGTAGGTTTAGATTCTAGATTATATTTTTTGCTTAGGCTTAGGCTTACGTTTAGGCTTAAGAACCCATTTTTGCAACGCTTAGGCTTTCGCTTAGGCTTATGAATACGCTTAATCTACTATTACGCGCCTTAAAGTAACATTGGCCATGCGCTGAATCTACTATTACGCCCCTTAAAGTTACATTGGCCGTAAACTCAATTATGCTTACAGCCCACAGACATACATGGGCCGAAAGTATTATTATTGATCTATGAAATTGCCAGCCAACAAGACTAATACAATCGATAGCTATATAGTCACTCTTAGCTTAGTCCTTGGCAGTGTTACAGCTAAGAATTTGTACGAAAGCTGATAAGTAAAAGCTTCTACACTGCAAAAAATGGTGAGTCAAATTGATTCTCTGCGAAATAGGCTCTACGGGACTACACAAACTGAGTCAAATTCGACTCCGCCTGAGCCAAATTCGACTCACTGAATCGCATGTTTGACTCTGGCGGAGTCGAATTTGACTCAGTTTGTGTAGTCCCGTGGAGCCTATTTCGGAGAGAGTCCATTTGACTCACCATTTTTTGCAGTGTAACGTTTAAAGATTTATCGTATTAATGTAATTTTGCAGGCATCTAGTTTAGAAGTTCATTATTTGTACCTTACACTCCCGTCAATCATAGCATGCTCGTACGCATTTATGTTACCTGTTAGTACACCGCCAAACGCTATCGTATACGGATCCGGAGTTCTAACAATATCGGACATGGTATGTGCAAAGTATTTGGTGATGTGTTTACTACTTCTACAACTATGTCGTCCCATTTTATTTTTGTTCTACTACACTGCAAAAATTGGTGAGTCAAACTGACTCTCTTCGAAATAGGCCAAACTGATTCTCTCCGAAATAGGCCAAACTGACTCTCTCCGAAATTCCACTGCCAGAGTCAAATTGAGTCGAATTTGACTCAGGCGTAGTCGAATTTTAACTCAGTTTTTGTAGTCAGGAAAAGCCGATTTCGGAGAGAGTCAATTTGACTCACCATTTTTTGCAGTGTAGGCATCACACATGTGTGACCGTGCTGCCACATTCGCTTTTGGCCGGCTGTTACTCACCAAATCGATTGGCGAATTATAAAACGGTGTGTAAAAATATCAACTGGGTTTTTCTCACACCAATGTTTTTTTATGCTTCCCAAGTTTAATTTTTTCAGCCAAATTCACACACAGATGCAAGCGGCTAAAGATTTTTCAGCCGGTTTTAGCTTTATCCGCTGAATTTATTATATTTTTACCAGAGCTTTAGCCATCAATACTTTTTCGTTTGTGCACAGAAAAATTGTTCAATTTTACAAAAATTTAATTTTGCACCGCAACTATTGAAACCTTCCGGACAAAAAGTGGACTGCACCAGCGTAATCATTATTTTCCAGAAAACTGCTGAAAAAAGGAGTTAAAAATTGTAATTTTTTCTTAAATCATATATGTCTGTTTGGTTATATAAATTTTAGGTGGGTAAAGATTCATTTTTACTCGCGGTTTAGAATTTTTAATCCGCAGCTGTACCGTATCAGAAATAGAAATTTCGTACCAGGCTTACCGTTACCCTCGGGTACCCGGTAGTCACGTGTATCCAGAAGATCAGCAATTTTTTACGGCGTACCATTTTTTCAGATCAAAGCAGGTTTTGTGCTAAATTGGTTGTGCATTGGCGTCAATATGCTAGGTACTCACACTTGGACGTGGGCAATGTTCGACTTGGGAAACGTACCCACTTGGGAAGTGCGTTCAACAACTCAACCGCCAATTCCGATTACATCTGTTAAACCCACATCAACAGCTATAAACTAATCGGCCCATGTATAGAACAGGGCCGGATCGTTTTTCGGCAGTGCTGTAATACAGTCAGTTTAAGCTTTAGACTAACTTTTTTGCTTAGGCTTAAGCTGGGATCTAGGCTTAGGAATATGCTCATCCTATACGCTTATAGGCTTAGGCTTAGGAATGTGCTTATACTACTGTTCCGGCCCTGTTCTATACATGGGCCAACTAATCGATAAAACCAAATCATGCTACTATACATATAGAGCGGTTCAAAACGGAAACATTGCAAATATTTCCTGTAACCGCATTCGCATTTGCATTTAGCATCTATAACCAATTGCTGGCGTTTGTGTAAAGATTTAATTTATGAAACTGTTCGCTTCAAACTTTAGCATATGGTGTTTTGTATCTGCGTTTTGGCAATTAAATGAAACTTCAAATCCGTGTTTTCCCTGGTTCATTTACTTGAGTAACTATTACCAAGAGTGGATGATCACTCCCCCAAATACGGGGGGTAAGCCAAAAATGCAACGCGCGCTGGGTACATTTTTTCTACATAGAATGTACCCAGTTGCATACTCTTCTTAAAGGGTATCATGCACTCTTGCTATTACTAACTGACGATAAGTGCTACACAAACGCTGAAAACGGCTCCTGATCACTGTATAATATTTAAACACTATACCGTGGCCTAGTGAAAATCAGGAATAAATAGTTTTGTGTAACTCATCAGCAAAAGGATATGAACAAAAATTTACCTGAGTGACCGGAATTTCAGAATAGAAGAATAATTGATTTAAATATAATCCAGATATGTTACTTCAATAAAATGTATATAATTAATGGTTTATTGCCAATATTTTATTGTGCTGTTTCCGGTAAACGAGACGTAATATCCGGCGGGAGCCGAAGCCGGATGATGAATTCAAATCTAATAGTAGATTTCATTAAAATGTCACAACGTAGCGTATAATTCTTCCTTCCGTGCTTAAGGTACCCGAAGATGTAGCTTACAATTTTTTCTACGTGACAAAGTTTAACACATCTCGCGCCGATGCATTGCTAACACTTTAATAATGTCCCTATCAGAGTGCAACCGGAATTCCGGTTCCGGTATGGAAATCCGGTATTTTTCACTACTCTATTCCATATCCACAAAAACGTTCCGCACCTGATCTTTATACATGGGCCCCATGTGACACTTTGCGCTACTGTTTAAACCGAATAAAAGCAAAAGTAGAAAATATGAAAGTATCATGCATATTTAATTTTAGGAACAGATGGTTATCGAAAGTTTGTCGAAACCAATTTTCAGAGTAATTTCTTTCCCTTTACATTATTGTTGAACTTGCAAACAGTTTATGCAAAATATTCTGCACTGTAAAATTTCAGTGAGTTGCTTTTATCTCAGAAGCGTTGAATCCACTCACAAGTCTGAGCTCTGAATTAGCTCTTTCAGAACTCAGAATTCTGCATTGATTGAATTGATTCTGAGTTAATTAATTAACTCACCCAGATTTAAATCAACTCAGCGTAAGTTAATGGTCACAGTTATTGACTCAGAAATAGCCAGAAATGACCAATTTTCCCTCTGTGTTCATTATCAACTCATTGGAATATACACTGTAGTATTATCATATCTTATGTTCCCTGTAAAGTATAATTTCGTCTTAAAATATATTACAGTTGATTAGATAGGTGTTGTACTAAACTTCAAAAGAAATAAGTTATAATTCAAATATATTTGCTGCTAAGCGTGCTCACCAATCACGCTGAATGGGCGTCGATACTGTTCAGCGAAACCGAACCACGCATCTTTATCTTTTGCAAACTTTAAGCTCAGCACACTGGCTTATCAACAGGGAGTGGGAAGCGTAGGCCTTCCTGTCGAAAAAACTCTATAGATAAAATTGTAGGGTCCGTCTCGTAACCGGATAACAAGAGGGGGTTTCCTCTGGAGAGGCCAAATAAATATCATTACCCACTCTTATTCGGGTCACTACAGTAAGCACAGCAGCCGAACTGGTGCCACGCGTGTAGATGACAACCATGGGCGTCCACTTAGATCACTTCCCTACTCATAACGCAAAACGAAAGTTTTGCCTTTATTGATTGACTCTAACGTATTTCCTTAAACTAAACACCACACAACCGAATCTAAGATTTTATACTGTAATTTATACAAAACATGCGTTAGGTTTCTTGCTCGTTTCGTTCGCCAACGTTTCTTCAACAACTGATAGTCGATAATGCACTGTAAATTCCAATGAGTTAATTAATCAACTCAGACGGAGAGTTAGTTATTTCTTAGTTAATAACAGTAAACTGTAACTCACTCTGAGTTGACTTAATTCTCACTGTGGGTTGAGTTGACTCCGGGTGAGTTGATTAATTAACTCAGAATGTATTGAATCAACTCAAGATTCTGAGTTCTGGTAGTCCAAACTCAGACTGAGTGATTCAACTCATTCTGAGTTAAAATCAACTCATTGGAATTTACAGTGTGGTTAGACCCGTTTCATTGACTATGTAAACGATTGCATATATTCTAAACATTTTTAGTTTGTCAGAAAAAAAATTAAATTCCTTCAAAGCTAAAGGTAATGGAAAAGATGCCCAATCTCGAATTATTGTTCAACAGAATTTATAGATCCGATACCCGGCGAAGACAGAATTGCTCTGTTTTGACGTGATTTCCAACGGTTCTGTGAAATTGTTGTTTTACTTCACAGACTGGGATGTGGATAAGGATTTTGGCCTATGTATAGAACAGGGCCGGAACAGTATAAACATATTCCTAAGTCTAAGCCTAAGCCTAAGCGTATGGAAGAGCCTATTCATAAGACTAAGCCTAACCCTAAGCCTAATCAAAAAAAATTAGTCTAAACCTTAAACTGACTCTATTATAGCCCCTTCGGAAAACGATCCGGCACTGTTCTATACATGGGCCAGAGATTTTTGGACCTGACCTGCGCTTTACTCAGGCGGCTGAAGTTAAACCTATCTTTTAAAGATTGCTAGTGATTTGCACTTTAATGAAGTTTCGCGTTATATCTCCAATGAATTTTACACATGAAAGCTTGCTAGAAATAACGCAAATTCAAGTCCAGCTAAATAAAATACATAACTTTTGCTTTTTTAACGATCGCTGATTAGCTTAATAGTTAATAGCGTATACTTTGCACCATACTAATAAATCCTTAAAGTTTTGGCGCGGGTGAAAAGTGTAATATTTTTCCCACGTGATATTAATCTTTACCCGCGGGTATACCCGCGTCTGAAATTGAGGTCCGCTTTTACCGGCGGGTACTAGCGGGTAGAAGTCCCACTGTGGTTTTATATATTTATAAAAGCATTAATCGAAGTTGTTTTTTGGAAATTGCAGAAATTTAAAATTGTGAAAATTATGACTATGAATCTAAAAGAGGCCGAAATATTTGAACTTTAAGCCGTAAATGTGATTTCTTTATTATAAGCACGTTGAACACCTGCTCTGTTTCCTGAAGTAAGATGTTTAGAGTTTCATATCGTTCCAATTGTTTTTAACTGTACTTGATCGGCAATATATACTAAACTGAGACATTGGTAATAATTCCGTACAACTGAACATCGAATTTCATGACTTCAAGCTGAAGTAAGTATTTAACCAATCAATTTGTACCTTAAGCTACCATAATTGCTGCACAACGCTTCATGTCATTGCTGAAATGCAACACGCTATAAACGATTGCACGTTTTTCTGTTAAAATAATAATGTTTCTACCGAGCACGTAGGCAAGGGGGGACCAGGGGGAGTTCAGCCCCCCATGGAACATTTTTGGCCCACCTAAAAATTTTAAACCTTGCTAATAACTCACTGAAAACCCTTGAATGCTCCCACTAAAACATTTTTAGCCTCCCCCTGGCAAGGTGGACTGGCTACAGGCCTTTTTTCCACCTTATAACTGTGATGGACAGTGGGGGAGAAAAGTATTATAGATCATATGGACTGAAACTATAAATTGACAACCCTCTGAGATGGGACTTAATTGAAGTCTTAGCAGGAAATACTTTTACTGATCCACATTTTGTTTCGTTAATCGAAGTTAACGCTATTTTATTGCCGCTAAAATGCAAGACGTAAACATGCAACACGAACAGATCAACGGTTGCTTATATCTTACATATATACTGTAGCGATCCGAATAACAGGGGGTAATAGGAGGGGATCTCCATTTTGAGTCTCAATCAATAGGAGTCCGTATCCCTAATAAGACTCCGTAAGCGAATAGAGTCCCAAAACGTTAATTACAGTTCATAAATGTCAATTATTCCTACTTGTAGCGCATAAACGACTCCAGGAACAAATAAAGTTGAATTCGAAACTTTAAAGCGTACTTAAGTTTTGAAAGTGCATTCCTAAGTTTAACCTTGCATTATCGCTCAAGCTATTTACACAAGACAAGTAAGCTTTTTCAACGGATAGTTGCAATACCGGATATATCAATAACGAAGGGCGGCTGAGCGTGCGTTAAAAATAAATAACAGTCCGTAACCGAATTACAGGGGGAAGTAGCCGCTGGGCGAGGCCAAATAAATATCAGTCCCCCGTCTTATTTGGGTCACCATAGTACTTACGCAGTGATCGTGACTAATAGTTAAACGCACGTTGGGGGCGGTTAAAAACTACGCATTCCTGCTATATTCTGCCTATTTGATTTCAACATGTGCTAAAAAAGTCAAAAGGGTTCTATCACTTATAACTAATACGTTATAAATACGCCCCCTATTGCTCAAAAAAGCCTTAACCCTTCTTTTGTCAGTTCCTCGAACCCTTAAGCTTCAGACATAACAGTTGTAAAACATTGTTTACAAAGGTTTGAGTCATTTTCGTCATATGTATATGTACAGCACAGATATTACCCTGGTTAATCCGTACCAAATTTGGCACGCCTGTTTGTATATGTATTTCAATTTTTACCTAACAACATTTGGCCGATTCGGCAGTTATGCGTTTGTGGTTAAAAGGTCACATTGCTTTGTAGCACATGCAGGCACCATCATTTGCCATACTGTAGTGACCCGAATAAGAGGGGCGGACTGATATTTATTTGGCCTCTCCAATGGGAACCGGCCCTTGTTATTCGGTTGCGAACTGTTATTTATTTGTAACCCACGCTCCACTGCCCTTCGTTCCGGTACTGCACCGTTGCATTAAACGTTTATTTGTCTTGTGTCAATAGCTTGAGCGATATTACAAGGTTATACTTAGGAATGTACTTTCAAAATTTACGTAGGCTTTAAAGTTTCGAACTCAAATTATTTGGTCCTGGAGTCATTTATGCACTACAATTAGGGTTAATTAACGTTCATAGACTGTAACTAGGGCTTAGGGACTCTATCTGCTTACGGACTATTATTAGGGATACGCACTCCTATTGATTCGGACACAAAAGGGGGACCCTCCCTTTTATTACCCCCCGTCTTATCCGTATCAATACAGTATATTTGTTATGTTGGTTTTTACGGCTTTGTCTTTATCCAGAATTCAAAGCCATTTTCAAAAAATGCCGACTAATTTTGCATGAGATGGTCCATTATAAACAGTAAACACATTTCTGATAAGATTGATTCAGTGAATTTTACTAGAAGGCTTGCTTCAAACGTTGCGTATATTTGACACCGCTGAAAGCTTACAATTAAGGATATAACATTCAGATGTTAAATCGCTACATTTCATGTTTGGCACATCCTTAAATAAATCCTTGACCGTTACCTCGAAGACTAAACACGAAGCTCGAGATCCAAACGTGGACTGAAAACACGAGTTCACATGTACCAATCATCTATGAGGTTAATACGGATGAAAGCTAAAGTCAAACATGACACGAAAAGTAAATTCGCTTTCAAGTTTCAATATTGCATAGCATTGCTTATAAGAGAATGCAGTTTCGTACAATTGTTTTCGCTGTAAATGCACAGAGAAGTGTTTATTCTGCGCGAACCGTAACCTTCCCCGCGTAATGTTTTTGCTTATGGCTCAAAGGCAGGACCAAAATTGATCGAAGCATAATTTTTGGCTTTCTGTGACCTAACCGCTTAGCCTGTTTGTGTATTACCGTATGTTCGTTGTGTGATTAAGTGATGCGGTGAGACAGTAAGGATACACAAAGAATTGGTGGAACAAACAATAAAATGTAAGTTTTTTACCTGTTTTTACTGCGATAATATGGTAATCCGAAATGTTGAATATTTTGGCTCATGTTAGTTAACAGGGAAGTAATAGTTTCTCTTTAAATTAAGCAGACTCCAAGTGTCTTCAATTTCAATTAAACCAAGGTTAGTATATATATGTCTCGACAATTACTTTGTAATATATCAAATTTAGTCAGCGACTTGAGTATTTACTTAACTTAAGTACGCTTTTTAAAATGACAAAATGGTTAAGTAATTACTTAGCCCGTACTTTACATATTTGTGTTTCCTGGCGTATACATAATGTGAATCTTTGCTTGAATGTCATAACGCTGACTTAAAATTGGCAATCATTTGTCTTCGCAGACAATTTAAAGTATTTTCTTAATTTTGCAACTTCGGCAAGTGCTTATGAATAACGTAAGTAAATGCTTAAGTAAGATAGCCGAAAGCCAGCCAGCATCTTTCTAAATATGAATCTCTATTTTACTGCACGTTAAAATGTTTCGCTCGCTTGTATTACCTGATTGCGCATAAAAATTGCGGAAAAAGATTCATTGACAAAACAAAATTTGATGCACACTGGAAATTACAGCGAGTTGATGTTTTAACTCAGAATGAGTTGAATCCACTCAGAAGTCTGAGCAATGAATTAGGTCTTTCAGACTTCAGAATTCTGAATGATTGAACTTATTTTGAATTAATTAATTAATCAACCCAACTCAGCTCAGAGTCAGTTCGTGGTTACTGTTATTAACTTAGAAATAGCCAGAAATAACCAATTCTCTCTCTGAGTAGTTGATTAATCAACTCATCGGAATTTACAGCGATTGTAGAATCATGTTACCAACGGTGCTAAAAATGTCGAATTCAAAGGCAGAGGTTAGTTTTCTGCCCGAATTCGGTGCAAAAATATAGTTTTATTCTGGAACACACAAAGCCAAGCACAAGCTAACATTGCGTTGTGTGGTAAATTGTATGCTAAAATAGGGCGAAAGCGTTTGTGAATCATCAACCGAGTTGAAATTCTTATTGGTCCTTTCAGGTATGACTCTGTCAACTTTCTTCACGAGGCAAACACAACAAAACCAACAGTAGCAACAGTCGCTTCACCGCCGCCGGCACCTTCGATACCGCCTGGCATTGCTCCTTCTGTTGGCATAATACCAGCCCAGTCAAGTGTTGTCAATCAGGTACTAAATGTCAACGGCACCTTATACATCCATCACAGGCTTAAACGAAAGCCTATATCTAAAATCTAAACCCTAATCCGAAGCTTAAGTTTTGCCAAAATCTGAAACGGTTTTATTGCTGTGGGAGTGGACACAAGCCAATGTCCCCATTGTTCACCGAAACCTGTCGGCTCACAATCGGTTTTAGCGTGGTATCACGGTAACTACTTAATCAACTAATGACAAAATTAACGCGTAAATTTTTTTGACGCTGTCTTTGATTTTTCTTTTTATCACACATATGGCCCATGTATAGAACAGGGCCGGATCGATTTCCGGCGGGGCTGTAATAGAGTCAGTTAAAAGCTTTAGACTAACTTTTTTGTTTAGAGTTATAGTTAGGCTCATCCTTACGCTTAGGCTTAGGCTTAGACTTAGGCATAGGCATAGGCTTAGGCCTAGGCTTAATCTTAGACTTAGACTTAGGCTTAGGTTTAGGCTTAGGCATAGGCATAGGCTTTGGCTTAGGCTTAGGCTTAGACTTAGGCTTAGGAATATGCTTGTACTACTGTTCCGGACCTGTTCTATGTATGGGCCAATTTTTAATTATTTGATATAAAATATATACCCGTCTATTGCTGGACCATTTCAAAATTTGCAATGAATTTTAATTTCAGCAGTAGGTATACTCGTATTTTTAGGATAACAGCTACTACGCTCAAAGTCAACAACACAGTGGAACTTCGATTAGGGGATATGATTATCACTCTAATGTATACAACGGTAGCAACAACGATACGTTAGCAATTCCAGATGGAGTACCAAAAGCGCTGGCGGCAACATTCGCTAGAGAGTCTGACAACAGCAAAAAGCCTTTCAGCTATTTGAGCGGCGTACTGCCTGACACCAAGAACGGAACTGTCGGAAATAGTGCTAAGACCGGATCCGCAGCAAACTCGATAACGTTAAACGAGTTGTTATCAGCGGGACGGACCACTCCGAGCGAAATACGACGCGCGTTAAGCCCACGTCAAACAACACTGACGACACCTAGAGTTAGTTTGCCAGTGGTAGTCTTCTGACCCACAAGCTTAATCCTAAACTTAATGTTAAGAGCGTAGACCTGTTAATAGGCTATTACTCTAAGCCTAATCTTAAGCGTAATTTTATTCCTAAGCTTAAGTTACACTAAAACTTAAAATTGTCGAAAACTGTGGGCGAATGATGTGTACAAGAGACGTCAGCTTACGTATTTGTTAAATCAGAATAAATAGGGAACTGCAATAAAACACTCGCATACAAATGCAGCCCATGTGTAGAACAGGGCCGGAAATGCAGTATAAGCATATTCCTAAGCCTAAACATTAGCCTAAGCCTAAGCCTAAAGCCTAAGCATAAGAATGAGCCTATGCCTAAGCCTAAGCTAAATCGTTAGTCTAAAGCTTAAGCTTACTCTATCACAGTCGCGCAAAAAAACCTTCCGGCCCTATTCTATGCATGGGCCACAAAAAGCATACGAAAGTAAACGGAAAGTGGTTTAATAACGAAAACAGAACAAGGCTGAAAAACGCTCATCAAAAATTCTGAAAGTTTCTTTGTGATGCAATGCCGTGTTTTACGCCCCCCACTACTATTTCTTTAATGGTGAAAATCCACTTAGACTCAAACGACCCCTCAGAAAGTTTCAAATGCTAGATTTTAGCTGGAAATGTTTAATTTGTCTTTTAATACTAAAATAACGTCTACCCTTTCCGCTCGCTAACAGTCGCGATGACAACAATTATCATTATTACATCTGAATAAAATGCGAACATTTTTTGATTTTGAAGCTTAGCACAGCGTAGACCTTGGACAGAACGCCTCACACGTTTGACATACCACTGCTGTGAAGGATCAACTTATCTGATTTGCATTTCTGCGTAAAGTTATAATTTCGGTTGTTTTCTAGGTGCAATGCAGTCGGAATTGTGGTTCCGGCAAACAACTACGGTACTTTTTACTATCCGGTTTCGGTATTAAATTCGGTAATTTTTATCTGAGATTTCCGGTATTTTTGGAGCTGATAATTTTGAGTTTTAAAAGATAAATTTGAACTTCTTTGAAGAATGTGTTAGAACTAATTAGTAATAGAATGACAGCAGCGAAATCAAACAATTTCACAGAATTTCTTTATAATAGCGGTTTAACGCTTTGATTTAAACAGTAACACGTTGCATATTGATATGTTTATTGACAAATCGGGGAAAAGGGCGTATGCTGGGTAAATATTTAAAGTGAAATTGTGCTAAAACTTAGTTTTTCGATGACAGCTATTTTACTCTATCCGGGTTTGATTCCGGCAGAAAATCTGGTATTATTTTTGTTTTGTTCGAATATTTTGGATAATGCCGGTTGCACCTGGCTGCGTGCAATACGTATGAATTGTCTACGCCTCCTGGTCGTGAGAGCTTCAAAATCCATGCACAATATGTTGCAGATATCTTTAAATACCATTTAATATAAAAACAATATTACACTTTTGGACAAACCAACTTAAAAGGTTCGTTCTAAAGGTCTAATGTGATACATTTTACATGCCAGAAGTCGTGATCATACGGAATTAAACTAGTACCCTGAATCAGTTTTCTGTTCTCAGGCTGTCAAGTAAAATTTGCCAGTGCAGCGCTCAACAAAACCGAAGTTTCAAATTATTTGCTGTTTCAGCTTTTGTACGACTCACCGCGAGAGCTAAACTCGACTTTAACTCGCCAGGAGCCAAGCTGAACTCATTGATGTAAAATTCATATCTGGCTTCACTCAGGGTGAAGTAACTCTGATTGAGAGACGAGTCAAATTTCACAGCCAGCATAAGCAGCATAGCATCAAACGGATACTCAGAAAGTCGTTTAATTCGCTCTATTGATGGTGTTCTAAAGTCGCACATGTTCTTTTACACACTTTTCCACACCCGCTTTAGAAAAACGCCTAGATTATGCCGAAATTAAAACAAAACCGAAAACTAGCAGGGAACGTGTACAAGGGCCACTTCATATTTGACTCAAAAATGTATATAGTGAGATAAATTCGTGAAACCGGAACACAGTAGCTGATCTACTCTGTAAAAACTTAAACTTAAATTATACCTTAATTAAGCTTGAATATTAGGTTAAGTAAAACTCAAATGGCTGGACGGACCAACTAAACTAGAATTTCAAGTTTCAATTAAACTAAAATGTTTTTAGTTTAACACGAGTTTAAGTAAACTTATTTTTGATTTCAGTAACAAATCCAACGCAGAAATTATGTGTATCTGAGAGTTCACTAAGCTTTAGCTTAAACTAAAAATACGTAAGATTTTAAACTAGTTTAAAAGTAAACCATCCTGTTAGTTCAGTTAATCTAGAAACTTAGTTTAATACTGCTGGATTAGCTTAAGCTTAAATCAAGTTAGTTTAAGCTGTTAGAAAGTAGAAGCGAGGCTGCCGCAAACGCTGTAACGCAATACATAATGGTGGAAGAAACTTCACCAACGAAGCTTTATTCAAAATCAAATACAATTTTAATAAAATTGCAAGGTATTTTAAGAGAGGCGTTACTTTTATTCTATTTTTTGTCTTTTCAAAATTTGCTAACTTCCTAAGTGGAAGGACCTTATGCTCCTCAAGTGGTACGCCACTGGCGTAAACTCAGTTCTTAAAGTATGCATATCGTTGTAGGTACTTCCTATTGTGTCTGAAGACGAGCTGGATTTCGACGATTACTTAAACAATCCGAATGCTAATTTCTTGTTGCCCAATGCGCAACGACTCGAAGAAACCGTAACAGAATGTGCTCCCGTTACAAGTCGTCGAAAACCTCTACCTTCTAACCGATATTTTAGCGCAGTTAAACTGGACGAGACCTCTGGCCCGCCTGGTTACTTTGAGCAACAGGCGCCAGACCATTTTAAACGGTTATCCAGCAATTACGGTCAACGAACCCTAGCTGTAGATCCTGACACTTCAGGATTTAGACCCATTGAAATTTCTCCTACAGTTAGCAGCGGTGACGTCGGGAATAAAACTCCTAGACCGTTTGAATCAAAAGATATAGCATGGCGGTCAGCCCAAAACCTAGAGCCGTCTAGACCCAAAGAATCCAACAGACCTTACCCTGAACTACTGGTTGCATCGTTTCCGTCACCACAGTATCCTAAAACCATGTTAAGCTGCGAAACTCAACAAAACGAAAACCATATACAGAACGATAGTACTTTAGTTAGCTCCACTATGTCTACTCGTAGCACAGGTAACGCCGAATCAAAGTCGATGTTCTCTGAAATCAAACCTGGCCAACACGGATATCCAATGGCTGCAGTTTCGGCGCCAAATTTTAGCCAATTAGCATTTCATCAACCTCAAATCAATATTACGCAACCACAGATTCAACCGAAACAACTCTCTGCAACGAATCCACGTTTAGTGAACAAGCAGTCGAACGATCCTGGTAAATTGTACTCCACTGCTTGGCAAACACCATCGCTAAGGAATGTTTCTGGATCTGCATCTGCTGCTTTCAAACCGGTGTAAGTCTTTTATCGTTCACAGACTAAATAGCAAATAGTAGTTTAGATTCTCGACAGAAATAACAGCCAATATAAAGAACAGAGGCGGAACAGTATTATAAGCATATTCTTTAGCCTAAGCCTAAGCCTAAGCCTATGCGTAAGAATAAGCATATTCCTAAGCTTACGCCTGTAAGCCAACCAAAAAATTAGTCTAACGCTTAAGCTTAATCTATTGCAGTGCCACAGAAAAACGTTCCGCCCCTGATCTTGGCTGAAATAACCTGGTCTTACGCCGTCCGTACCCAAAGACGGCGAGCAAAGGCCTGTCCCCCAAAACGTATTGTAACCGTGCTAAATTAAATTGTTTCACGAGTAGCTTGTAGTCTAATGTCCTGTAATTGTTAAAAACCGACAACAATAATCGAACTTTTTGTTAAAGTTTTGAAACATTAACTACGTAATCTTCGAGTTTAATGTTTTAGACAGAATATCAGAGGTACATACTTCGAAATAGAAACTATATAGGTAGGCTATTATGTAAATATTAATTCGTTGGCTTAAACCACAAAGTGTTTCACGAACTAGCGATAGCTGTTTATAGACATTTTAGGTTGTAATTTGTAAAAAATATGAATGTAAAACGTTGCCGGAAAATTCAGTTGACTGCATACTTGTTTTTGTATGTTCCAAGATGGCATCCCTGTGACGCACTTCAACTTAATTGTTTTCATTGTTAATATGGCCCTTGTTACTTTGAAGAGCGTCCAGGTTTCAGTTGGGTCTATAAAAAGTAGGTTTTGATTCTAGATTACATTTTTTGCTTAGGCTTAGACTTAGGTTTTAGGCTGAGGATTTAGAAACACATTTTTGCAAGGCTTAGGTTTAGGCTTATGAATACGCTTAATCTCCTGTTACGCCCTTAAAAGTAACATTGGCCGTTATAATATTTTAAACTTTAATTTGCACGTTTTTGACCGAATCTATATGCATCCTCTGTTAACTTTAGAAAACCCGAATTTAATCCGGCACAATCTCACGTGCTTGCGTATCTAAATGAAGAAGAAGCGAGTGCAAAACGTCCGCAAACGCCACACACTCCTGTTCCTCAGCAAAGCGCAAGATCTGAAGAGATCCCGCAGAATCAAAAGTTTGGCGACTATCCTCATTATCGAGGATTTGTCGATCCAAACGCACAATCGCCCAGTTTTCTTCGCCTCCAGTGGCTTAGCAACGAATATGAGAAATCAAATGCAAGCCCTCTACAAGGTATTGTGTCTAAATCTTGAAATTTTGTTCGTGTTAATGAAATTATTTTAGGTAATATTTTTAGTTGAGATAACTTTATTGTGACGGTAACACAAAATGTATAACAAACATTCTTTGTGGGTCACTGACGGCGGCCTTCATGTGCCACTACAATCTCTGAATCTTACTAAAAACTCCTTGAACTAAGCTAAGTCCGGCAGATCTACACACCGATGCCGTTTAGGGCGCATGTTACTTTAAGGGGCGTCCAGGTTTCTGTTTGTCCCATAAAAGAGTAGGTTTAGATTCTAGATTATATTTTTGCTTAGGCTTACGCTTAGAAACACATTTTTGCAACGCTTAGGCTTAGGTTTAATAGGCTTAGGAAAACGCTTAATGTACTGTTACGCCCCTTAAAGTAACATTGGCCCCGTTTAGGGAGGTTTTTTAGCCTCAGGGCAGTAAAATTTAGTAGAGATTACTTGTATTTGTAATTATGAGTCCAATTTTATGACATTTTGTCAGCATTAAACGATAAATTTTGCAGCATAATTTCCTCAACCAACTAAGATACATATATAGGCCCTGTTTTTTGTCTGAAGATAGGGTCAATGTAAACAACAGTGGCGGAACATTATTATAAGCATATTACTAAGCCTACGCCTAAGCCTAAACCTAAACGTAAGAATGAGCATACTCCTAAACCTAAGCCTAAACCTAAGCCTAATCGTGAGCCTAGCAAAAAAAATACTCAAAAGCTTAAGCTTATTCTATTGGAACATTATTATAAACATATTCCTAAGCCTACGCCTAAGCCTAAACCTAAATGTAAGAATGAGCATACTCCTAAACCTAAGCCTAAGCCTAAGCCTAATCCTGAGCCTAGCAAAAAATTAGTCTAAAGCTTAAGCTTATTCTATTCTAGTCCCACAGAAAAAACTCTCCGCTTCTGATCATACACGGGTCGAAGATAGCATAACACCTGAATGAAATTGTACATATATTACGGGAAAGTTTCGTTTTAGAAAAACAAACGTGGACTCAATCTTCTAAGCCATTTACAACTAAACAGACGAACGATGAAATACCATTACTTCAAATTAAACCTGGTTACTCTCCAATGCGTCAAACTGGAACGGTAAAGATTGCTCGTAGCAAACCGTATCAGCAAGTCGCTGAACAATTGGCTGAAGAACTGATCCTTGAAGGTTTTTGTCTTCTCACTATTATCCGTGTTTTAACTGGAACAAAATTTGGTCGAAACAAGATCCGGAGTTGTGAATACAACATTTTTCAACGAACCGAAATTGATATTGGCATTTTCTGGAATTACATATCTGTTTCAAAATGCAGGGGTGAATGCAAACAGATCCTTTGGGTGCCGGCGAACCCAACTTCGTGTTAAATGCAAAAAATTGTCAAATGTAGAACCAAAAGACGCGTTGGGTTCGGTCTCAATCGACTGTACCTTTAGTCGGTCAAATAAATCTGATAATCATCTTAAAGTTTCTTTCTCAATCCGCCCATGAGGGCATTGCTTGAACCAAGAGTGGATGATCACTCTTTATAACAAGAGTGTGCAACTGGGTACATTCTGTGTATTAAAGAACGTAACCGGCACGCGTTGCGTTTTTGGCCTACCTCCCCCCTTTTATTTGGGGGGGGGAATCGTTGAACCAATATTTTGAATTTTAGCTAAAGTCGCTCCGATTATATTTTAACTCCTGTGTTTACAATGTAGATTAAGTGGTGACTAACCCCCCCCCCAAATCAGGGGGGGTCGAGCAAAAATGCAACGCGTGCTGGTACACTTTGTGCGATGCACAGCCCAAGCAGTTGCACACTCTTCTGCAAGGTGGACATCATCCACTCTTGCTTGAACTAAATCGAATTTATACAATTGTCAGCCAAATTCTGTGTGACAAAAACTTTTGATGTAATTTTGAAAATTTATGGGTTATATTTGTCAGACCGACATTTGTATACAATTATATATGTCCTCAGAAATGAAAACGTATATTTTTCATTTGACTAAAATTAGTTGACTGAGAAGGTTCAATGAGAATATCTGCTAATGGTGCTGCGGCTACGCCCACACCCACCTAATGGAAAGGAACGCCAATCCAATCCATCATACGGGTCCGAAAATTTCAAGTGTTTGGAACTAAAAAACAATTTTTAAGTTTATTGTATTTTGGGTCAGACGAAAAAGGGATGTTACCTCAAAAACGGGGTGCAACTACAATTACAGTTTTGGTATGGAAGTCCGGTATTTTTCATTATTTGGTTCCGGCACTAAATCCGGTGATTTTTTCACTGGAATTTTCCGGTATTTTTCGATATTTGTCTGTGTTGAAATTTTTAAAACTTAAATGTTTTCATAAAATAGTGGCATACCCTAACTTTTATGTGTTAATATGTCTCCAATTATATATTGCCATATTTACAATTTGTGCAACCGCTTTTATCATCATCTCACCATTAGAAAATTGCTCATGGTTGGTTCAACAGTCACGAAAGTTTGTATCAATCATTCAGAGGTGTTATTGTGAATTAAAGGCCGAAATCGTCCTGAAAGGCAAACACCAAAACAAAACAACGCATCACTGAAAGCGCCTCTGATGCAAGATTTTGATCCGAAAGTCCATGTTATACCACATCATACTATGGTACAACCAAAACCCGAAACTTACCCGACGCCACAGATACAACATAACATTAACGTTGAGCCATCGCGAATGGACGCATTTTTTGCTGGTAAATCAAGTTTGTGCGATTGAAATTGAACTGTGTTTCATTCAGGGATTAAGCCGTGGTCATGAAAAGAAATGAATATATTTTCCTCACCCGCTATTTCGATATACAGCTACGATTTTAAAACAAATCCACTGACATTCGACAAATATATAAAGGACTAGCCATGTAAACATCAGGGGCAGAACATTTTTCTGTGGCACTGCAATAGAGTAAGCTTAAGCGTTACACTAATTTTTTGCTTGGCTTAGGCTTAGGCGTAAACTTAGGAATATGCTCATTCTTACCCTTAGGCTTAGGCTTAGGAATATGCTCATTCATACGCTTAAGCATAGGCTTAGGCTTAGGTTTAGGCTTAGGAATATGCTTGTAATACTGTTCCGCCCCTGTTCTTTACATTGGTCTAAAGGACAATAATTAAGCGAGGAACGGCAGCTCATGGCCAATGAGACCACAGATTACGAATCGGTCAATGAGCAACGCAATTGTAATTACAACATAAATATAATTGATACGCCGTAGATATACTGCAAATAGGGACACACTTTAAGTGTTTGTTTTTAGCAAAACTTGCCGAAGCAGAGAAACCTCACCTGCCGCGCCAACCAGAACCCGAATGGACTCATCACGCACGCGAGAAACGAACTCACTGGGAGCAAAAAGCGGCCGCAGCGATGGACGCTTTATCGGCAATGAGTTACCCACTGGTTTACTCCGGTAGATTTAAAAAATATTTTGACGCAGAAGACGCCGAGTGGTACCGACACAGCGCAACAGCTCACGGCAAACCGCCAGAATATATTTGCAATCAACGGTACGTTTTTAACTGCACTGCAAAAAATGGTGAGTCAAATTGACTCTCTCTGAAATAGGCTCTACGGGACTACAAAAACTGAGTCAAATTCGTCTCCGCCAGAGTCAAACGTGCGACTCAGTTAGTCGAATTTGGCTCTGGCGGAGTCGAATCTGACTCAGTTTGTGCAGTCCCGTAGAGCCTATTTCGGACAGAGTCCATTTGACTCACCATTTTTTGCAGTGTGGTTATCATGGACGTAGTCAGTGTAATTGGAGATGGCGAATCAATTTCTGCATATGGGCATGCGAGGATTTTGCAGAATTTACAAGTTGAGTTAAAATTTATCCAGGAGAGTTTATTTTTAGTAGGTTAAGCTAACCCAGTACCTACAACTTACTCAACCATTTG